>JBBMOL010000155.1:1200000-1789346 GCA_037954665.1 Laguncularia racemosa
CGAGAGACTTAACAATATCCTCAAGAGGCATACCTGAAGTGGAAGGAGCTTGGGGTACGTGGTGTGATGGCTTAGGCTGGAATTGTTGGACATGTTGAGGGTTATTGCCATATCGGAAGTTAGGATGATCCCTCCATCCAGGATTGTAAGTATTCGAGTAGGGGTCATACTTCCTTTGTGGCTGTCCTAGGAATCCTCCTACAGCATTGGCGTGTTCATGATTGTCATCTTGCAATGTGGGGCACATGTCGGTCGGATGATTAGGAGTAGTGCAAATTCCACAAGCCTTCACCTGCTGCGTTTTTCCAAGAGCTAGTTGCTGCACAAGGGAGGTTAGATTAGAAATTTGATGTTCAAGGTTAGACACACTTACCTCATTTACCTTCCTTGAAGACGTATCGTGCCTATACCCAAATTGTTGTGAATTAGCAGCCATAATGGAGATCAATTCCCTAGCTTGACCAGGGGTTTTGTTTACTATGGCGCCTCCACTCGCAGCGTCCATCATCTTTCTTTCCATCGAAAGCAAGCCTTCATAGAAGTATTGGATGAGGAGTTGTTCAGATATCCCATGTTGTGGGCAGCTTGCACAAAGTTGCTTGAACCTCTCCCAATATTCATGAAGAGTCTCGGTGTCCCTCTATTTTATACCACAAATTTCTCTTTTATACCAGCGGCTCTGGATGCGGGGAAGAATTTGTCCAAGAAGAGTCTGACCATATCTGTCCAAGTGGTTATCGAACCTGGAGGCAAATAAAACTACCGATCTTTAGCTTTAGTACTTAAAGAAAATGGAAAAGCACGTAACTTGATTTGATCATCGGTTATTCCTTGCGGCCTCATACTAGAACACACTATATGAAACTCTTTCAAATGCTTGTGAGGATCTTCATTCTCAAGACCATGAAATGTAGGTAGCAGATGTATCAACCCAGATTTCAACTCGAATTCAATAGTTAGTTCGAGATAGTGAATACAAAGTGGTTATTGATTCACATCCGGTGCAGCTAACTCCCTTAAGGTTCTCTTGAGATTTGCCATGTCGTCCTCTTTTTCAGAATCAAGGGATGAATCAGACAAGTCCGATACTAAGTTCGGTCTGGGGGATGATCTAGCTTCTTGTCGCAGCCTCTTTAGAGTCTTCTCAATCTCCGGATTATAAGTTAGTTCACCTGTCTGAGAAGAACGAGTCATACAAGAATAGAAATAAATTTGACACCAATCCCCGGCAACGGCACCAAAATTTCATGGGTGTCGAATCCAACAAAAATAAAACCTACTCCTAGACAATTATATGATTTGCATATAGTAGTGAGTAGGGTCGAATCCACAGAGATTGGTTAAACTTATTTCTATTCAAGGAGAATAAAAGGGAAAAGAAAAATGGGGGGGGGGGGGGGGGGTTTGTTTGTGAATCAAAATAAAGTAAAACAAGGTAAGAAAATCGGATATTAATAAAAGCCTAGCCAAAGGAATCAAGATAGTTTAATTCTAGGAATTGATCATCGATGCAAATGTTTTCTATTCTTAGTTCTAGATAAACTGGTTATGGTTATTAACAAGCTCTAACAACCTATCTCTCCTTACTTCCTCGATAACCTCAGACAAGCGCTTTGAATTATTTCTCTTATTGATTAAACAACCCTAGACAAGCGCTTAGGATTTAATCTATCAATAGCATTAAAATCTGGAGAGACCACCAATTCATGCCAGTAGATTATAAGATAACCTATTTAAACATGATCATACACCTCCATAACATGAATTCGATCATCTCTTTTATAACCAAACATGTTATTGCGTTAATAAGACTAGAACAATCAAACAATTACGGATTTGACGTGCTAGTTGACAATATATTAACTTGCTAATTGAGTAGAAGAGCTCTATTCATACCAATCAAGAAAGATAATAATGACAAAACGATCAGAAGATATATGAATACCCGAAAGCAAAGAATAAAATAAATACAAGTCAATTAGACCTCACAATTCGTGGAGAATTAAACATCTATGACCCTTTGGCCAGAAAAGTAGCTTAGCTACTCATGTTCATCAATAAAATGAAAATAAAAAGTAAAGACATGATGAACCCGGTTGCCTGCTCTGCCTCCAAGATGATCCAAGGTTCTTCAAGATCCAAAGATTCAAAAGTTAAAAGTTGTCCTAACCCTCTAGGGTTGGTTCTATTTATATTGTTAGGGAGATGGCATGTGATCTTTTGCTAGCAAGATACGAAAATATCTTTCCTTTTCCAAGTAGATTTCGAGAAGTAAATGTTCGTCCGCCTGGCACGCCCTAACACACGGCCGTGGGTCAAGCCGTGCCATCCTCTGTGCATATTTCATGTATCATCTTCCGTGTCCAGTGTGTACCACGGCTCCACCCACGGCTAGATTTCCAACTGTGCCTTATTCTGTGCATAATCAACAAGTCTTCATCTGTGCCCAGTGTGTACCACGGTTACACCCACGGCCAGATTTCAAGCTGTGCCATCCTCTGGTTGATGTTCCACAATTTCTTCTCCTTAACACGTCTAGCTTCTACCACGGCTCCAAGCACGGTTGCTCCCACGGCTTCCACCACGGCCGTGCCCTAAGCCGTGTCTCTCTCTGTTCAAAGTCCACATTTCCGCCTTCTTGTCCAGTGTGTAACACGGTTTGAACCTTGGTCGTGCCTCAAACCGTGCTTCCTCCGGTGGTGTAATTCCTTGTCTTGATCCAAGTTGTAGATGACTTCTCTAAAATACTTGAATTAGCATCCTTGACTCCATTTAACCTGATTTATCACGATGATAGAATTAAAGTACCATTTCCTTATGATTTCTATAAAATCAATAATAATTTAACACAATTTATACTATAAAGATTGAGTATAAAATGGCTCTATCACTTTGTCATAAGATGGTTTGTTCATTGTAGATTTGATTATTTTGTGAAAATCACTCTCTTGGTTCATTGAAACTTAGTATTTATCTTATATGACCATTCCTAATTTATTATGCAATGTGCAAAACTGATCTTCACTCAAGGGCATTGTAAAAATACCTTAACTTGGTTATTTTCATTGGCGAATTCTAAGCGTATATCATTAGGCATGATCATGTATTATGTGATGCTAGATCTCAATATGATTAATCTTTGAATTTTAAACCATAATCATGTAAGGTTTATTTCATTTAAATACTTTGAGCACAATAACTATTGGTGAATGCATATTAGACTTTAGTGGTTGATATTGCTATAAGGTTTTGCTTCTTTGAATACTAAGAGACCATTGGATTACCAAGGAAGTAGCAAGTACCAATTGTGCTTTTTTGGTCAACTTTACACCTAGTATAGTTAGCATCATATTATACCACAAGATCAAAAGAAAAAAAAATTAGAATATCACAAGTCAAATTTAATAGTGCCTATATGGCACTTAAAAATGTGCTTTACCATACTCAAGTGATATTTCATTGGATAAGATTGAAATTGTGCACATAAACACACGATAAACATGATATCAGGTCTATAAAACTTTTCACATATAGATTTTCCATTCTCATCTTTATCAAGTTTTATAATGTGCTTACAAAGGTAGGCTTGACTTCAATTGTCCATTTTGAACCCTTTCAAAAGCTCCTTTGTATACTTAGCTTGATTTGTAGATATTTCACTTTTAGTTTGTTTTACTTGGAGATTGAAAAAACAATTAAGATCCCCCATTATATTCATATCAAATTTCTTTTTCAAACTATCTATAAACTTATCAATTAAGCTCATGCAAGTAGCACAGAACATAATATCATCTAATTAATTGTTTTATATGACTTAGAAAGTAAAATTTCTAGTTTTTTATTACATATGTTAGGAATACTTGGACATAAAAGGTTGGCATGATCAGCCTCACATTTGAGCACACATAAGAGATATGTTTGCTAATTTATACGAACAATTTTGCCAAAAATTTTATGAATATTACAAAAAGCTAGGAGGTGGAGAAATTGGAAGAACACGTTATCCTATCCTGGAAAGAAGAATGGATATTAAGTTATCTATGTGCAATATATTTGATTCATGTAAAAATTAGGTTTGTTGTTTTAAACTATGTGTCATAACATTTTCATATAAAAACTTCTATTTATTTCATTTTATTATAATCGATATATAGCAATGCTCAAAGGCAAGATGTTAGAATCATGGCAAAGTACCCCATATAAATTGTAGGGGATCTCAGTCATTTGTACAAGTACACCATTCATTAGTAAGTTTTTTATTTATTCATTTACTTGAGTAATATATCAAATAAGTACTTTTATTATCAATTTTATGTTATTTTCATATTTAGAAATGCACCTATATAGAATTATTTAAGTGCTGCTACTTTTGCAATGATTGATGGGCATCTCTTTGTGCTGAAGAAGATTATGTATGTCTATTATGGTTCTCATTTTGGTTTAATTATTTCATAAGGTATTTTCTTGTTTATTAATCATTATATATCATGTTATGACAAAACAAAATGGTAGCTATTCAAAATAGCTTTGTCCACCAACTAAAGATGAAATTTGCAATGCTGTCTTAGGTAAATATTTAGGTTATGTTCATGGATTTGGCCATGGTCCGAAACCTCCATCAAGAAGTGAAGATGATGTGCCATGTTTTATTAAAGTGTAAGGCTTAAAAGAGGACTTAGCAGGTGGTAGAGAGAAAATGGTTAGAATGTAAAAGTGGTTAAAAGCACATTGTGAGAGTTAGCTAGGGTAAGAGATAAATTGAATAATACTAATGTAGAGGTGCACGAACTTAGAGAAATAGTTAGACACCATGCTAAGTAGATGGCAATCATGTAGGCTAACTTACAAGAAATTAATTTAGCTCAAGTTGATGGCTCTTTTGCATTGCCGTCAATTAGCGCTAACTGGACCTTGAATTGGCATATGTTGTAAGCCCAAAAAAGTTTCAAGATCAAAAGCTAAGTCTAGTTGGAATGTCAGGAAATATGTTAGAAAACAAATGCTAAAGTACTACTTTAAAAACAAGATTTTCTCTAGAAGTAATCGACATGATTAATGTATTAAAACCTAAGGAATCGAAACCCTAGACAAATCTTCATCTAAAACCATTACATTAGGAGTCATAAACCCTAACTAAGGTTTACTCAAAGCCCTATTTCAAAATCCCAAAGTCTTAAACCGATTAACAAAACCCTAGAGCCACATTAAGAATTGTTGAAATTAACCTCAAGCTTGGAAAACCTAAGTTTCAACTCAATTGGAACCGAAACCTTAAAAGTGATAATTCACCCTAAGAATAATATAACAGTTCATATATTTTAATGAGAATTAGTCCTATTAATTAATCAAATCAAACAATGCAAATAGTAGAAAACAATTTTTCCTAAACTACCCTTAATTAGCATGAAACAAGAAGGGTAAATTAGTCAATTCACACTCATAATTAACTTAAATAAATAAGCCATTTATACCTTTGAAAAATACTGTAACTAATCCTGAATTAACCTACATTGATTAACTAATGGACAAAACAACTAAAGGCCTAAAGAACCCCAATTGATCGTTGGCCACATTTAATGGAGGAGGGAGTGACAACTCACTTGATTTAAGGGCTCATAATCCTTCAAGCATACCCTAGGCATATAGGAATAGACTTATACATGACCTTAATTCTAATCAAAAGGAACATTTCCGAAAATTTCAAGTGATTTAACCTAAAGAATTCTCTTAACTAACATGTAAATCTATTAAATAAACTCCTATTGTCCAATATGTTTAAGTTCCACTCTAGGCAACCACATCCTCTTCATTTTACCCCCATTGGCACATGAAACTTAGGCTCTTTAACCCTTTGATTTTTTTCCTCTAGAAACCTAACCAAAACACTCTCTAAAATGGCTAAACAACCATCACCAAACCAGATACATCCAACTACCTTCTATGCCATCACTCCTAATGAGATAACACTACTCCACAACCACCGTAATCTCCCCTAAACCCAGTAGCCTTCCATGCCACTTAGAAGGGCATTTAAGGAGCCTAAAAGTCAAGAGAAATCAAGTAATAGCATCAAGCTAGAGAGGGAAGCAAGGAGACGAAGTGAGCGTATGCACTAAAGAGGCCAATGAGAGTAGGCATCAACTAGAATTTGCTCCTTCCTTTTCTTATGTTGTAATCATGTAATTTTAGGTTAAAGTAGCTAAATATTTATGTATTTATGATATTTGAAGTTGTGTTCAAGATTTCTTAGGTAAGAAATTCACAAACATGATGTAAACTTAGGCAATAATAGAAAAAAAAAAAGAAAGGTAGTTTACTCCCTTGTAGCAAGGTTAAATGTAAGATTTGTAATGTGAATGGAAAAAGTGACTCTTCATACTTTGTTTCAATTCTGGTTTCCACCATTAAGGAATATAGGAAATAAATATCTTTGATATATTAAGCAAATCCCAACATTTAGTAGTTTTATGTGATGATTAACACATGTTGGAGATAATTGAAGATCAAAAAATGGATGATTTAATTTTCTATGAGGAGGCCGATGCCAAGAGAGATTTCCACTCATGGTTTTCATATTATAGGTTAGTAAAATATCATTAGGAAAAGTTGGAAATCAAGCCCCTTTGATTAAGGACAAAGAACAAGACTTATAGGTAAGGAATACATGAAATTAAAAACTATTGATCAACCTTGAATCTTTGATAAAATCCCAAAGGTGTACACTAAACAAATGACCCATGCACACCCAAATATAGCTCAAACAGGTCCATAGGTTAATTAGAATTGATTTTTCCTTGAACCCTAGGCTTAATTAGAAAAAAGGACCTCAAAATGAGCCCAAACATGGCCCATTCAAAACTGATCAAAACCAAACCCAAACGAATTTCCAAAGTCCAAATGGCCAAAATGACTTAAAAAATGGATATTACACGTGAAAACTTTTGAAATGACTATAAAAACATGAAAAATAGACCTAAGACAAAAATGTTATGACTAAAACACTAAAAAAACCTAAATCGATAAAAGTTAAGAATTTACTTTAAGCACTCAGACTTGTTATACTACTTGAACTTAAAGAATTACTACTTTTCCTATAAGGTGGGATTGATTTCAAGTTAAAACTACCTTCAGATTATTATGACTAGTAGCGACATGGCTGAGTGAGTGATCTTATGATTATTGTACTTATTTGTGCTTGTACTTTAGTGCATTGATATATGTATATAATTGGTGCCTATGAAATCAGATATATGTGTGGGGTTGGGGAAGTCTTCTTTTGTTTAATTGATGTGGTTTTGGTTTCCAACTTGCTATAAATCCTATTTAGCTAATTGATTATCGGATTTTCCTCGCATTTAGATTGAGTATGATGCAAGTGTTTGTGATGAGTTTTTTGGTCGCCTAATAAATGACTCTAAGTATATCTAACTTTAATAAAATGAATAACGTATTGCATATTTCTACTTGTAAGAAGGCCATCGACATCAAATGGTGGTATAGAGAAGCCACATGGAGGTGTTCATGTGCAACCTCATCTTGACTTTTAGGAACCATTTGGAATTGAGAAATGTTACCTTCTAATTGAGACCAAGTTTGAGGGTTCATTGCTTAAGGGTGGATGACACTAAGTGTGCCATTCACTTCTATGCCCTACTTGGGCATATATATATATAGTACAAATAAATAGACTATAGTGACCATCTTAAAAGAAATAGCCTAGGGTGATTGGAACCTAGAGTTAATTTATAGTTCGTGATTTCCCAACCTAAGCAATGGAGAGCGATAAATCTGTGCTATATGCGGTTTCTAGATAATCATATATACTATTGCATTTATAAACGTGATCATGCATTCATATGTTTGTTTAAATAGCTTGTGTGTAATTGCTTATTGGTGCAGTATGAGGGTTTTCTCGCTAAGCTATTATAGCTTACACCCCTATAGTGTTTCGTTGTTGTAGGAGCCTATTTGGCTTAAGCTTGGCAGAGTCATGCTAAAGGTTAATATAAAGCTTACTGGGATGTGTGAAGGATAAGGAATGAGCAAAGTAATTACCATTATACATATATATATATATATATATATGGACTTTGAATTTTATGTTACAATTGTACTCATGTTATAGTAAAGACATAGAATGCTTTAGTAGTTATTATCCAGTAGATAATAGGAATATCTCATGGATGTTAATGGGATCCTAATCCCTTATTACTACAATGTTTAGTATGTTATATTTTAATTATTTTTTTACTATATTACTTGGAAATGCTAAATCTTGTTTAGGTAAGTGAATGTAAGTATGCCCTTGTATATCGTATGGCAAATCTCTAAATAATAAGGGAGTTGTTCTCAGGTTTTCCATACAATGTACGGCGGGCTATTATGTCTAAGGTACTCTTCGAGGCATGAATATTTTAGGTGGTATCAAAGAATAAATGAATAAACGAAAACCTGAACTTAGAAAACCTAAGAGAAACCAAATTGAAGTGAGGAAGAGTGTGGGTAGACTTGGAATAAGGTGTATATAATTATGTTTATTTATTTACTCAATGCACGTATTCTAAATGTACTTCATTCGCACTATAGACTAGCTTCATTAAGGCATGGGATAGATAAATCTCCTTTAAGATTAGAGAGGGGGAGACACTTATGGAGTACTAATGTAGGATGAGGTTGATTTACGAGGACATGGCACTTTTGAGGAGGCTACGAATATTGTTATCGGTTATGATGTGGTGGAGAGCTAGACTTAGCCAGTTTTGGACTCCCATCTATATACAGACTTGATGGATTAAGGGAGGTGTATATATAGATGTTGAGATGATTTATGTGATAAAGAGATGAGCACAAGAGATAGGGAAAATTGGAGATAGTGATGAGGTGGCATTTTTAGTGGTTGATTTAGGTAGACTTAGTTTTCTTGAATTCACTAAGTGTACCCAAGTCAAGCCAAGGATGATATATGTGAGGGACAAGAGGAGTGGTCATTTGAGGCTAGAGATCGAGGAGATAACTAGGGTTACCTATGAATTGTCGGATCCTTTAGAGAATTAGTTGATGGTCGCAATCTTTCCAAGTATAGGGGAAAAGGAGCTAATACTCGAGGAGGCATAGATATAGGTAGTCCTAGGGGAGATTCAGGGAGAGGCACATAAGTCAGTGTTAGTAAAGCAACAGGATGAGACATTTGATATTTCCTTAGGTTGGTTTATAGATAGTATTACAGTTGCCATAGTTTCAATGGATTAGGAGCCAATACAAGAGGAGGAAGTCAATGTAAAGGTAGACATGATGGCTTTACTACTAGATTTTTAGGATACTCCAATGATGCCTATGGTTAGTGAGTGTGACATATGTAGACCCTACTCTAGTTGGTTTAGACCTGGCACCATGTGGACCTTTTGTGTTGATAGGTGACAAGGACATGACTAATTTGGATGAGTTCGCAGTTAAGCTAGACCCAATGGATTTTCTAATCTTAATGAGCATGATTTGGATAATTTTAAGGATTAGCTAAGGCTTGAATGAAGGCCAAGCAGGATGCCATCTAGTGTTGGATTGGCTAGTGCCTATTCATGTGAATGGGAGATGGAGAGTGGTGGTAGCTCACTAGGAGCCAACTTAGCTGTTAGACCTATCGTTACATGTGCTTGTCACCCGAAGGGAGTGACCTCATATCATAGAGGATAGATTCAAAAGTATAATTGATCTAGATAAATGTTTCTTGAGGATTTTGGTAGTTATTTTGTATTATGATCATAGATGCTCTAGATTTTGTTTTAAGGATCATGGATCATCATTTTATATCAAGAGTTTAACATTGTATTGGCATATGTACACACTGATTTATTAAGACTCTACAGGGTAGAGACTCACTCACTAGATGTAGCCACCTTTAGGTTATAACCTCATGTTACTATATTAATGAAATCATATATATTCTTATCTTACTTTATACTATTATTGCAATATTGGAATGAAATTAAAAATGCAAGGGAAAAGGCATCTTTACATATAAAATGGATAGATATGTAAGAAATGTAAATTAGCATCATAAATATTTGTATTAAGAGTTAACCTAAGGAAATAGTGTAGACTTTGAGGACTACACAAACAACTGTTACTAGAAGATAATGTTAGAAATGATGAACAGGGGCAAAATCAACCTTAAGACAGAACAAATGAAATTCTAGCAGTTATGGAAAGGCAGAATGAGTGGTTCTGACTATATTTAGAGAGACAGCCACCACTAGCTCTGACCCCATCACCACCAATGGCTGTGGAAGTGATGACAATCGAGTTAGGAAATGGATAGCGGATCCTCTTGAGATGCCAGTTGGACCTATGACCCGATTTCGAGCTAAACGACTTAAGGACACACCTAACGGGCTAATCAAAGAAATTCAAGATGAGAAGAAATACTTGCGTCAACCTAAGAATGAACCAAGAGTAATCCATGACGTCCTGGAACAAAGATGGTTTGAAGATGTTTGTTAAAGAATCAAAGCTGTCGGCGTAGAAGTAGGAAAGCTATTGGCGTAGAGGAGAAAGGTCGTTGGCTTAAGTGGACAGCCTGAAATTCATTGAAGGCCGGCTTACTCCATATACGCCGACTTAACATGTAATGTAAGCCGTTGGCTTTGAGTGTTAGTTTAGGAAGAAATGTAGGTCGGTTCCAAGTAGGGTTTTATACGTTTTTTTGTTATGTTTTATGTGGAGATATAAATAGTCGTCAAGAACTCCATTATAGACATTACTTTTTGGTTGATTAAAATTACAATACTTTTCTTCTATTCTTGAAGAATTGGAACTCATTGGAATTGTTTTATGGCGTTCATACCATTACTTATCAATCGTTATTCCATCCCAATTGTGGTGTATACATCATACCAAGGTTCTCGCTTCTCTATAAGCAATGGGTCACGATTTTCCCTTTGTTCGTAATCGATTGTTGGCTTTGTGATTCAAATTGAATTTGGGTTTCGGCATAGGTTGAAAGAGTTCATATCTTTTAGTATCAAAGCAATCAAGGTTGGTTCGGAATTACCTATCTTGAATCTAATTTGTGTTCTTTATACATCTAGGTTTTAAAATTCATATAAAACAAAGTTTGAATCTTTATGTATTTGTTGATCTTATTAGACTTATTATAGCAATTAGTGTATATGTTCAATTGATTCACATTTAATTTCTTGTTGAATAGTAAAAAAAAAAAGAGAGGAAAATTCTTATAATTTTTTGTTTTTAGGATTCTTAGCAATAGTTGTGTTGAAGACCATAATTGTGTTGATTGAAGTGCTAGGGAAACTATTGTGACTTGTTGAATTGTTGATTCCAGCAACAAAGAATTCTATTGAAATTTGTACAACGACTCCTGATTTATTGTTTAGTTCTAAAAGAATTGAGGAAGAGATTATGAGTGGTAAAAGGCAAGAGTGGTGAGATCATTAGAGTGCACAAAAGCTAATTGAATCTTGCGAGACATAAAACACGAGTGATTAGAGAGAGATTAAATGATTGAGTAGAAAAACATGTGAGGGAGTATGTTATGGAAGAGTCACCGATCCAAGCTCAAGAGCCAAGTCAAGAAGAAGATCAAGTGGCTAAGGATGAAGTTCAAGGGGTTTCAAGTACGATTAGCTTGCCTCAAGGACCAATCACGAGATCAAGAGCTAAGAAGCTACAACAAACATTGAATTCTCATTTGCAAGGCTTGGTGAAGATCACAGGTGAAGGACTTCAAGGGATTCAAAGCTTTGGGGCAAAAGAAGGCCAAAAGAACTTCAATTTGATGAAAATAGCATCGGGTGAAGATACACCGGCTCAAGGCTGCCGGCCTTGGAGCCGGCCTTGAAAACGCCGATGTTTCGGTGCATTTTCAAGGAAGGCCGCCGGCCTTGAAAAGTAGGCTGCCAGCCTAAATGGCCGGCCTTCTTTTTATGTGCACTTTTCACTTGTTTTGCGATTTCCATGTAATGTTTTAGGGTTTTCTCCTTTATATTCCGGACCTCCTCATTGTAAAACTCAGTTTTGAGATATTGAAAATACCAAAAAGCTTATTGCTTTGTTCTTTGTGTTCTTATTGAATACATGTTCCTAGGAACAATCAAGGAAGATTGATCGACTTCTCTTGTGGATTGTTTCGAAATTAGGGCTTTCCATAGTTCTAATTCTTAGATCATTAACCTAAGTCAAACCTAAATTCTAATCTTCTTAGGGATTGATTTCCAAATTGGTGTCGTGGGTTTTCGTATTACTGCATTGGGGGTTCACACTAATCAAAAGGGTTCTCAAGGCGTGATTGCAAAGGTTTTCGTATCATTTGGTATCGGAGCTTTGGCTCTAGATCAGGTTATATCTTTTCTTGTTTTTGTTTGATTCTTGTTTCCCATCGTTATTTAGGATATAAAGTTGTGATCTTTATGTACTCCATTGATTAGATTGATCAAATTGTGACTTCTCATGTTCTAGGGTTTGTTCATCAATTTGGGGATTTTCACTATTTTGATCCTTGCTTAGGATTAGTTAGTCTTCAATTGGTGTTTAAAAAAAAAAAAAAAATTCGTGCAAAAAAAAAAAAAATTTTTTTTTTTGAGTGTGAATAGTGTTCGTGAACATTGTTCATAACCAAAAGAGAAAAAAAAAAATTCTGAAATTATTTGATTGTCTTGTTTTTGCTAATCCTTGGGAACACCATATCCTTCAATCCTAGTGTAATCTTGTTTAAGGGATAGTGGGAAACACCAAATTCGCGTCTTTGTATTGAAATTCGTTGGAAATTGCTCTTGGGAGTGTGATTCGCTTAAGAACATTTAAGAGCGGGCTTGAGAGTTGTGAGGAATACCTGTGTGCTAAATATCGATTGTGAGAAACACGAGTGGATAACCCCATCAATAGAGTGCAAAAACACGAAAGGGAGCAGTTGTGAGGAAACTCAAAATTTTGTTTAGCATTAACGTTTGTTGTTTTTGCAGGTAAAGATGACAGGTAGTGGTGTTGAAAAATCTGATAAAAGTGCAGATGATGCTTTGTTGCGTGAAGCACAACAGTCAGAGTTTAGGCGTATGACTAACGCCATTATAGCTATGAGAGAGTCTCTAGAGCATATGAATTTGAGACTACAGGTTGTTGAGAAGAGGGAGTCAAGTACTAGTGAAGGGAATAGGGGAGGTAAAAATCCTATGCATCAAGCTGCTGAAGTGACTGATGCTAATGAATATCTGGAGGAGGATTATGAGGATAGTGCAGCCATGCTAGTCAATAGAGGAAGAAGAGGTGGTAGAGGAGTAGGTAGAGGCATGGGCACAGGAAGAGGTAGAGGTCGAATGCAGGAGAGTTACACTGCCAGTAGGGGTCGATTTGTTGATGATGTAGTAGACAGGGGTCTAGGAAGTATTAAACTGAAGCTTCCAAATTTTCAGGGTAAATCTGACCCAGAGGAATACTTGCAGTGGGAGAAGAGAGTTGAGTTGATTTTTGAATGTCACCAATGTAGTGAAGAGAAAAAGGTGAAATTGGCTGTAACCCAATTTCAGGATTATGCTATATCCTGGTGGGATCAGCTGGTGACTAGCAGGAGGAGGAACATGGAGTATCCTATTGAGACCTGGCATGATCTCAAGGCTGTGATGAGAAAAAGATTTGTCCCTAGATACTTTCATAGGGAATTGATGCAGAAATTACATTTCTTGAGACAGGGTAGTAGGAGTGTGGAGGACTACTACAAGGAGATGGAGATGATCATGACGAGAGCTGATGTAGATGAGGATGAGGAAACTACCATGGGACGTTTCTTTGGTGGGTTGAACAAGGAGATCGCCGACAGGGTGGAGTTGCAGCATTATGTAGAGCTAGAGGAGATGGTACATCTTGCCATCAAGATTGAGAGACAACTCCAAGGTAGAGGGCCAAACCGGTACGTTTCCAAACCTTCTTCTAATTCTAACTCTGCATGGAGAGGTTATGGAAAATCTGATATTAAAAGTGCTAGTAAGCCTACTGTTGAGGCTTCAAAGGGAAAATCAATTGGGGTTTCATCTGAGAAACCTAAGGTTGTTGATCAGAAAAGTAGAAATAGGGACATTAAATGTTAGAAGTGTCAGGGTGTAGGACACATTAGTAGGGAATGTCCTAATAGGCGGACCATGGTGATAAGGAATGGTGAGATTGTCACTGATGATGAGGAAAGTGACAATGAGGGTGAAGACGATGATATGCCTCCATTGGAGGATTGTAGTGATGCTGAGAGTGTTGAGGAGGCAGTGAAAGGTGACTTGTATGTAGCTAGGCGTGCACTTAACACCCAGTTGAAGGAGGATGGCCATGAAGAGCAAAGGGAAAACTTGTTTCATACTAGATGCCATGTGCAGGGGAAGGCATGTAGTGTGATTGTCGATGGAGGGAGTTGTACTAATGTGGTGAGTACACTCTTGGTGAACAGGTTGGGGCTGCCTACTGTACCACACCCAAGACCTTACAAACTTCAGTGGCTCAGCGACTGTGGTGAGGTTAAGGTAAACAGGCAAGCTCTCATTTCTTTTTCCATAGGCAAGTATAGTGATGAGGTGCTCTGTGATGTAGTACCTATGCATGCTGGTGATATCTTGTTGGGCAGACCTTGGCAATTTGATAGGAAAACCGTGCACGATGAATATCTCAATAGGTACTCATTTACTAAGGATGGAAGGAGAACCATTTTGGCACCACTGTCCTCTAAGGAAGTGTATGAGGACCAATGTAAATTAGAGAGGTTGAGAGTTGAGGCCGAAAGAAAAGAGAGGGAGAGTAGAAAAAGCAATTCTGAGGGAGTGAAGAATAAGAGTGCAACTAAAAAGTGTAATAAAAATGAGCAGAGTGAAAAGAAAGAGGGGAGTGAAAAGCAAGATGACAATCGGCCTGGAGAGAAAAGAAGTAAGAGTGTGAGTTTGATTGCTAGGGCAAGTGAGGTTAGGCATGCTTTGAGTGCCAGTAGACCTATCTTTGTACTTTTGTACAAAGGGGCCTATTTGGCCACTGACGATATTAACCCATCTATTCCTAGTGTGTTTTCTGATTTGCTGCAGGAATATGGAGATGTGTTTCCAGCGGAGATGCCCAGTGGACTTCCACCAGTTAGGGGCATAGAGCATCGGATTGGCTTCATTCCGGGAGCAGCCATACCCAACCGACCTGCCTACAGGACTAATCCCAGCGAGGCAAAGGAGATTCAGAAACAGGTTGAGGAGTTGCTGGAGAAGGGGTATGTGAGAGAAAGTCTAAGTCCCTGTTCAGTGCCTGTGATTTTAGTGCCAAAGAAGGATGGGACTTGGAGGATGTGTGTAGACTGTAGAGCCATCAACAAAATCACGATAAAGTATCGTCATCCTATTCCTAGGTTAGATGATATGTTGGATGAATTGTATGGTTCTTGTTTGTTTACAAAGATTGATCTAAAATCCGGTTACTACCAGATACGCATGAAAGTAGGGGATGAATGGAAAACTGCATTTAAGACTAAATATGGTCTGTATGAATGGCTTGTCATGCCTTTTGGTCTTACAAATGCACCTAGTACTTTTATGCGACTAATGAATCATGTGCTTTGTGATTACTTAGGTAAATTTGTTGTGGTTTATTTTGATGATATCTTGATTTACTCTAAGTGTCTGGATGATCACGTTATGCATGTGAGACTAGTTTTAGCAAAACTTAGGGAGGAGAAATTATTTGCCAACCTTAAGAAGTGTAGTTTCTGCATGGATAAGGTCAATTTTCTAGGTTTTGTTGTTTCTAGTCGTGGGGTTGAGGTTGATGAGGAGAAGGTTAGAGCCATTAAGGAGTGGCCTAGACCTAGGACTGCTAGTGAGGTGAGGAGCTTTCATGGACTTGCTGGTTTCTATAGAAGATTTATTAGAGACTTCAGCACTATAGCTGCACCTTTGAATGAGCTTGTGAAAAAGAATGTTGGATTTGCTTGGGGTGATGCACAAGAACAAGCTTGTAATGATTTGAAAGATAAATTGTGTAATGCACCATTGCTTGCTTTACCTGATTTTAACAAAACTTTTGAGATTGAATGTGATGCTAGTGGCATAGGGATTGGAGCTGTTTTGATGCAGGATCACAGGCCACTAATGTACTTCAGTGAAAAGTTGAGTGGAGCAGCACTGAAGTATCCAACATATGACAAGGAGCTGTATGCCTTGGTGCGCTCATTGCAGACATGGCAACACTATCTTTGGCCTAAGGAATTCGTCATTCACACTGACCATGAGAGTCTGAAACATCTAAAGGGTCAAGATAAGTTGAATAGAAGGCATGCCAAGTGGGTGGAATTCATCGAGACATTTCCATATGTGATCAAGTACAAGCAGGGTAAGGAGAATACTGTGGCTGACGCGCTTTCAAGAAGGTACACGTTACTTAACTCTCTTAGTACATCTTTGCTAGGTTTTGAGTTGGTGAAGGATTTGTATCCACATGATATTGATTTTTCTGAGATTTTTGCTGCTTGTGTTGGTGGGACTGGACTGAATGATTATTTTGTGTCTGATGGATTCCTATTTAAGAAGAGTAAGTTGTGCATTCCTAGAGGATCTGTGAGGGAATTGCTTGTTAGGGAAGCACATGGAGGGGGCTTAATGGGGCATTTCGGGGTAGATAAGACCTATGTTATGCTAAATGAACACTTTTTCTGGCCTAGCATGAGACATGATGTGCATAAAGTTTGTCAACATTGCATTACATGTAGAGAAGCTAAATCTAAACTAAAACCACATGGATTATACACACCATTGCCTGTTCCTAATGAACCGTGGACTGCTGTGTCGATGGATTTTGTGCTTGGATTACCTAGAACTAGGAAAGGTAGTGACAGCATTTTTGTTGTGGTTGATAGGTTTAGTAAGATGGCTCATTTCATTCCTTGTCATAAAACTGATGATGCTACATTCATTGCTGATTTGTTCTTTAAAGAGGTAGTGCGTCTGCATGGCATACCTAAGAGCATTGTTAGTGATAGGGATGTAAAATTCTTGAGTCATTTTTGGAGAGTGTTGTGGGGAAAGTTGGGAACCAAGCTGATGTTTTCGACTACTTGTCACCCACAGACTGATGGGCAAACTGAGGTGGTTAATAGGACTTTAATTCAGTTGTTGAGGGCAATCATAGATAAAAACATTAGGACTTGGGAGGATTGTCTACCATTTGTGGAGTTTGCATACAATAGGGCTATTCATAGCACTACTCATTGTTCTCCATTTGAGATTGTATATGGTTTTAATCCACTTACTCCTCTTGATTTATTGCCATTACCACCTAACAAGTTTGTGAGTTTTGATGCTGATTCAAAGGCAGATTTTGTGAGGAAGCTACATAAGCAGGTGAAGGATAGGATTGAGAAACAGAATGCCAAGGTAGCTTCAAGGGTGAACAAAGGCAGGAAACCCATGATTTTTCAACCGGGAGAGTGGGTTTGGGTGCATTTTCGCAAGGAGCGGTTTCCACTACAAAGGAAATCAAAGTTGAACCCCCGGGGAGATGGTCCTTTTCAGATACTTGAGAGGATCAACGACAACGCCTATAGAGTGGACTTACCAGGTGAGTATAATGTTAGTTCCACTTTTAATGTTGCTGATCTTAGTCCGTTTGATGTAGGTGATGCTTTAGATTCGAGGACGAATCCTTTTGAGGAGAGGGGGAATGTTATGGAAGAGTCACCGATCCAAGCTCAAGAGCCAAGTCAAGAAGAAGATCAAGTGGCTAAGGATGAAGTTCAAGGGGTTTCAAGTACGATTAGCTTGCCTCAAGGACCAATCACGAGATCAAGAGCTAAGAAGCTACAACAAACATTGAATTCTCATTTGCAAGGCTTGGTGAAAATCACAGGTGAAGGACTTCAAGGGATTCAAAGCTTTGGGGCAAAAGAAGGCCAAAAGAACTTCAATTTGATGAAAATAGCATCGGGTGAAGATACACCGGCTCAAGGCTGCCGGCCTTGGAGCCGGCCTTGAAAACGCCGATGTTTCGGTGCATTTTCAAGGAAGGCCGCCGGCCTTGAAAAGTAGGCTGCCGGCCTAAATGGCCGGCCTTCTTTTTATGCGCACTTTTCACTTGTTTTGCGATTTCCATGTAATGTTTTAGGGTTTTCTCCTTTATATTCCGGACCTCCTCATTGTAAAACTCAGTTTTGAGATATTGAAAATACCAAAAAAGCTTATTGCTTTGTTCTTTGTGTTCTTATTTGAATACATGCTCCTAGGAACAATCAAGGAAGATTGATCGACTTCTCTTGTGGATTGTTTCGAAATTAGGGCTTTCCATAGTTCTAATTCTTAGATCATTAACCAAAGTCAAACCTAAATTCTAATCTTCTTAGGGATTGATTTCCAAATTGGTGTCGTGGGTTTTCGTATTACTGCATTGGGGGTTCACACTAATCAAAAGGGTTCTCAAGGCGTGATTGCGAAGGTTTTCGTATCAGAGTGATTCAGTGAGGATCAGTATTTTCTATTATCATCTTTGTTTTTGTTGCAGAAGACATGTCTAATAGAAATTCTCCTGATAGTGTGATTGGTGGTGTTGACACAAAATTGATCATGGAGACTTTGACTATTGAGATGAGGAGGATGTTTAAAGTAGAGATGGATCAATTTCATGAGCAGATGGAGTAGAATTTTGAGTAGTTTCGGATTGCTTCTGCTGGACGTAGGAGGGATAAAATGCCTAGAAGGGTAGTGCACATGGAGGAAGATGAGTGGGATAGAGAAGGGTATGTAGTTGAATGACCAGGATTCTTTCATGGGTTATAGGAGGAACATAGGGAGAAGTAGAGGAGTTAGGAAAGAAGAAGATAGCAATCTAGGAAATATCAAGATGAAAATTTTGTCCTTCAAAGGGAAGAATGATCCTGATGTCTATCTTGGGTGGGAGAAAAATGTGGAATTGGTTTTTTACTATCATAACTACTCTGAAGTTAAGAAGGTGAAATTGGCTACCATAGAATTTTCTAACTATGCTATAGTTTGGTGGGACTAATTGTTATCAAGTAGGAGGAGGAGGAGGAATAGAGAGCTACCAATAGAGACATGGGAAGAGATGAAGAGGGTGATGAGGAAGCAATTTATTCCCACTTATTACTATAGGGATTTGTATGGTAAACTACATAATCTAAGATAGGGGAATAGGAGTGTGGAGGAATATCTTAAGGAGATGGAGGCTGCTATGATTAGGGCGAATGTTGAGGAGGACCGGGAAGCTAATATGGCTAGGTTCTTGGTAGGTTTGAATCAAGATATATAGAATGTGGTGGAGTTAGAACATTATATAGAACTGGAGGATATGGTTCACATGGTGATTAAGGTAGAGAAGCAACTCAAGTAGAAAGGTAGTAGCTACACACGTGTGGCATCGAGTTCTTCTAACTAGAGAACTAATGCAGGAAAGAAGGAAGAGAAGTAGTTCCACTTTAAACCAATGCTAGAATAAAAAGCAGAATTAACATCTAATGGGAATAAAGGTAAACTCGATTCTTTTCCTAATAGGAATCATGATATTAAATGTTTTAAATGGTAGGGTCGGAGACATATAACGAGTCAATGTTTGAATAAGAGAATTATGGTGATATGGGATGATGGAGAAATTGAGACAGACAATGAGTCAGAACATGAATCCATGCCATCACTAGAGGATGTTGATGAGGGAGAAGAATATGCTGTTCAGGTTAAGATGTTAGTAGCTAAGAGGGCTTTGAGTGTACAAAAAAAGGAAGAGAAGAATGTGCAAC
The DNA here is from genome assembly GCA_037954665.1 of Laguncularia racemosa. NCBI lineage: Eukaryota > Viridiplantae > Streptophyta > Magnoliopsida > Myrtales > Combretaceae > Laguncularia > Laguncularia racemosa. The sequence continues at coordinate 1,219,763 of JBBMOL010000155.1, forward strand.
AGGAGAACATATTTCATACTAGGTGTCTTGTTAAAGATAAGGTATGTGGTGTGATTATAGATGGTGGGAGTTGTACCAATGTTGTCGGTATGACCATGGTTGAGAAATTAGGGCTTCCCACAATTAAGCATCCTTGCCTTTGTCAACTGCAGTGGTGAAGTGAGGGTTACAAAACAGGTGTTAGTTTCTTTTAGCATAGGAAAGTATGGGGATGAAGTTCCTATGCAAGCTATACACTTGTTGCTAGGTAAGCCATGGCAATTTGACAAAAAGGTGAAACATGATGGTTTCACCAATAAATACTCCTTTGTACACAATCAGAGGCCCGTTACTCTTTGTCCTATAACTCCTAGTGAAGTATATGAGGATCAAGTGAGGTTATAGAGAAAGAGTGAGAAAAAAAGAGCTGGTGAAAATAAAAGAGTGAGTGCTGCTGTAAAAGAAAAAGAGAGAGAATCTAAGAAAAGAGAAAAAGAAAAGAATGTTAGAGAATTGAATAGTGAGAGAGAAACAGAGAGAAAAGAAAATTTTTATGCGAGGGCTAGTGATGTTAGAAAGGCTTCGTTCTTAGGAACAAAGAAACCTATGATAGTACTCTTATACAAAGAGTTACTTTTTAGCTCTGACCAACTTGACAATTCTTTGCTAAGTTCTATTGTTTCTCTATTGCAGGAATTTGAAGATTTCCAAATGAAATTCCAAAAGGATTACCTCCCATTCGAGGAATTGAACATCAGATAGATTTTGTACCCAGTGTGACCATTCCAAACCGACCTGCTTATAGGAGTAATCCTAAGGAAACAAAGTAACTCCAAAAACAGGTTAGTGAGTTGATGAACAAGGGATATGTGAGAGAAAGCATGAGCCTGTGTGCAATTCTCGTGATTTAAGTCACTAAGAAAGATGGGTCCTAGAGGATGTGTGTCGACTATCGAGTGATCAACAATAGAATGGTAAAGTATCGTTATCCTATTCCTCGATTAGATGACATGTTAAATGAATTACATGGTTCCTATATTTTCTCTAAAATTAATTTGAAATGTGGGTACCATCAAATTATAATGAAAGAAGGAGACGAGTGGAAGACTACATTTAAAACAAAGTATGGTTTATATGAATAGTTGGTTATGCCCTTTGGGTTAACTAATGCACTAAGCACTTTCATGAGGTTAATGAACCATATTTTGCTAGCTTTTATTGGAAAATTTGTAGTGGTCTATTTTGATGATATTCTTATCTATAGTGAGAATTTAGATGATCATTTATTTCATTTGAATTCTATTTTAGAAGTGCTGTGATAGGAAAAGCTATTTGCTAATTTTAAGAAGTGCACTTTTTGTATAGATAGACTTGTTTTCCTTGGTTTTGTTGTTAGTTCACAGGGCATCCAGGTTGATGAGGAGAAAATTCGAGCTATACAAGAATAGACAAGCCCAACTAATTTGAGCCAAGTTTGTAGTTTCGATGGGCTTGTAAGTTTTTGTAGATGATTTGTGAGGGACTTTAGTAGCATCGCTACATCAATCACCGAAGTCATCAAGAAGAACGTCGGATTTAAGTGCGAAGTAGAACAAGAAAAGGCTTTTCAGTTAATTAAAGATAAACTGACCTATGCTCCTTTGCTTGCTTTACCTATTTTTTCTAAAACATTTGAAATTGAATGTGATGTTTCTAGTTTAGGTATTAGAGTTGTTCTTATGTAAGAGGGAAGGCCAATTGCATATTTTAGTGAAATGCTAAATGGAGTTGCATTGAGGTACTCGACATATGATAAGGAGTTATATGCAATGGTTAGGGCGTTAGAAACTTGGCAACACTATCTCTCGCTTAAGGAGTTTGTGATTCACACTGACCATGAATCCATGAAACACCTAAAGAGTTAACACAAATTGAATAGGAGACATGCAAACTGGGTAGAGTTTATTGAGACCTTTTTGTACGTCATCCGGTACAAACAAGGTAAGGAAAACATTGTTGTGGATGCTCTCTCAAGAAGGTACTTACTAATCTCCACTTTTGATGCTAAATTACTTGGTTTTGAATATATTAAAGAGCGGTACCCCCTTGACCAAGATTTTAGTTATGACTTTGCCTATTGTGAAAAGGGAGCTAGTGGAAAATTATTTAGGTATAAAGGGTTTTTGTTTAGAGAAAACAAGCTTTGTATTCTAAACTGTTCCCTTGGGGAGTTGTTAGTAAAAGAGTCTCATGGTGAAGGTTTGATGGGACACTTTGGAGTGGTTAAGACCTAGGGGATTTTGCAAAAACACTTGTATCGGCCGCGCATGAAATAGGATGTTGAGCGAATTTGTGAGAGATGTATCACTTGCAGACAAGCTAAATCCCAAGTGTAACCCCATGGCTTGTATCAACTCCTGATGGGAAATTTTCTGACACCATATATACTTTCGAAGCTTGATTTGGATGATGATCCAAATCACTCATATTTTACTTCATTTCTTCTTATCTAACAATTATTTGAGAAATAATCTTACAAGTATAATAATATTTCTCCATGGGATGCCAACATGTCCTACATTAGTTAACGGCCGCCGGACATAATCAGATTTGCATTTAAAGGCCCACTACGATTGTTTCCACTTCAAAGCATTGGCTCATAAAGATTTATAATATTTTGTAGTTTGTAATTGTTCTATGGCCTATTTTATGTTGTATTTTCTTTTAAGACACTTTCATTTTCGTTTTTAATTCTCATTTAGGACCGGCCATCCTAAAAGTGGCATAGTTGTAATTTTGTGTACTTTCTGACCCTAAAGGGAGTAAGTATAAATACTTGCTTAATGTAGGGTTTTGGGAGGCCAATTTTTTAAATTAGACACCTTCACTTTATGTGAGAGAGCTTAGGGTTTTCCTTAGTTCAAATTTCCTCTTATCAATTTCAATCCCAAGAGTTGAGATTGTGGCGAGTGCAACACTTGAAATTATGAGTCATATCAATTTCAAATTGTTGTGATTTCTTTTCTTCTCTAGTGTGTAATATCTGGGGTTAAATTGGAATATTTCTTGGTCAGATTTGATTCATAATCATTCGAATTTTTGTGCTTAATTGAGTTATTTTTACACTTGAATTAAGTTCATCCATTGTGCATGCTTCTTGAGCTGTGAAAGTATTGGTTTTGGAAAGGGGGATGACGGTTAATTTCTTGTGGATTATTAGTAGTAATCACATCGGTTTTGGAATATAATTTGTGATTACCATTGAGGTTTCTACTATTGTGTTGATTTATTTCATGTAATTCATCATTCGGTCCATATATTACAATTAGGGTCACACTACAATTGCTTCACCTTGAACCGAATTATGCTAGTCCTTTAGAGATTGTTACTTGGTTTAATTTGCATGTGCTTAATCCCCTTTTAGGCACATCATCTTTTGGTATCAGAGCAATCTAATTTGGATAGTTAAGATTGATCACATCCTCGTTTGAAGAATTAGTTATAAACATTGAGAATTTATGCCATTTGGAAGCTAGTTTGATTGGCATTGTTTGATTGTTTATTAAATTGGTTTTGCATGTGCTTAATCTTGGTTTTTAGGCACATCAACTCCTTACTATTCCTAGTGAGCCTTAGGTTGATATTTTTATGGATTTTATGTTAGGCTTACCCAAGACTAGATTTGGTAGAGATTCTGTTTTTGTTGTTGTAGATAGATTTTCAAAGATGGCACATTTCATTCCATGTCACAAAACTGATCATGTCACACATGTTGTAGATTTGTTCTTTAAAGAAATTGTTTGATTGCATGGTATGCCTAGAACAATTATATCGAATAGGGATGCTAAGTTCTTGAGTTACTTTTGGAAAACCTTATGGTGTAAGTTAGGAACTAAATTATTGTTCTCTATTACTTATCATCCACAGATTGATGGTCAAATAGAAGCAGTTAATAGAACTTTATCTACTTTACTAAGGGCTATCATTCAAAAGAACATTAAAACATGGGAAAATTATTTGCCACATGTTAAATTTTCTTATAATCGTGTTATACATTCTGCCACTAAATTTTCAACTTTTGAGATTGTATATGGATTTAATCCTTTGACTCCATTGGACGTAACTCCTTTACCTGTTTTGGAACATGTTAATTTAGATGGCAAAAAGAAAGCTGAATTTATTAAGCAGATTCACAAGAAGGCTAAACTCAATATTGAGCGGAGAACGAAATAATATGCAAAACAAGCCAACAAAGGGCATCGACAAATAATCTTGGAACTTAGAGATTGGGTTTGGTTGCCCATGCGTAAAGAGTGATTCCCAACATAATGATGATCTAAGTTACTTCTTAAGGGTGATGGTCCTTTTCAAGTCCTTGAGCGAATCAATAACAATGCCTACAAACTGGATTTACTAGGTGAGTATCTTATTAGTGCTACTTTTAATATTACTGATTTGAGTCCTTTTGATGCAGGCAATGATTTGAGGACAAATCCCTTTCAAAAGGAGGGGAATGATGACAATTGAGCTAGGAAATGGATCCTCTTGAGATGCCAGTGGGACCTATGACTCGACTTCAAGCTAAATGACTTAAGGACATTCTTAACGGGCTAATAAAAGAAATTCAAGATGGGGAGCAATGCTTGTGTTAACCTAAGAATGAACCAAAAGTAATCCAAGTCATTGGAATCTAAGATGTCCTGGAACGAAGATGGTTTGAAGATGTTTGTTGAAGAATCAAAGTTGTCAGCATAGAAGAAGGAAAGCTGTTGGCGTGAAATTCATTGAAGGTCAGCAAAGTAAGTTGCCGGCCTAAGTGGTTGGCTTACTCCATATATGTCGGTTCAACATGTAATGTAAGCCGCTAGCTTTGAGTGTCGACTTAAGAAGAAATGTAGGCTGGTTCCAAGTAGGGTTTTATATGTTTTTTTGTTATGTTTTATGTGGAGATATAAATAGTTGTCAAGAACTCCATTGTAGGCATTACTTTTAGTTGATTAAAATTACAATACTTTTCTTTTGTTATTGAAGAATTGGAACTTATTGGAATTGTTCTATGGCATTCATAGCATTACTTATCAATCGGTATTCCATCTCGATTATGGCGTATACATCATACTAAGGTTTTTGCTTCTCTACAAGAAATGGGTCGTGGTTTTCCCTTCATTCATGATTGATCATCGGCTATTCGATTTAAATTGATTTTAGGTTTGGGCATAAGTTGACAGAGTTCATATTAGGAAGAAACACCACTACCACCATCACTAGTAGCAACCACCATAGAGGTGGCCTAAGTTGCACCACCAAAGCCTCAACAATAGACGAGCATGTTGCTAGAATTTATTTGGTGTAATAGGTATTTTATGGCAACACAAGACACCTTGATGAAGTTGAAAATTGGAAATCCCACATTGAGAGGTCATATGAGGTCATTGAGGTGCCACTAAATCAAAGGGTGAATTATGGCACTTATTTGTTGAGATCGAGGGCCCAGATATGGTGAGATTCTAAAAAGTAAGACTATGCCACCTCCAATTAATTAGGATGCTTAAAAAATGTGAATTTCTATAGCATTATTTTCTAGAGAGCTTGCGTGCTAAATATAGTGAGGGTTTATTTGCTATTCGAGCAAGAGGTAGAGGCATAGACTAGCATAAGGCTAAGTTTAGCATTGTAGTTTACTCCTCCAGAATACTAGTAGAGTGATTAATTAAAAATGTAGGTAGTCGCTAAAGGGTTAGATCCTAAGATGAGGAGGAAGTTAATTGAGTTTGAGGTTCGTACTTTTAGTGAAATAGTGGAGAAGGCAAGAGTTTTAGAGAATGTAAAGAAATAGGAAGCAGAGACCTTAAGAAGTAAGGTAAATGATTTTAGAAAAAGGCCACATGATGGATTGGGATATAGTGGGAAGAATAAGAAATTTGCATGCCTTCATAACACCTTTTAGATAGAAGTGAGGCTAGGGAATACCTCACCCATTCTATGTTGGAAATGTAAGGGTAAGCATTACCTTTAGGAGTGCCTACAACTAAGAAATAAATTTTATTATTATGGGGAAGCAACACATTGCATCATAGAATGCCCTAAGAAGAGTATAACCACCTGTTTCTATTGCAAGCAAGTTGGGCATTTGTTAGTTAATTGCTCAAGGTGATAGCAAATAGTTAACTAGTAGCTAAACCTTTATAGATTGTGGGGAGACCAATGGCTAACAAAAATGGAAATAGTCAGAGCAGTAATAGTAATCAATGACTAGCACCACCTGAGTGTATAGTCTCAAAGGAGCTTGGCATGGTGAGTTTTATGAAGAAGAGTTCGTTGATTTTGATGCTAATGGCATAGTTGATACAGAGTTGGTTGCAGGTAAGTATTTAAAATCAACTCTTTTTCATTTCCCTAAAGGGCTAAATGTCAAAAGACAAGCAAACTGATCTTAACAGCCTTAGTAACAAAATTTGATACCTAAGTAAATATGTAAATAGAATACGTAGAACTTAAGGTTTATCCTATTAGACTTAGGAAACATTATGATCTCCAATTAACTTATATTCACTTTTTTTGACATAGGAGCAACTCACTCCTTTATCACTCCCAAGGTAGTTAAATTGGTAAGACTACCTATAACTACAACAAACTTGAGCTTTGGTATAAAGAAACTTATAGGGCGTGTCATAGTCACCAAGGGATGATAAAGGAATGCCTGATGGAGGTTTAGAAACACAAGATAAACATGAATATTATTATGCTAGGCATGAATAAGTATGATGCTATATTGGGAATGAATTAGATGTCAACTGCTAGGGCTATAGTAGATTGCCTAAGAAAGAAAGTGGCATTTGAAGATTCTTATGGGTTGAAGGTAGAATTTGTTAGAGAATCTACTCTTTCAAGATTTCTAGAATTAAGCTTATATAAGATTATTATGAGTGATAAGAAAATCCGTTGGAATGAGAGCCTAATGAATATTGTAGAAGTAAAGACTGAAAAGCCCAACTTAGAGGATATCCAAGTAGTTAATGAATTCCCTAATGTATTTCTAGAAGAATTGCTAGGACTACTACCCAAGAGGGAAATAGATTTTGAGATCAATTTGATGTTTGGGACCGATCCTATTTCCAAAGCACCTTGTAGAATTGCCTTAATGAAGCTCAAAGTGTTGAAAAACTAGTTATAGGAGTTATTAGACTAAGATTTTATCTACCCAAGTGTCTTACCTTAGGGTGTACCTATGTTATTTTTGACAAAGAAGGATGGCTCTGTGAGACTTTGCATTAATTATTAGGACTTGAATAAGGTCATTATAAAGAACAAGTACCCATTACCCTAAATCGATGACTTGTTCAGTTAATTACAAAGGGCTAGTGTATTTTCATGAATTGATTTACGCTTTGGATATCATCAAGTCTAGATTAAATTGGAAGATGTTCCTAAACAACTTTTAGAACTTAATATGAACATTATGATTTCTTAGTAATGCCATTTAGGTTAAATGAAAGCACCTTGCCGCTTTCATGGTCTTGATGAATAGGATCTTTCAATTCCTTTTAGACAAGTCTATGATTGTCTTCATTGACAACATTTTGGTTTATCTGGCTACCCTTGAATAGCATGAAGAACACTTGAGGACCATACTTCAGACTTTAAGGAAACATCAGTTATATGCAAAATTGTCTAAGTTTGACTTTTGGTTAAAAGAGATATCCTTCCTTAGACACACCATTTCAAGGAAAGGTGTATTGGTAGACCTAGAGAAAATTATGGCCATAAGAGATTGGAAATGGCCTAAGATGATGACTAAGGTACAAAGTTTTCTAGGGTTACTAGGGTATTATAGAAATTTCATTAAAGGTTTTTCAAAGATAGCTAAACCACTCACCTAATTAACACAGGATGAAAAGTTTGAATAGACCAATGCTAGGGAATAAAGCTTTCAAGAGCTAAAGCAAAGGTTAATATTAGTACCGATTCTAGTGATGATGATTAACTAGCATCTAAGAGGACGGAACCAAAATCCCAAGATCCATTGGAAGGTATTAGAGGCCCAATGATCTAAGCTAGAGCTAGGAGAATAAACGACGCTTTACAAGAATTAGTCATGAACTTACAAGCTAAGGAATCAAATTACATTAAAGGAGAACCAACACCTATCAATTTGATTCATGTTTCCATGGAAGGATGAAAGGATTTGGAAGCTTTAGAATAGATACATTTTATTGAACCGAAAAGGGAACAAGTATTTTTTATTTTGTTATTTGTTATGTTTTATTGTATTTGTTTGGTTTGTACTTTAGTATAATTAGTTAGAAGTTTCAATCAATAGGAAGATAAGGCTGGATGCTACATTAGGAAACTTAGGTTATTATTTTTAGTTGTGTGATATCCTTATATCGCCGAGGAGAGGGGATAGTAAAAAGACACATAATTATTATTCCATATTGAAAATTACATCTTTTCTTTGAAAAGAAAAACCTTCTCTTGTTCTTTGAGAAAGAACTCTATAGATTTTCTTCAATGGAATTGCTTGGGGAAAATCTCTTAATAACTTAAGTTTTAGTCAATGGGTGTGATTAGGGTCTAGTTCTGTTCTACTTGGTCGAGACATTCCTTGGGATTTGATTTCAATTACGATCGTCGGGTTCTAGGTTTGACATACATAAGGTTTGTGCATCATTTAGTATCGGAGCTTTAGCTTCTTAAATCAAGTAACCTTTATCCTTGTTAAATTAGTTGTTTGTTCAATTCCATATTTCTTATTCATACCCTATAATTTGTGTAACAAAAAAAAAAAAAAATCAATTCGGTCACAGGAGATCTATTGGTGACTGACCATAACAATTGTTATCCTAGTTAACTGAAGTTCAAGTTGTGATTCTTGTTTTATTTCTTTGAGAATTTGTATAAAAAAAAATTTCATGTTCGGCCGTGAAAGGATCCAATTGCCAAAAATCATAAGATAAATTCTTGTTTTGCAAATCACAAATCAATTGTTGCAATATACTTTCCAATTCCTACTGTAAAACATATCTTTGTCTTTCCAATTTTGTATCCAAATTACATTCACACTCCTTGACATATTCGGTGTAATTTTTTATTCCTTCAATTTCGTGATAGGGATTGCTTTGACTTGTGTTTCCAAATTGGTAGTGAGTACTTTTTCATATCAATTAGAATTGTAGTTATTCCCTATTGTTTGCCATGACTTGGAATCGACAAGTAATCAATAGATTTTAACTTAGTGGTTGCGTTGAGGAGGTTTCCAATCTAAGTTCATATCAAAGAATTGTAAGAGCGGGTTGTGAGGACATTTTTGTTGAGAGATAAACATGAGTGGATTGTGAGAACATTAGTATTTGAGAGCAATACATGAGTGAGTTGTGAGAAACATATTATAATTGTGTTACTAATTATTTCTTGACTATAGAGATATATCGGGACAAAGAACAACTGGAGGTGAGAATAGAGGAGGGGAGAATAGGGTGATGTTTGATGCATTGATGGGGGAGATGAAGAGAATCTTGAGTGGTGAGCTTGAACAAATCCATGAGAGGATGGATAAGATGGAAAGGAGTAAGGAACCGTTTAGTAGTACCACTGTTAGGCGAGGTGTGAGTAGACTAATGAAGGGAGGGATTAGGATAGAAGAAGGTGAGGAAACTGATTCAAGTGAGTATAATTATGTAAGGGAGAGAGGGAACACCCAGAGGCGAGACAATAACTTAGGAAGTATTAAGATGAAGATACTCTCGTTTCAGGGGAAAAATGATCCAGAGTTGTACTTGGAGTGGGAGAGGAAGATGGATCATGCATTTAAATGCCACAATTATATTGAGGAGAAGAAAATCAAATTGGCTGTAGTTGAATTCTTAGACTATGCTAATGTGCGGTAGGTCTAGCTAGTACGTAATAGGTGCAAATTTGGAGAGTGACCTGTTAGTACTTGGGATGAGATGAAGACTATTATGCAGAGGCAATTTATCCCTATTCATTATCATAGGGATTTACTTAAGAAGTTTCAATGATTAGCACAAGGGTCCAAGAGTGTAGAGGACTATTATAAGGAAATGGAGATAGCCAATATTAGAGCCAGAGTGGAGGAGGATGATGAGGTGACAATGGCTAGATTCATTACTGGACTGAACCGGGAGATTACTGATGTGGTGGACTTACATCATTATTTAGATATGGAAGAATTATTGCATAGGGCGATTAATGTACAATGACAATTGAAGTGTAAGAGCAATCCAAGATCTAGGGCGACTTCCAGCTCTTCATGGAAGTCCAATTGGAAGAAGAATTCTATAGATTCGAAGCCTAAAGAGGACATAAAGGCTAAGAGTCCAGTAGCTGCATTTAAAGGTAAATCTGACACTAAACCATCTTCCAAAACTCAAGATATTAAATGTTTCATGTGTTAGGGATTTGGACATATTGCATCTTAATGTCCAAATCAAAGGGCTATGATCATTCACGACAATGGAGATGTGGAGAGCATCAGCTCTGAAGAGGATGATGTATCACCGTTAGAGGAATATGAGGATGTTGATTTGGAGGGACCTGTGAGTGGAGAGTTATATGTCACTAGGCAAGTACTCAGTGTTCAACATGGGAGGATGGTAAAGCGATCTAACGTGAACACATCTTTCATACATGGTGCCATGTACAAAACAAAGTATGTAGTTTGATCATCAATAGTGGCAGCTGCACTAACGTTACTAATACCTTCTTTGATAGGAATCAGATTCCCACAAGACCTATCACTAGAGCTCGAGCAAGGGCCTTACGAAACTTGGTTTTGAGAATCCTTCATGAGCAACATAATCTTAAGGAAGCTAATGAAATTTCTTCATTCTCATCATATAATTTTTGTGCATTCAAACATGTACATTTATCAGTCCTATAGAGTGCCAAATTACCTACACTTTAGAGTGAGTTGGGAACCTCATCAGGACATATATCTAATGATTTTGAAGACCCAGCATCTTGAAGACTAATTTTTATATATTTTTCATTTACTTGGATTATTTATGTGTAAGCTTTTGGGACACTTTCATTTGCTTGTAATTGTGTTTTTAGGATTGGCTACCCTAAAGTGGCATAGTTGTAATTTTAAGGACTTTTTAACCTTAAAGGGAGCAAGTATAAATATTTTCTTAAGTTGGGTTTTGAGGGGCTTTTGCTAAATTTTCAGAAATAGAACAAACACTTCATGTGTTGAGGGTTAGGGTTTCCTAATTCTGCAATTGCTCTTATCAATTTCAAATCCCTAATTTGAGATTGTGGCGAGTGGCTTCAAGGTAAATTTGTGAGTAGTATCAAGTTCCCCTTGTTGCAATTTCCTTTTCATTCACTAATGAGTTGTATCTAGGGTTGAATTGGTTGTTCTCTTGGTCGGATTAGATTACATTTGTAATCATTTTTATGTTGTTATAATTGATTGTTTTTAACCTTTAGTTTTAACCATCAATTTCACTTCCTTTGAACCATGGATCAACTTTGTTGGGAAAGTGGATCTCAGATTGGTCCTTGCTATTCTTGTGTGCAATTCATGTGGTATCTCAATTGTGTTTAGTGTTGTTTTGAGGATTTTATCATTGTGGATTGTTTATTTGAAAGTTATAGCATTCAGATTTCATTTTACTCCATTAGGGTTCACGCAATTCTTAGAATTTTGAGCCGAGATTAGACCAGTCCTTTGAGGTTTGTTCTTTATTCCAATTACATGTGCTTAACCCTTATTTGAGGCACATCATAATTTGGTATTAGAGCAATCAAATTTGGATACATAAGATTGATCACATCCTCGTTTGAAGAATTGGTTATAAACACGGAGAATTGATGCCATTTGGAAGCTAGTTTGATTAACATTGTTTAATTGTTTTCAAATTGGTTTTGCATGTGCTTAATCTTGGTTTTAGGCACATCATCTTGATAGGAATCAAAATCCGACAAGACCTATCATTAGGACAAGAACTAAAGGAATTCAAATTTTGGCGATGAGGGCCCATTTTGAGCAGATCGACCCCGGAATTATTTATATATTAACCTCTTTTCTATTATTCTTGTATTGTGTTTTCCAATAGGCACACTTATCATATTTTATAGGGCAATGGACAAACTCCCTCAGACTCAGCTTGTGGGTTATCCATGGACTGACTTGAACCGGCAATGAGTTGAGCCGATGGATCCTATAGAAGACCGGCATCTTGAAGACCATTTCTTTTATATATTTCTTATTTTATGAACTATTTTGGTTGTATTTGGTTTTGGGACACTTTTATTTCCTTGTAATTTTCATTTAGGACTAGACACCTTAAAAGTGACAAACTTGTAATTTTGACCACTTTCTAACCCTAGGAGTAGCAAGTATAAATACTTGCTTAGAAGAGGGTTTGAGGAGGCCATTTTTTGTAGATTAAACCTAGAACTTCAGGTGTGGAATTAGGGTTCATCCTTAGTTCAAAACCTCTTATCAATTTCAACCCAAGAATTGGAATTGTAGCGAGTGCAACAAGACGAAATTGTGAGTCATATCAATTTCATCTTTGTTGTTTTTCATTTCTTCTCTAGTGAGTCATATCTAGGGTGGATTTGAATCTTTCTTGGAACTATTGTGGGTGTAATTCATGAACAATTATCTTGTTAAGATTGATTGTTCTTTTAGTTATTGAATTCAATATCATTTTAGTGATTTGCGTGAAATGGAATTGGAGGAAGAGTGGAAATCACGGTTTTGATGCCATCCATTTTGTTCTGATTTCACGTGGAATTTAATTCCTTTTGTTGTCATTTGGTGAATATTACAAATTGGGATTGCAATTACATCATTTGTTCTTCATTTTTCCATCAAACTTTAAAGGGTGTTCACGTGAATTGTTCACCTAAGTGGATCGGTTTTGTGATTTAATTGTGACTTGTTTTCTTGAGTCATTTGATTGTTCTTGAACTTCGTTTTGAGCACAACATCTTTTGGTATCAGAGCACATGTTGAGAGAAGGGATTGGTTTTATTTGATTTCGTGGAATTAATCATCAATTAGGGTGATATAGTGAAAACCGCAAATTGTGTTGATTGTTGTGGTGTTGAGCTTGCGAAATTACCTTAGCTTGGAATTTAATTTGCTGTTTGTTGGAGTTGGATTGTGAAGGTTGTTGTATCATTTTATGATCAATAATTTTCGTGGAAGGGAAGAAGCATAGAAGTGTTGACTAATTCAACAACTTTTGGAACTTGCAAAAACTTACCAATCCTTGTCGTGGCTTGTTATGGCGTGAAGGAGGATGTGTAGCTTGTTGTTTTGATTTCCATTGTGTAATTGTGAATTAGAGGAGTACAATTTGCAGATTTGCATTGATTTTTGATTAGTAAGGAATTTATTTGAATTCAAACACATTCCATTAAGTTGTGGGAGTTAATGAGTGCTATTTAAATTTGAATTCATTACTTACCAATTGAAGAAGGCTTGCATTTAGTGAAGTGGTTTGATTTTCAAATTTGAATTACTGCCTATTTGTGTAAAGTTGTGGTTAGAACTTGTGGGAAGTGGAGTACATTTTGTTGTTGCAACGTATGGAAGAGTGTGTATGTGTGTGTGTGCTGCACCATGAGTGAAGGAAGTGTGTGTGTGGTGTAATGAGTATGTGAATGAAGGTGTTGCAACATGGTGAATTGGTGTTGTAGTGAATTGAGTGCATCGTGATTGAGATGTGTGTGGTGGTGTAAATTTGTGGGGTTGTGTGGAGTAAGGTACTGCACATTAAGATAAAGTGTGAGTGTGAACCGTGACTAATTAAGGAAGTTAAGTAGTGAAGTTTGAAATTCAAATATAAGCATTTAAGTGTGAAAGTTATTGAGTATTTTTACTTAAACACTTACTTAGTTGAATTCAATATCTTAACTACTTGGAAGTATTTATTTGTGCTTCAATTATTCTACTATACTTGAAGTGATAAGAAGTATTTGTTGCATTGGTGACTTGTTGCACCGTGGGTGTACAAGTGTGTGTGTTGTTATCTAAACTTGTTATTGTGACGTGGTAAAGTGAAGGGAGTGTGCTACAAATTATTTGAGATTACATTTGTACTTCAGATAAATCGCATCCACAAACATATCATATGATAGTGTGAATGGGAACATCAGCAATGAGGCCAATAGCCAAGTGGGTGGCAGACCAAGTTGTCGAAATACAAGTGGAAGAACTCTAGATGAGCAACTTCAGGACCTTACCACAATTGTTGCTACATTGGCAACAAGAATTGATAGGATGACATTACCACCACCACTTGTGGTAAACCTTCAGGCACCACCTAGAGTAGAAGGAGATTATGATGCTCTTAGGGAAGGCAGAGATGATAATTTTGGGGTTAATCCATACCCAGACAGGGAATTTAGGCCACCTCGAGGACTAGAGTGTGCGAAGCTACAGATGCCTTCATTTGATGGTAGGGGTTCCGCCGATGACTACTTAGACTGCGAAGACTAAGTTGAGGGTCTTTTCAAGTATTATGAGATTGATGAAGACTCCAGGGTACGCCTTGCAGCTGTAGAGTTCACAGGTATGCCGCTTTGTGGTGGAGAAATGTGGTGATCAGTAGGCGAATGGATGGAGAGACCGAAATACACACTTGGAGAGACATGAAATGAGTTTTGACGAATAGGTTTGTACCAAAACACTACAAGCATGAGTTATTTATCCGTCTCTAGACACTAAGACAGGGGGTAAAACAGTGGATGACTATGTATAGGAGTTTGAGACACTAGTGATCAGATGTGGATCGGTTGAACCTCCTGAACAAACCCTAGCACGTTTTGTATCTGGGTTGAAGTATGAGATTGCTTGTGTAGTTAAGCTTTAGAGATATAGTAAACTTGATGAGGCTACACAGTTAGCCTTGAAAGTGGAAAGACAAAGATAATCCTATTCATTTCAGGTTACTAGGAGCAGACTACTAGGGAACCAAACTATTCAGGGTCAGTTATGTTATGCTTCAGAGATACTAGTGGTTCACGAGTAGTTGAGTAAACCATTAGAGTATTCTAAGGATCAGAGTCAGATGAGTTTATCATTAGAGGGCCAGAATGTTTAGAGATAGTTGTGTTCACCTTCAGAGGTCTCAGAGGGCAATGAGCAGTTGGGCCAACCATTAGAAGACCATGAAGATCAGCGACATACATATGAGTTAGAAAAGGAGGAAACAATATCAGTGAAATGGGTTGAGATAGGGGGCACCTCAGTGGATAATGGGTCATTATTTGTGTTGCAGAAGAGATACATCTTGGAAATGGAGGAGAGAAAACAATCACCACCCGTGGTATTTCAGATTTTGGGATTCTGCAATGATATTTCTTCAGATGGCTTGCTAAGAGGAAACGAAGTCTCTACTACATTTGATCTACCAGATTTGACGACAAATCTTTTTGAGACCCAAGGAGATGATAGGAATCAAAATCCGACAAGACTTATCATTAGGGCAATAACTAAAGGAATTCGAATTTTGGCGATGAGGGCCCATTTTGAGCAGATCAACCCCAGAATTATTTATATATTAACCTCTTTTCTATTATTCTTGTATTTTGTTTTCCAACAGGTACACTTATCATATTTTATAGGGCAATGGACAAACTCCCTCAGACTTAGCTTGTGGGTTATCCATGGACCGACCTGAATCGGCGATAAGTTAGGCCGATGGATCCTATAGAAGACCGGCATCTTGAAGACCATTTCTTTTATATATTTCTTATTTTATGAACTATTTTGGTTGTACTTGGTTTTGGGACACTTTTATTTCCTTGTAATTTTCATTTAGGACTAGCCACCTTAAAAGTGGCAAACTTGTAATTTGACCACTTTCTAACCCTAGGAGTAGCAAGTATAAATACTTGCTTAGAAGAGGGTTTGAGGAGGCCACTTTTTGCAGATTAAACCTAGCACTTCACATGTGGAATTAGGGTTCATCCTTAGTTCAAAACCTCTTATCAATTTCAACCCAAGAATTAGAATTGTGGCGAGTGCAACAAGGCGAAATTGTGAGTCATATCGATTTCATCTTTGTTGTTTTTCATTTCTTCTCTAGTGAGTCATATCTAGGGTGGATTTGAATCTTTCTTGGAAACTATTGTGGGTGTAATTCATGAACAATTGTCTTGTTAAGATTGATTGTTCTTTTAGTTATTGAATTTAATATCATTTTAGTGATTGGCATGAATTGGAATTGGAGCAAGAGTGGAAATCACGGTTTTGATGCCATCCATTTTGTTTTGATTTCACGTGGAATTCAATTCTTTTTTTTTTTTTTTTCATTTGGTGAATATTACAAATTGGGATTGCAATTACACCATTTGATCTTCATTTTTCCATCAAACTTCAAAGGGTGTTCACGTGAATTGTTCACCTAAGTGGACCGGTTTTGTGATTTAATTGTGACTTGTTTTCTTGAGTCATTTGATTGTCCTTGAACTTGGTTTTGAGCACATCACATGTTTTGGTATCAAAGCTTGAGGTTGTGAGAAGGGGTTGGTTGCAAATTGAATTCGGAAGTTAGGGGTTTGTTGTGAAGCACCTTAATCCGAACAAAATTTGTCGGCACGAAATTGCAATTTGTTGATTATGTTGTTGAATTTGTTGTCTTGTTGATTAGTGGTTGATCATTGATAAGTCGCAAAATACCCTTATCTAGAGTAATGAAATTGTGCTTTATTGTTGAATTTTTAGATGATTTGTTGAAGAAAAGGATGCTTAGTGGAATGAATGTTAATTTTAGCATCTTTTAGAGTATTTTGGAGCTAAGGGAAGGAGTTTTGAGGAATCGAATCAAGTTTGGAAGGAATTGGATTCAATACATGTGAAGAAAAGAATTCTGGAAAGTACACAAGCGAGATACACGCCCATGTACTTTGCTTGTGTATACTAAAGTGGATGTCTGGAAAGTACACGAGCAAAGTACATGCCCATGTACTTTGCTTGTGTATCTAAGTTTTGCTACTGTTCAACGATGTTTCAAATACACGACCAATGTACACTCCCATGTACTTGCTCGTGTTTATTCACATAAGGACACTTGGAAGCAAGCATGAGATACACGAATGAGATACACTACTCGTGTATCCGCTCGTGTATGTATCCAACCCGGGTACATGTATAAATAGACCGTTAGTTGCCCTAGAACAAGTTTTACGAATTTTGTATTTGCTCTGACTCTCATAACAGTAGGGGGAAGAAGTTTATGTCAATTCCATAGGAGATTGAAGACCCACGAAGAAGAAGATTCTATCTTTAAGGGTTGTGACTATGAATTTTATTTATTCTTCTAGTAATTGCATTTCTTTTGTCCTATTTATGGAGGAGTAGACCCTAAATCTAGATTTTATTCGAAACTTCTCTATCATGTGATGAAGATTTGGTCTTTAATGCAAAGTTGTTGACTTTCTTATGATTAATTGCATGCCCTTCAATTGTTCCTTAGATTCATAAATCCGGAATATGAATTTATGCATGATATCATATTAGTTAATTAAGAAATTGCTCTTATGATTAGATTTAATGCAATTAATGAGATTTGATTGTTCTTCTAGAGATAGGAAACATGAGTCTTCTATTTACATCGACTATGTTGATGCGAATTCATGTGCTTTATGCAATTCTAGGTTGCTATTAACTAAGGAGAGATCCTATTTGATAAACCTAGGATTAGATAGGTTAATATACTTGAGAAAGTAGTTAACTTGACTAGAGAATTCGACAGTATAAGAAGTCAATTACGCCAATCTTCATAAATCTAATGAATTACATGATAGAGAAGGAGTAGAATAAGATCTAGGTTGCTTTTGTTAATTGATAAATCTTCCGAACCATTGTTGCTAGTGAGTTATTAGTTTTAAGATTAGAGTAATTAAGTTTCAACCAACATATTTAAGCGACGGTTACATAATAGGAATGGAGTTAGTACTAGTAGTTGGTGTATCTCTGAGGGACGACCTTGTGCTGACTCGCTATATTACGCTATGATAGGTGCGCTTGCCTATTGCTTCATAGTAAGATTAAGAACAAGAATTCAATTTATTAAAACTACGATTGGCAACGATCAAGTTTTTGGTGCCGTTGCCGGGGATATGCCAATATTAGAAAAACTTTTTACTTATTAATTTAACCAATTTATTTCTTTCTTATCTGTTTTCCCTTTTCTTCCTGAGAATTTGGAGCTCATAATTGATTTGTATTACGTTTACAGTGCATGACCAAAAGTCGCTCCAAGGAACTTGCTGTTTTTAATCCTGAGCTAGAGAAAATTATTCGTCGTTATCAGAAAATGTAACACTCGATTGAGTCAACATCATTTGGTATTCAAGGAGAATCACTGAAGGAAGAAATGGCTGATCAAGTCAATAATCGTGCTCAAGAGCTGAATCAAGGAAATGTTGTTGTGGATCCCTCGAATCATCAACTGGTTGATAATAGAGATGGCCGAGTTAATGACCCACCTAGAACCAATACAGATTTTGCCAGGCCAAACTTGATAGGCGTTAGCTCTAGCATAGTCCGTCCTCGAGTGGAGGCAAATAATTTTGAACTTAAGCCTACCGTGATTCAGATGGTGCAGCAATATACTCAATTTGATGGTTTACAGGATGAAGATCCAAATGCGCATATCCAACTCTTTCTGGAGATATGTGATACCTTTAAATTTAATGGAGTTAGTGATGATGCGATCCGCCTCAGGCTCTTCCTATTCTCTTTGAAAGGCAAGGCTAAGCAGTGGCTGAATTCTTTACCGAGGAACTCCATTACTACATGGCAAGGTCTGATTAAGAAGTTTATGGACAAATTCTTCCCTCCTTCAAAGACAGCTAAACTTCGAGCTGAGATTCAATCTTATCATCAGTATGACATGGAGACGTTGTATGAAACCTGGGAGAGATTCAAGGACTCAATGCGGAAATGCCCACACCATGGGATCCTAGAGTGGCTTCAAGTTCAGATATTTTATAATCGGTTGAACTATCAAACGAGACAAACAGTAGATGCCGTAGTTGGTGGCACCTTGAACCATAAAACTCCTGAAGAAAGTTTGACTCTTTTTGAAGACATGGCCGCGAATAATTATGAATGGTCACATGGTAAGGGCAGAGAAAAGAAGGTGGCAAGCATTCTTGAAGTGGATGTGGCTACTTCTATCATGTCCAAAGTTGAGGCTTTATCTAGAAAGATCGACAGGTTGGCTATCTCACAACATCAGCTGGCTATTGTGGAACCCTCAGGTGGTGAGGAAGGGCAAACAGAGCAAGTGGATTATTTGGGAAACCCAATTCGGCCCTAGAACAATCCATACAGCAATATTTATAACCCAGGATGGAGAAATCACCTAAATTTTTCTTGGACTAACAACAGTTATATTCAGAAGGGCAATCCGAATCCTCCACCAGGTTATCAGAGGCTAATGGTCCAGAGTTCCAAACCGCCACTTGAAGATCTCCTCACAAAATTCATCAAGGATTCAGAAGATAGACAGGAGTCCTTAGATTTGATTTTGAAAAATCAAGACTCGGCTCTGAGGAATCATGAGGCATCAATACACAATCTTGAAAACCAGGTCGGTCAGATAGCTAAGCTTCTGTCAGAGAGATCTCAAGGTTCACTACCGAGAAACATGGAAACCAACCCTAGAGAACATGTTAAAGCTATCACATTACGAAGTGGTAAGGAACTACAACCAAAGGTTTAAAAAGAAGAGAGTCGGGTGACTGAACCAGCAAAAGAACAAGTAGTTCTCAAAGAAGGGGGAAAGCATTCAAAAAAATCATCACCTCCATTAATCCCAGAATACAAGCCCAATGTTCCTTATCTAGCACGACTCAAGAAGGACAAAACAGATGAGCACTATGACAGATTTTTAGAGATATTCAAGCAATTGCATATCAACCTTCCACTGGTTGAGGCATTATCACAAATGCCACGATATGCAAAATTTTTGAAAGAGTTGCTATCGAACAAAAGGAAGCTTGAAGAGTTCTCCACTATAACTTTAGGAGGAGAATGCTCTATGGTAATTCAGAACAAACTCCCAAAGAAGTTAAAAGATCCTGGGAGCTTTACCATCCCTTGCCTGATAGGGAATTTATCTGAAGAACGGGCATTGGCTGATTTGGGAGCCAGCATTAATTTGATGCCATACAAGATGTTCCAGAAATTGGGTATTGGAGAGCCGAAACCGACCAAAATGAGTCTTCAGTTAGCCGATTGATCAGTCAAATTCTCGAGAGGAGTAGTTGAAGATGTATTAGTGAAGGTATAGAACTTCATCTTCCCGGCGGATTTCGTCATCCTTGACATGGAAGTAGATGTGGAGGTCCCTCTTATATTGGGGAGGCCATTTTTGGCTACTACTAGAGCCATAATTGATGTTGGGGATGGGAAGTTAGTGTTGAGAGTGGGAAATGAAGAGGTCATAGTGAAAATGCCTGACATCCTTAAACAAAGCCTGCACCATGATGATACATGCTATGCAATCGACTACCTTGACTTCGCAGTTTCAGATTCATTGCAAGACCCATCGATTGGTGATGCATTAGAATTGTGTTTGATGAATGGGAAGAAAGAGCAACCTGAAAATATGGCGATTAGAGCAGTTGTCAATCAGCTTAATAATAATCCTGAGTTGAGAGAAGAAAGAAGCTTTGAAGGTATGAATAGATCCACCATTCAGAGATCGAAACCTTCAATTGAGGAACCACCTGAGCTTGAATTGAAACAACTGCTAGACTACCTTCAATTTGCATTTTTGGAAGAAGATTCTAAACTTCTAGTCATAATTGCATCAAATCTGGATCGAGATCAGCAGGAAAGGTTATTGCATGTCCTGGGGCAACACAAGAAAGCAATTGCATGGAAAATTGCAGATATAGAGGGGATTAGCCTATCGTTTTGTACACACAAAATTTTGATGGAAGATTGTGTCAAGCTAGTGGTACAACCGCAGCGCCGACTTAATCCAAATATGAGAGATGTTGTAAAGAAGGAAGTCATCAAATTGCTTGATGCAGGAATGATCTACCCGATTTTTGATAGCTCATGGGTGAGCCCCATTCAAGTAGTTCCGAAGAAAGGCGATATGACAGTGGTACCGAATGCAAAAAATGAACTCATCCCGATGAGAACTGTCATTGGATGGAGAGTTTGTATAGATTACCGCAAGCTAAATGACGCAACTCGAAAGGATCATTTTCCTCTTCCATTTGTGGACCAAATGCTTGAAAGGTTAGCTGGTCATGCATATTACTGTTTCCTCGATGGGATGTCTAGATATTTTCAGATTCCTATCACACCCGAAGACCAGGAAAAGATGACATTCACATGCCCTTTTAGGACCTTCGCTTTATCGATGCATGCCTTTCGGATTATGCAACGCTCCAGCCACCTTTCAGCGATGCATGATGGCTATTTTTGAGGATATGGTGGGAGACAAGATGGAAGTATACATGGATGATTTTTCTGTTTTCAGGAATTCTTTTGATGAGTGTCTACACCATCTTGAGTTAGTGTTGCAACATTGTGAAGATACTAACCTGGTCCTAAATTTAGAGAAGTGTCATTTTATGGAAAAAGAAGGTATTGTTTTGGGTTATAAAATCTCCAAGAAAGGCATTTTCAAGGTGAATGGCCAAAGGCTTGAGCATTACTTTGGGGACAAAATAGTTTTGAAAGAAAAGGAGGAGTTAAACCTCATTCTCATCTCCATTTGAGCTCCACCGGTTCATTACGTCAAGCTAACGACGTTAAACAACAACGCTTCTTGGGAGGCAACCCATGTTGCTTAGGTAATTTTTCTTCTTTACTCTTTACTTTCTTTATTATCACCCATTGTTTTGGAGCAACTTTTGCAGGACAGCAAGCTACAGTGGGGCTAACCAAGTTTGGATTCTATGAAAGTCACCTTAATAGAGCTTCTTTTAAGCTCTAAGTGTGGGAAAATTCAAGATGGGAGACCTTTTCAAGGGAGTGCAAGATGAAGTGATGATAGGTATGTACTTTGATTTGCACAACCGGGTACACTAGTGGTGTATTCGATTTCTCACACATGCCAGAGGGTGTCTAAATTGACTTTGCAATACAAAAGGGGAATACGTTATGGTGTGGCCTCCCGTGCACTTCAAAAAATGCTCATTGTGTACATATCAGAGATATACGAATAAGGTACATGCTCGTGTACCTAGTCGTGTATCTGACCTACAGAAGGCACAATTTGATACACGAACAAGGTACACGTTCGTGTACCTGGTCGTGTATCTAACCCATAGAACACCCCCTTTATATACACGAACAAGGTACACGCTCGTGTACCTGGTCATGTATTTGACTCACAGAATGCTCTCCCATGATACACGAACAAGGTACACGCTCGTGTACCTAATCGTGTATATAACCCATAGAATGCTCTCCTATGATACACGAACAAGGTACACGCTTGTGTACCTGGTCGTGTATCTAACCCACAGAAAGGAATCTAAAGTACACGACCAAAGTACATGACCATGTACTTTGGTCATGTATCTATTTTTTCTGCTCGTACTATAAAAGGACTCCTCACTTCACTCTGCCATTTACATGATCCATTCTCCATTCGTGTATTTGACCCACTCACTCCCACTTTACTCCTCCATACCGTGGTTGTTCTTTCCACACCATAAATTTCTTCCGTTTCAAGGACTCAAGGTAAGTAAGTTTTCTCTTCTTCTTCTTTAATACTTATTGCAATACGGTTGTTGTTCGGTTTTCTTTTACGACTACCATACATGCTTGCATCTATGATGATGGTATGATGAGTGATTTCGCAGTTTGGAAGTCGATTGTTGATAGATCGGTAGACATTTTGAACTCATGTCAATGCATATATGATTGATGTCATGAGTGCCTGCCAAACAAGTGAATCGACAGTTAGGGTTTGAACATGAATATTTCGGACTTTGATTTTGTGGGTTTCTTGAATAATGTTGTTGTGTTTCTTTTCCGATCTTCTTCTTAGAAACCAAGTTATGAGGCCATTTTTTTTATGATCACTAAATTATCGCACCTAGCTTCTTAGAATCAAAATTTGAACTTTATCGTTTGATGATGCTTTGGGTGTGTTGTAGTTACATTTTTGGCCTTCAGGAAGGTAGATTGATAATATACTAAAGCCACAAGACCTGATTTTGAGTGTTCCTATGGTAATTTGTGCATGTATTAGATGGGTAGATACACAACTAGGTACACGATCATGTACCTTGGTTGTATATCTCAACTGTGCTATCTTCCTCCTTGTTTCAGAAACCCAATGCAAGTCCTATCATTTTCTTTGTGTAATTAACGAACCTAACCTATTTTGAGACCATTGTGATTGATTCAGATGGTCACAAAGACTTGTGCAGTTAAACCAAAGTTTACCAAGAAGAAGAAGACCACCCCTGCTAAGAGGAAGCGGGATGGTGCTAGTTCATCCTCCGCTCCACCCCCCCGAAGAGTTGCAGAGGAGCCATGGAGTAAGAAGCGGTTTGAAATTCTCTCACAAAAACCATTTGGTGCACCTCAATAAGTGGATTGGGGTATGCTGGAAGGGTATGGATTAGTTTAACCAATCAAGGAGATCCTTGCTACCGGACCATGGGAGGTCCTGTTCACCATCCAAGAACCAGCGTATAGGGATGTTACTCTTGAGTTCCTATCCACTATGCAGATATAAAAGACGGAAATTGAAAAAGGTTGGGACAACTCTTTCAGTTTTGAAGTATACGGGCAACAGTACAACTATACTATCCGCCAGTTTTGTTCTCTAATGGGATTCTACATTGAAGCTTTTACTCGAACACCTGATTTTCGGGATTTACATTGCCATTGGCCTCCCCACGTTAACAATCAGGTATGTTGGGAGGAGTTGACCGAAAACCCGAATCAAGAGTACTTTCCATCCAGCTCCAAGGCCTCTCTAATTAAGGATGATCGCCTCAAAGTTTGTCATTGGCTCTTAACAAACACAATTGGTGCCCGAAAAAGTAGTAAGGGAGTTGTCAATAACTTTGAAATCTTCTATCTTTACAGCATCTCCCACGGATATAAAATTAATATCGGGGTAGAGTTAGCCTTTTATACATGGAGACAAGCACATGACTCTCGATCTAAGGGGATTTACTGTAGTAGCTTCATCACTCATTTGCTGAAGAGCATGGACATTTTCCAAGACCTTGGGCCAGAGGCTGCCAAGTGCAATGAAGAAAGAATCTCTGATGGGCCATTTGCCAAGTGGGGAGTGAAGAAAATCACAGGAACTTCCCGCACTTCTAGTAGGCCGCATCCTTCTGCACAATCCTCCAAAGCTACTCCTTCCTTGTCTTCACCTGGTGAGTCTTCTATTCCCACATCGGAGCGGGTACTTGACCGCTTGGCATCCATTGAGAAGACCCAAGGTGAGATGAAAGTTCAACTACAGGGGTTGAAAAAGAAAGAAAAAAATTTAGAAAATTTGTAGTTCATGCTTTCCAGTCGCTGGCTAAGTGCTTCCCAGCGGGGCAAGCTAGTTTGCCTACTTATGCCTCTTCCTCTGAAGCTGAAGAGGAAGTTGAGGCCAACGGTGATAAAGACAAGGAAAACGAGGGAGAAAGTGAGGGAGAAAGTGAAGAAGATACTGAGGAAACCACTAAGGAAGTAGAACCAATCATTGCCAAGGGGGAGGAAAGTGATAATGAAGAGGATGAAACAGATGAGAATGAAGATAATGAAGATGAGGAGACTAGTTCTGAATAATGAATGACTTTAAGTTAACTATTTTATTATGCATATTCGAGGAGCTCTTTCTATTGAGCTAGACTCTTTCTTGCTGGATGATTGTAATAATGACTGATCTCTATTTACTCTTTTACCTTTCGTTTTTGTTGTGTTGAACTTTGCTGATCTAGGTGCTATCCTGCGAATGCAACTGGTCCAATAACTTTCCTTGGCGAACTTCATCGATATAGATGATCGACATTCTGCTAGCTATGCAATTGGTCCATCGCCTGTTTAATCCCGGGAAGTCTCAGTTCCTTTTCTTTTTATTTTTTCTTTTTATCTCTTTATTTCTCATTACGTTCTTAAATGATAAAGACATTGGGGACAATGTCTCAATCTAAGTGTGGGGAAGGGGATACTAAAGAAATTTGATGAGGGTTGTGCTGAATTGTACGAGTCATTCAAAAATTTTCCCTAATTTTTGTTTTTCTCTTTTTGCTTGATAATCGAATTTTGAAATCATGATTTCAAATTACATAGTATTTTAGCATTTAGTGAATGAATTCCTCTAAAAGAGTGTTGTGCATGTCACCTTTGTCTTCTTTGGAACATTGATACTTAGTCAAAGTTATGGGATAAAATCGTTGTGAAACTCAAAGATCTTGAGAGCCATTTAATCTTTCATGAAAGGGCAAATGAAATGATTCTCTTGGTGATTCTTCTTAGAAGATCTCTTTAAAGTAATAATTCAATGAAAGCATGTTATACTTGAAAAATAAAGGATTGGTTAGTATGGTCAGGCTTTGGTCCCTTAGAAGAGCGAAGTTTGACTCCGCTACTAACTAGTCAAAATAATAAGTTAAGGTAATAGAGGTTCGATGGGGTTCCTTTAAAACCTGGTCACCTAAGGTCGTCTGGCCTGGGATCGGCCGACCGAGGAAATTACCGTAACAAAATGAAATACCATAAAGGCAAAAGTTGAGAGGGTCCTATAACTCGAGCAATTAAGCCCATTGGAACACCCTCAATTGAGGGGATAACGTTCGTTAACTTGGGTGACGAGCCTAGGATTATCGGTTGAAAACTCGTTACATGGGTTGCAAGATCCTAAAAAAAAAAAAAGAAGGATGAAACCAGTGAACTATTACAAAGAATAAAATCTTTGAAGAGATCAACCAAAAAAAAGGAGGAGGAATCTAGGGGAAACATAGATGCAATGTATTTTCATTATTGATTGCTTTACTAAGAGAGATAATTGAGAAGATTATAGACTCTTCAGTGGTGGTTAAAATGTACCACGTTTCCTTTTGCTCTAATTGATCTTGTGTCTAATTTTGATCATGAAAGCCATTGTTAAATGACAAGGGTAAAGATTGGTCTACTCTGATTAATCCTAGAAATTTGACTAAAGTATCTTTGTTACAATACTTTCATGATAAGGCGAGAAGCACACTCATTAGATTGAGGGATTGCATTGAGCTTTAAAGATTAAAATTCATAAATGCTAATGTCTGAGTAGTATTATTTGGTAACGACAATCATGATTAATGAGAAGTTTGATTAATGTTTTATTTTGCTCGAGGACAAGCAAAGACTTAAGTGTGGGGAAGTTTGATAAGTCGTAAAATACCCTTATCTAGAGTAATGAAATTGTGCTTTATTGTTGAATTTTTAGATGATTTGTTGAAGAAAAGGATGCTTAATGGAATGAATGTTAATTTCAGGATCTTCTAGAGTATTTTGGAGCTAAGGGAAGGAGTTTTGAAGAGTCGGATCAAGTTTGGAAGGAATTGGATACAATACATGTGAAGAAAAGAATTCTGGAAAGTACACAAGCGAGATACATGCCCATGTACTTTGCTTGTGTATACTGAAGTGGATGTCTGGAAAGTACACGAGCAAAGTATATGCCCATGTACTTTGCTTGTGTATCTAAGTTTTGCTGCTGTTCAACGATGTTTCAAATACACGACCAATGTACACTCCCATGTACTTGCTTGTGTATATTCACATAAGGACACTTGGAAGCAAGCATGAGATACACGAATGAGATACACTACTTGTGTATCCGCTCGTGTATGTATCCAACCTAGGTACATGTATAAATAGACCGTTAGTTGCCCTAGAACAAGTTTTACGAATTTTGTATTTGCTCTAACTGTCATAACAGCAGGGGGAAGAAGATTCTGTCAATTCCAGAGGAGATTGAAGGCCCACGAAGAAGAAGATTCTATCTTTAAGGGTTGTGACTATGAATTTTATTTATTCTTCCAGTAATTGCATTTCTTTTGTCCAATTTATGGAGGAGTAGACCCTAAATCTAGATTTTATTCGAAACTTCTCTGTCATGTGATGAAGATTTGGTTTTTAATGCGAAGTTGTTGACTTTCTTATGATTAATTGCATGCCCTTCAATTGTTCCTTAGATTCATAAATCCGGAATATGAATTTATGCATGATATCATATTAGTTAATTGAGAAATTGCTCTTGTGATTAGATTTAATGCAATTAATGAGATTTGATTATTCTTCTAGAGATAGGAAACAAGAGTCTTCTATTTACATAGACTATGTTGATGCGAATTCATGTGCTTTATGCAATTCTAGGTTGCTATTAACCAAGGAGAGATCTTATTTGATAAACCTAGGATTAGATAGGTTAATATACTTGAGAAAGTAGTTTACTTGACTAGAGAATTCGACAGTATAAGAAGTCAATTACGCCAATCTTCATAAATCTAATGAATTACTTGATAGAGAAGGAGTAGAATAAGATCTAGGTTTCTTTTGTTAATTGATAAATCTTCCGAACCATTGTTGTTAGTGAGTTATTAGTTTTAAGATTAGAGTAATTAAGTTTCAACCAACATATTTAAGCGGCGGTTAGATAATAGGAACAGAGTTAGTACTAGTAGTTGGTGTATCTCTGAGGGACGACCTTGTGCTTACTCGCTATATTATGCTATGATAGGTGCGCTTGCCTATTGCTTCGTAGTAAGATTAAGAACAAGAATTCAATTTATTAAAACTACGATTGGCAATGATCAATCACCTGGAGAATTGAACACTCTTGGATTCCTTGATTGTATCTTTGAACGTGTAGCGCATGGAAAGCAAACCGTAAAGGGGCAAGAGTAGTGTTTCAATTGTTGAAGTGGAATTGTGTTATGTGCATTTTCGAAAAAAAGTGGAGGAGTAACACTTGTATTTTCAAATTTGAAATCAAAATTGAAGTGTGAATTAAAAAGTCAATTTGAAATTTCAAAACATACATTAAG
This sequence comes from Laguncularia racemosa, assembly GCA_037954665.1. Taxonomy (NCBI): domain Eukaryota; kingdom Viridiplantae; phylum Streptophyta; class Magnoliopsida; order Myrtales; family Combretaceae; genus Laguncularia; species Laguncularia racemosa. The sequence goes on from JBBMOL010000155.1 coordinate 1,247,729, forward strand.
TCATAGTTTAATTGTGAGTCATTTGAATTTGAAATAGCTTCTTACCATTTGTGGAATTGTGCACTTATTGAACTCCATATGAATTTGAAAGTGAGTTTCCTTATTTTGTATAGAAGTTGCGGTTTTGGTTATAGTTTATGGAAGTGGGAAGTGTACCGTGGCTTGAGGAGTGCATTTGGTGTTATATCTTTGTTAATTTAGTAAAGGTTGTGTACATTTGGGGTTGGTTATTGTATGTGTTGTCGAGATCATTGTTGCTAGTGGCATGAAACATTGTGAACCTTAAGCAAGAAAGGAAGTTGTATGGCGGTGTATTGTGGGTTGTATATGTGTTTAATTGCTGCCAGTTGTGTATTTAAGTGGTGAGAAGCCAAGGCATGAAAAAGGAAAGTGGGTAGAAGAATTGAAATTCAAACAAGTCATTAAAGTGTGAAAGTAATTAAACTAATTACTTAAACACTTGTATTTAAATTTAATTCTATCTACTTGAAAGTAGTTGAGTGTACTTCATTTGTGGCTTGGTTGTGTACTTGAATTGTGGAAGTGTAAGGATAATTATTGTGTTGTTGGGTTTGAACACAATCATGTCTAGTAAAATGTTTCATTATACTAATGTATTGTGTCGGACATTGACTACTTTTACTACTAAGGATGATGAATAAAGGGAAAATTTGTTCCATACTTCTTGTAGGGTACTAGGGAATTTATTTGTCCTTATAGTTGATGGTGGTAGTTGTACTAATGTGGTAGCACATCGTTAGTATCGAAACTAAAACTTGCTACTACTCTACATCCTAAACCATATAAATTACATTGGCTTAGTGATCAGGGGAGTTTGCATGTGACCCAAAGAGTGAAGGTACCATTTAGTGTATCGGATAAATACTGTGATGAAATTGAGTGTGATATTCTACCTATGTGTGTATCCCATATATTGCTTGGTAGGCCTTGGTTATATGACAAGAGGGTCTTACATGATGGTTTCAAGAATACTTATGTATTCCAGAAGGAGGGCAAATGCATTATTCTGAATCCAATGTCGCCTTCAAAGGTTTAAAGGGTTCAGCAATAGATTAGTAGGTCATCTAAGGTAAAAAAGGTTCTAGTGCAGCTTAATAATTTTGGGGAAAAAAAGGTATTGTTGATGGGATAAGGTAAGTTGGAGAGAATTATGATAGAAGAAACTCCAGTATACTTGCTACAGTTGAGATGTGCCTTATAGGTGCAGGAACATCAGTCTTTACCCTCAGCAGTATCTCAGGTATTAAATGAGTACACTGATATTTTTCTTGATGATTTGCCAATAGGATTACCACCTTTGAGAGGGATAGAGTATGCCATCGATCTTATGCCAAGATCGGTATTACCGAATCGACTAGCATACCGCATGAATCTCGAGGAGGCTAGAGAATTGAAATGCTAGGTGGATGAGTTAGTTGAGCGGGGATTTATTAAAGAGAGTCTCAGTCCATACGTTTGTTTCCACCCTTCTTGTTCCTAAGAAGGATGGTACTTGGAGAATGTGTATCGATAGTAAAGCCATCAACAAAATCACCATCAAATATAGGTATCCCATTCTTAGACTTGATGATATGTTAGATGAGTTACATGGTTCACAGGTTTTCTCCAAAGTGGATCTTAAAAGAGGGTATCACCAAATTCGGATGAGAGAGGGAGATGAATGGAAAACCGCTTTTAAAACACGCCATGGACTATATGAGTGGTTGGTTATGCCATTTGGTTTGAGTAATGCTCTTAGTACATATATGACATTGATGAATCATGTATTAAAGGAGTTTCTAGGTAAATTTGTTGTTGTTTATTTTAATGATATTCTAATATACAACAAAGACCTAGAACATCATGTGGAGCATCTTCAGGTAGTATTTTCAGTGTTGTGGGCACAGTAGCTATTTGCAAATCTCTAGAAGTGTTCTTTTTACCAAACTGAGGTAACATTTTTAGGTTTTGTTGTATCTGGTTCAAGTATTAGGGTAGACGAGGAGAAAGTGAAGGTAACCAGGGAATGGCCAACACCGACCTCAGTTACTGAGGTAAGGAGTTTCCATGGACTAACATCCTTTTATAAGTGCTTTGTCCATAATTTCAATAGCATTGTCAATCCTATCAAACCCTAGACTAATATCAATATGAATTTTGTGTTAAGGTTACATAGGACGCAAAGAGAAAAGGATTCTATCATGGTGGTTATTGACAGATTCAGCAAAATGTCTCATTTCGTGCCCCATCACAAAACAGATGATGCCCTTTTTATTGCTAATGTTTTTGTGCAGGAAATTGTCAAATTGCATGGAGTTCCACATAGTATAGTGTCAAATAGTGACACTAAGTTTCTTAGTTTCTTTTGGAAGATGTTATCGAGAAGATTGGGTACTAAGCTTATGTATAATACATCCTGCCATCCACAGACCGACAGCTAGATAGAGGTTGTCAATCGTAGGCTTGGCAACTTACTTAGAGCAATGGTTGGCAAGAATCTTACTGATTGGGACTTGTGTCTTCCTATTGTTGAGTTCACTTACAATTGGTCTACTCATAGTTCAACCAATAAGTCTCCCTTTGAAGTTGTCTATGGCTATAATCCTTCTATTCCATAGGATTTTATAGCAAGACCAGCAAAAAAGGAAAAGAGTCTTAGTGGAGTGGAACGCGTTAAGCAAATCCAACAAATTCATGATAAAATAGCTGAATGCATTCAAAAAACCCAGGAACAACAAAAAATTCAGGGAAATGGAAACAGGAAAAATCACATTTATAATCCAGGTGACTTAGTCTGGATTAATCTTAGTAGGGATAGGTTCCCACATAAAAAGTCACAGAAGTTGTCTCCTAAATCAAATGGATAGTTTAGAGTTTGAAAGCGCATCAACAACAATGCATACCAGATAGAGTTACCAGGAGAGTATGGTGTCTCAGCAACCTTTAATGTTATAGATCTTTCACCATATTTGCCAGACGACATGCATGAAGACCTATTAGATTTGAGGGCAAATCTTCCTGAAGCTCGAGGAGATCATAGGAATCAGATTCACACAGGACCTATCACTAGAGCCCGAGCTAAGTGCTTACAAAACTTGGTTTTGAGAATCCTTCATGTGCAACATAATCCTGAGGAAGCTAACATAATTTCTTCATTCTCATCATATAATTGTTATGCATTCCAACAGGTACATTTATCAGTCCTACATAGTGCCAAAGTACCTACACTTTAGAGTGAGTCGGGAACCTCATCAAGACACATATTTAATGACTTTAAGGACCCAGCATCTTGAAGACTAATTTTTATATATTTTTCATTTACTTGGATTATTTATGTGTAAGCTTTTAGGACACTTTCATTTGCTTGTAACAGTGTTTTTAGGATTAGCTACCCTAAAGTGGTATAGTAGTAATTTTGAGGACATTTTAACCCTAAAGGGAGCAAGTATAAATACTTGCTTAAGTTAGGTTTTGAGGGGCTTTTGCTAAATTTTTAGAAATAGAAGAAACACTTCGCGTGTTGAGGGTTATGGTTTCCTAGTTCCGTAATTTCTCCTATCAATTTTGATAGAAATCAAAATCCGACAAGACCTATCATTAGGATAAGAGTCAAAGGAATCCGAATCTTGGTGATGAGGGTCCATTTTGAGCAAATCGACCCCGAAATTATTTGCTTACTAACCTCTTTTCTCTTATTCATGTATTATATATTCCAACAGGCACACTTATCATGCTTTACAGGGCGATGGACTAACTCACTAAGACTCAGCTTATGGGTTATCCATGGACTGACCTAAACCAATGATGAGCTAGGCCAATGAATCCAATGGAAGAGCTAGCATGATGAAGACTATTTTTATTTATAATTATTTCTTTGGACTATTTATGTTGTATTATTTCTTTTGGGACACTTCCATTTGCTTGTAATTGTCTTTTAGGACTGGCCACCTTAAAAGTGGCATAATTGTAATTTTGTGAACTTTTTAACCCTAAAGGGAGCAAGTATAAATGCTTGCTTAAAGTAAAGTTTTTGGAGGCCATTTTTCAGATTTGAACAAGCACTTTTCGTGAGGATTAGGGTTCTTCCTAATTGTCATTAGACTCTTATCAATTTCAATCCTAAGAGTTGAAATTATAGCTAGTGCAACACTTGAAATTGTGAGGAATATCAATTTCATTTTGTTGTGATTTCTTTTCTTCTCTAGTGTGTAATATCTAGGATTGAATTGAGATAGTTCTGCTCAGAATTGCTTCATAATCATTCGAATTTTGTGCTTAATGGAGTTACTTTTACAATTGAATTCGGTTCATCCATTTTGTATGCTTCTTGAGCCGTGAGAGTATTGGTTGTGAAAAGGGGGATCATGGTTATTTTCTTGTGGAATATTAGTAGTAATCATATGGGTTTTGAAGTATAATTTGTGATTACCATTGAGGATTATACTATTTTGTTGATTTATTTCATGTAATTCATCATTCGATCCATATTTTGCAATTAGGGTCACGCCACAATTGCTTCACCTTGAACTGAATTGTGCTAATCTTTTAGAGACTGTTATTTGGTTTAATTTGCATGTGTTTAATCCCCTTTTAGGCACATCATCTTTTGGTATCAGAGCATCATCATACTTAGAATTAAGATTGATCACGCCATTGTTGTGGGAATTGGTTCATAAATATTGTGGAATTGTGCAATTGTTGAACTAGTTTGATTGACATTATTTGATTGTCTTTCAAATTGGTTTTGCATGTGCTTAATCTTGTTTTTAGGCATATCATCTTTTGGTATCAGAGATTGAGGTTTAAGAGGAGGGATTTGCAATTTGGAAATTGGAAATTTAGGGTTCTTATTACCTTAATTTGAAATTGTGTATTGAAGATTTGAATTATTTCAATTGTGTTGCTGAAGTGATTTCCTTGTTGTTAATTGTTGTGGACATAGAGTACTTACCATATTATTTGTCTCCTTAAGTTGACCATGATTGGTTTAAGGGAAATCATCATTGTCATCATTTGAGGGAAGTGAAATTTGAAGCCTAGAAGAGTGTTGTTTTGAAATTCTTGCCGTGTGTTGTAGTGTTGTGTGTGGCAAAGTAGATATCTTATTGTAGCTTCTTTGTTATTGAATTTTTCATGAAGGGAAGGGGAGTAAGAATTTTATGTCCTAGTGTTTGATTATGGAATTGGAAATACAATATTTTGTGATGAAAAGAGAAATGTGACCTTTGTGAATTCAGAATTGGGGAGAACAATTTGCAATTTCCAAATTTGAGTAGTGTGGTAGAATGGAAGTTATTTGATTTTCAAAACAAACATTAAGATTGAAGGAGTTAATGTGTGTTTGTTTGAATTTGAAAATTACTTCTTACCAATTGTGGAAAGGTTGCAATTAGTGAAGTGGTTTGATTTTCAAATTTAAATTGCTGCCTTTTATATAAGTTGCAATTTGAAATTGTGTTTAAAGTGAAGAATTTGCAATATGTTGTCCTTGAACTTGCCATGAGGAAGAGTAGTGAATTGATGAAGTTTGTGTTGCATGTGGTGAGAAGAAGGTGTTGCACCGTGAGTGTTGTTGTTGTTATTGTTTGAATTTAGTACATCGTGTGTGTATTGTGTAAGTGACGGTGTGAGTGTGTTGTACTTGAGGTGTTGTAAAGTGGTGTGAATTTTTGGAAGTTGTGTGGAGTAAGGTGCTACACATTGAGGCTAAAGTGTGAGAGTGTAGTGCATGGATAGCAAACCATGAAGGGGAAGAGTGGTGTTCCAATTGTGAAATAGAATTGTGTGGTGTGTGCATTTTTGGAAATTAGAGGAATCATAATTATTGTTTTCAGATTTGAAATCAGAATTGAAAGTGTACATTAAGAGGTCAATTTGAAATCTCAAATTCACATTAAGTCATAGTTAATTGTGTATCATTTGAATTTGAAAAAGCCTCTTACCATTTGTGGAGTTGTGCACTTATTGAACTTCTTTTTGAATTTAAAAGTGAGCTGCCTTATCTTGTGTTAAAGTTGTTGTTTTGGTTGTATTTTGTGGAAGTGAGTTATGTGATGGCTTGAGGAGTGTATTTGGAGTTATATTCTTGTTAATTTAGTAGAGGTTGTGTACATTTGATATTAGTTATTGTATGTGTTGTGAAGGACATTGTTAGTAGTGGTGTGAAGCATCTTGAATTGTGAGCAAGGGATTTTTGTGACGGTGGAGTTGTGCATTTGTGCTTGTGTTAAGGTGCTGCAATTTATGATTTATTATAGTGTGAAACCTTAATAAGAAAGGAAGGTTTTCAGTAGTAGAATTTAAAATTCAAACAAGTCATTAAAGTGTGAAAGTAATTAAACTAGTTACTTAAACACTTGTAGTTGAATTTAATCCTATCTACTTGAAAGTAGTTGAGTGTACTTCACTTGTAGCTTGGTTGTGTACTTGAACATAGAAGTGTGAGGATAATTATTGTGTTCTTAGGTTTGAACACAATCATGTCTAGTGAGGTGTTTCATTATACTAATGTATTTCACCGAACAATGACTACATTTGCTACTAAAGATGAAGACCAAAGGGAAATTTATGTGTCCTTATAATTGATGGTGGTAGTTGTACCAATGTGGTAGTAGTATCGTTAGTATTGAAACTAAAACTTACTACTACTTCACATCTTGAACCATATAAATTGCATTGGTTGAATGATTAGGATGGTCTTTGTGTGACCAAAAGGGCTAGGGTACCCTTTAGTATAGGGGATAAGTACTGTGATGAACTTGAATGTGATATTATTACTATGTGTACATCCCACATATTGCTTGGTAGGCCTTAGTTATATGATAGGAGGGTCTTATATGATGGCTTCAAGAATACTTATGTATTTTAGAAGGAGGGAAAACAAATTATTCTAAATCTGATGTTGCCTTCAGAGGTTCAAAGGGTTCAACAACAAATCAATAGACCGTCAGTAGGCCATGAGCAGTTGAACCAACCCTTAGAGCACAAAAGTTTTCAAACTTAGATATGCCAACCTTTAGAGGATCCTGATGATCATAGTTAGATGAGCAGACTACTAGAGGACCAAACTGTTTAGGGACAGTTATGTTTACCTTCAAAGATACTAGAGGCTCATGAGCAGTTAAGTAAACCATTGGAGGATTCTAAGGGTCAGAGTCAGATGAGTTTATCATCAGAGAGCAAGATTGTTTAGAGATAGTTGTGTTCACCTTCAGTAGTTTCGGAGGGTAATGAGTAGTTGGGCCAACCATTAGAAGACCATGAGGATCAGCGACATACAGATGAGTTAGAAAAGGAGAAAACGGTTATAGTGGAATGGGTTGATACAGGGGTGACTTTAGTGGATAATGGAGCATTATTTGTGTTGCAGATGAGATACATCCTAGAAATGGAGAAGAGTAAACAATCACCACTTGTGGTATTTCAGATTTTGGGATTCTACAATGATATTTCTTCTAGTGGCTTGTTAGGAGAAAACGAAGTCTCTACTGCATTTGATATGTCAGATTTGAGGACAAATCTTTTTGAGGCCTGAGGAGATGATAGGAATCAAAATCCGACAAGACCTATCATTAGGACAAGAGTCAAAGGAATTCGAATCTTGGCGATGAGGGTCCATTTTGAGCAAATCGACCCCGACATTATTTTCTTACTAACCTCTTTTCTCTTATTTATGTATTATATATTCCAATGGGTATACTTATCATGCTTTACAAGGCGATGGATAAACTCACTAAGACTGCTTGTGGGTTATCTATGGACCGACCTAAACCAGCGATGAGCTAGGCCGATGAATCCAATGGAAGAGCTAGCATGATGAAGACTATTTTTATTTATAATTATTTCTTTGGACTATTTATGTTGTAATATTTCTTTTGGGACACTTCCATTTGCTTGTAATTGTCTTTTAGGACTGGCCACCTTAAAAGTGGCATAATTGTAATTTTGTGAACTTTTTAACCCTAAAGGGAGCAAGTATAAATGCTTGCTTAAAGTAAAGTTTTTGGATGCCATTTTTCAGATTTGAACATGCACTTTTCGTGAGGATTAGGGTTCTTCCTAATTGTCATTAGACTCTTATCAATTTCAATCCTAAGAGTTGAAATTATAGCTAGTGCAACACTTGAAATTGTGAGGAATATCAATTTCATTTTGTTGTGATTTCTTTTCTTCTCTAGTGTGTAATATCTAGGATTGAATTGAGATAGTTCTGCTCAGAATTGCTTCATAATCATTCGAATTTTGTGCTTAATGGAGTTACTTTTACACTTGAATTCGGTTCATCCATTTTGTATGCTTCTTGAGCCGTAAGAGTATTGGTTGTGAAAAGGTGGATCACAGTTATTTTCTTGTGGAATATTAGTGGTAATCACATGGGTTTTGGAGTATAATTTGTGATTACCATTGAGGATTATACTATTTTGTTGATTTATTTCATGTAATTCATCATTCGGTCCATATTTTACAATTCGGGTCAAGCCACGATTGCTTCACCTTGAACGAAATTGTGCTAATCTTTTAGAGATTGTTATTTGGTTTTATTTGCATGTTCTTAATCCCCTTTTAGGCACATCATCGTTTGGTATCAAAGCATCATCATACTTAGAATTAAGATTGATCACGCCATTGTTGTGGGAATTGGTTCATAAATATTGTGGAATTGTGGAATTGTTGAACTAGTTTAATTGACATTGTTTGATAGTCTTTCAAATTGGTTTTGCATGTTCTTAATCTTGGTTTTAGGCACATGAAATTTCAAATCCCAAATTTGAGATTGTGGCTAGTGGTTTGAAGGTGAATTTGTGAGTAGTATCAAGTTCCCCTTATTGTAATTTCCTTTTCATTCACTAGTGAGTTGTATCTAGGGTTGAATTGGATGTTCTCTTGGTCATATTAGATTACATTTGTAATAATTTTTATGTTTTTGTAATTGATTGGTTTTAACCTTTAGTTTTAACCGTCAATTTCACTTCCTTTAAATCGTGGATCAACTTTGTTGGGAAAGTGGATCTTGGATTGGTTCTTACTGTTCTTGTGTGTAATTCACATGACATCTCAATTATGTTTAGTGTTGTTTTGAGGATTTTATCATTGTGGATTGTGTCTTTGAAAGTTATGGCATTCGGATTTCATTTTACTCCATTAGAGTTCACGCAATTCTTGGAATTTTGAGTTGAGATTGGACTAGTCCTTTGAGGTTTCTACTTTGTTCCAATTACATGTGCTTAACCCATATTTTAGGCACATCATTTTTTGTTGATAAGATGCAGTTGAAAGCTATAAAACATCCCAAGCCATATCGATTAGAATGGTGGAATGAGTGTGGGGAAGTGAAGGTGACCGGACAGGTTCTTATAGCCTTCTCCATAGGGAGTTATAAAGATGAAGTGATGTGTGATGTGGTTCCTATGTAGGCTAGTTACCTATTATTAAGGCGACCATGGCAATTTGATAGGAAGGTGATGTATGATGGGTATAAGAACCAATATTCTTTTGTTCTAAACAAAAGGAAGGTGGTTTTAACTCCATAGAAACCATAGGAAGCTTACGGGGATCAAGTGAGGATTGTAAAAGAATTCAAAGAGAAACATGTGAGAGTGCGAGAGAAGAGTGAGAAACAAACACTAGTGAGCAATGAGGGAAAAGATTCTTAAACATAGAGAGGAGAGTACATTGCAAGAAAAAGTGAGGTCAAGAGTGCAATATTGGCAAGGAAACAACTACTTGTACTTATGTACAAGGATGTATATTTTACTAATACTAACCTTAACCCTTTATCACCTAATATAATGTGTCTCTATTGCAGGAATATGAAGACTTGTTTCCTAAAGAAGTACCTAAGGGTCTACCTCCACTATGAGGTTTTGAGCATTAAACTTATTTCTTACCCGGCACATCTATTCCTAATCGGCCAGCATATCAAACTAATCCTAAGGAGGCCAAGGAAATTCAAAGGTAGGTTGATGGATTGATGGAGAAAGGATTTACTAAGCCTTAGTCCATGTTTAGTTCCTGTCATCCTGGTTCCCAAGAAGGATAAAATGTGGTGAATGTGTGTCGACTACCAAGCAATCAACAAAATAATAGTTAAGTACATGCATCCTATCCCTAGGCTAGATAACATGCTTGATGAATTGCATGGTGTATGTTTATTTTGTAAAATTGACCTAAAGAATGGCTATTATAAAATTCATACGAAAGAAGGGGATGAATGGAAAACAACATTTAAAACAAAACATGGATTATATGAATGGATGGTAATGCCTTTTAGGTTAACAAATGTAGATAGCACTTTCATGAGGTTAATGAATCATGTTCTGCATCATTTTATTGGAAAGTTTGTTGTTGTTTATTTTGATGACATTTTAATTTATAGTAGGACATTAGATTATCATGTTTAGCATTTGCAATGTGTGTTTAATGTTTTAAAGGAAAACCAATTATATGCTAATTTAAAGAAGTGCACTTTTTGTATGGAAACAGTGGTTTTTCTTGGATTTGTTGTAGGTGTAGATGGGATAGCTATGGACAAGGAGAAGGTGAAGGCGATCCGCGAGTGGCTAACACCAAAGAATGCAAATGAGGTCCGGAGCTCCCATAGCCTAGCAAGCTTTATGAGAGGTTTGTGAGGGATTTCAGTTCCATTGCTGCTCCTCTAAATGATGTTGTTAAGAAGAATGTCGACTTTAAGTGGACTGAAGTGTATGAGCATTCGTTCCAAACTCTGAAAGGTAAATTAACTAATGTACCTTTATTAGTATTGCCTAATTTTGAGAAAATATTCGAGATTGAATGTGATGCTTCCAGGAAAGGTATTGGTGGTGTGTTAATGTAGGATTCTAAGCTGATCGCTTATTTTAGCTAAAAACTTAATGGTGCTGCACTAACTAACCTAGTGTATGATAAGGAGTTGTATGCATTAGTGAGAACCTTGCAAACATGGCAACATTATTTATAGACTAAGGAGTTCATCATTCATTTCGATCACGGGAGTCTTAAGTATTTGAAAACGTAAGGTAAGTTGAATAAGAGGCATGCCAAGTGGTTGGAGTTCATCGAGACCTTTCCATACATGATTAAATACAAGCAGGGGAAGGAAAACGTGGTGGCCGATGCACTATATAGAAGGTACTCTCTTTTGACTTCTTTACATACTTAGCTGCTTGGATTTGAATGCATGAAATAATTATATGAGAATGATGCTAACTTCGGTTAAATTTGAGCTACTTGTTCTGAATCTGGATATGCGGACTTTTATAAGCATGATGGGTATTTATTTAAGAAAGATAGCTTGTGTGTGCCAAAAAGTTCCATATGTGAATTTTTGGTGAGGGAGACGCATGGTGGCGGTTTAATGGGTCACTTTGGTGTTAGAAAAACTTTAGACATTTTGCATCAACATTTTTATTGGCTTAAGATGAATCGTGATGTACAAAATGTGTGTGATAAATGCATTGCATGTAAAAAGGCTAAGTCTAGAGTGATGCCCCATAGGGAATATCTTCTATTTCCTATGCTTAGTCATCCTTGGACTGACATCTCTATAGATTTCATATTAAGGTTACCACAATCTCAAAGTGGCAAAGATAGCATATTTGTTGTTGTTGATAGGTTTAGTAAGATGGCTCATTTCATTACCTATTCTAAAACTAATGATGTACGACATATTGTTGACTTGTTCTTTAAGGAGATTATATAGTTACATGGTTTGCCTAAATCTATTGTAAGTGATAGGGATGTAAAGTTTTTGAGCCATTTTTGGCGTACTCTCTAGAATAGGCTGGGCACCAAATTATTGTTCTCTACTATAGCATATCCTCAAACTGATGGTCAGATGAAAGTAGTCAATAAGACACTTTCAACATTATTGCGTCCTGTGCTTAATAAAAACTTGAAACAATAGGAGACATGTTTACCTCATGTAGAATTTGCATATAATAGGATAGTACATTCCACTACATCATATTCTCTATTTGAGGTTATATATGGTTTTAATCCCTTGACCCCATTGGATATTTTGCCTTTAACCACTAACGAGTTTGTAGATCTTAATGGAACAAAAAAGGCATAATCTAGTAGGGAATTACATGCTCAGGTTTAGACTAACATTTAGAAGAAAAACGAGCACTATGCTTGTCAAGCTAATAAGGGAGGTGTCAAAATCAAGTTTCATCCAGGAGATTGGGTTTAGGTGCATTGAAGAAAGGAAAGATTTGCAGAGTAGTGGAAGTCTAAATTGCACCCAAGGGGAGATGGACCTTTCTAAGTCATGGAGTGCATCAATGACAACACTTACAAGATTGATTTGCCCAGTCACTATGGTAATGTAAGCGTAACTTTTAATATTTTTTATCTTACTCTTTATGATGCGGGTAATTCGAGGACGAATCTTTTCAAGGAAGAAGGGAAAGTTGAGGATCAACTAGCATCTAGGAGGACAGAATCAAAATCCCAAGATCCATTGCAAGGTATTGGAGGCCCAATGACCCAAGCTAGAGCTAGGAGGATGAACGATACTTTACAAAGATTAGTTATGAACGTACAAGCTAAGGAATCAAATTACACTAAAGGACAACCAATGCCTTTCAATTTGATTTATGTTTCCATGGAGGGATGCAAAGATTTGGAAGTCTTTGAATAGATACATTTTATTGAACTGAAAAGGGAACAAGTATTTTCGGTTTTGTTATTTTTTATGTTTTATTGTATTTGTTTAGTTTGTACTTTTGTATAATTAGTTAGAAGTTTTGGTCAATAAGAAGATAAGGCCAAATGCTATGTGAGGAAACTTAGGTTATTATTTTTGGTTATGTGATATCCTTATATCAATGAGGAGAGGGGACGGGAAAAAGACACATCATTATTATTCCATATTGAAAATTACATCTTTTCTTTGAAAAGAAAAACCCTCTCTTGTTCTTTTAGAAAGAACTCCACGGATTTTCTTCAACTGAATTGCTTAGGGAAAATCTCTTGATAACTTAGGTTTCAGTCAACAGGTGTGATTGGGGTTTAGTTCTATTGTACTTGTTCGAGTCATTCCTTGGGATTTGATTTCAATTACGATCGTCGGGTTCTAGGTTTGACATACCTAGGGTTTGCGCATCATCTAGTGTAACCAAACATTGACCAGCCATTTAAAGTGTACAACGATGCTTTGAGAAATGGACTTGGTTGTGTGTTGATGTAAAAGGGAAAGGTAATCACTTATGCATTGAGACAATAGTGATCACATGAATAGAATTACCTAACACATGACTTGGAGCTCACTATAGTGGTCTTTACCTTGAAATTGTGGAGGCATTACTTATATGGTTAAAGGTGCGAGATATATATTGACCACAAAAGTCTTAAGTGCTTATTTACGCAAAAAGAGCTAAATATGAGACAATGGCAATGGTTGGAGCTAATTAAAGACTATGATTTGGGAATAAATTATTTCTTAGGAAAAGTAAATGCTATTGTGGATGCTTTGAGTTGGAAGATTTGTGTTAAAAGTTGCATTTTTGTTGACCAACCAAAAGGAATTAATGTAAGAATTCAAAAGACTCAATCTTGAGTTTGTGTAGCACAATATAAATTTAGAATTGCCAAATTTGGCCATTGAGCCTACGTTGATGGAAAGGACTAAAGAGGCTTAATAGAAAGTGATAAATCTATTTTAACTCTTATAATTGGAGATGATTAAGTCAATTTTTGAGATAATTGGGAGTGAAAATATAAGATTATGATGCTTAATTGATTTATATTTCATGTTTAGGTGTGGAAAAGGAGGATTTGATGAAAAGTATTTAATTTCAAGATGAATTGGAGATAAAAGCAAGTAAAAAGGGAATGCTTTGAAGTTAAAGGAAGTCACACGGTTTTACAAACGGCCGTGTGAAGGAATCAGGAGACTACACGGTTCGGATAGACGCCCGTGTATCAACGTGGAAGAAGAGTTTTCAGGACAGACCAGTACACGGTTGGAATACATACCCGTGTAATCAACCGTGTATGAAGAACAAAGAAGACAGAGGAATACACGGCTATTACAAACGGTCGTGTGGGATATATACGCCTAGAGTTCACTGATTTGGAGAGATACACGGTTTATATACACGCCCGTGTAGTATGACCGTGTGTCTATCGAAGGAAAGATATCTTCAAATCGATTTTAAATCTTTCGTCCATATTTGAAGGATATCTCCTACACGCCAGAGAGGAAGCTACCCTAGGTATAAATAGTCGTCTTGAGAGAAAAAAGAAGAAGGAGAGTTTCAAAAGAGGAGGCCAAGAGGCCGAAAGGCCAAGGAGGCCGAGGAGACCAAAGGGACAGAAAAGAAAAGATGAAAGAATGAGAAAGGAAGAAGACGACATTGAAGGACTCATGCACAGGGGTTTTCTCTTTCTTTTTCATTCTATTTCATTGAGTTATATCTTGAAAATCCTTAGTGGCTAATTGTTTCATTCCCGAACCTTATGAATTCTAATTGTCATGTAATATGGGATTGATTGCATAGTTAATGAATATTGGAATTCTCTGAATTTATTCATGTTGTTCGTGTAGTGTTGCTAATTTGATGTATGGCCAACATTGAGTTTGCATTGATTTCTTAGAAGATGATTGGGAAATCTCTTGTTTGAATAGATCTTACATGAATAAAGGAATTCGTATGTAATCTAGGGATAGAGAACGTAAATTTTCCATATTAGGTTAAATTAGATAATTTGATCTAATTGAGGGTTCAAGAGTGTTAATGCAATTCTAATTGATTTTGATAGAAGAGGGATCTTTATCAAAGCGATTAGGGTTAGGAGCTAATGATTCTGGGAAGAACATTAGCTTAGTGTTAGATACTCCGCGGTTTAGAGATAATCATTGCTTGTTAACTAGTTTATTGAAAGGGCAAAGTTACATGACAATTAGAGGAGTAGTAAGGGTAGGGTATATTCTTAGTTATCAGATTAATAATCAAGTTATAGTATTATTTTTAATTGCTAAAGGTTTTGTTAAGTATTCTTAATTTAATTTGAAACCTCTCGAATTTGTGCGGTTAGATAGTTGGTTTAGAGTTAGTATTAATACTTGCTGATCCTTGAGGAGACGATACCCGAACTCAACTCTATACTATTATAATCGATAGGTGCACTTGCCTACTTGATCGTAACAGAGAGTCATAGAAAGGGATTTTTAATTTGAGTGATTGCGATTCAATCAACAGAAAGATCCGACATTAATACAGGTAAGTCAAGGAATACATACTGATAAGTATGCAAACTTTGAAGTCCGAGACAATGGGATCGTTCGAATGAATGGAAAGCTATGCATACTTGATGATAAGGAACTTAAAGGGGAGATTATGATAGAGGCACATCATTTAGGCTACACTGTCTACCTAAGAAGATCTAAGATGAATCAAGATCTCAAGGAGAAATTTTGGTGGAATGAAATGAAACAAGACATGGCAAAGTTCATAATGAAATGTGACACATGTCAAAAGGTGAAAGCAGAACACCAAAGGCTGGGAGGTTTGCTTCAACCATTGCCTATCTTAGAGTGGAAATGGAATCAAATTGTGATGGACTTTATAAGTGGCTTGCTAAAAACCCGTAGTAGGTTATGATGCCATTTGGGTTGTTGTAGATAGACTCACTAAATTTGCACACTTCCTTCCTATTAATATGACATACTTATTGGAAACAATTGCCTAAGATCTATGTTCGGGGGATAGTAAGGCTTTATAGTATACCTACAAGCATTATATCAGACAGGGACCCTAGATTTGTGTTAAGGTTTTAGGGAAGCCTAAATAAAGCTTTGGGGACTAAGTTATAATTTAATATGGCTTACCATCCCCAAACTGACGGTCAATCTGAGATGATCATTCAAACTTTAGAAGACATCCTTCAAGCTTATGTGATTCAGTTTAAAGGGAATTGGGATGCTCACTTACCATTAGTGGAATTTGCATACAGCAACAACTACTGTCACGCCCTACTCTAGGTACTTTACGTGATAACTTGCCACGATTGCCTAACCCCGTTTGATGAGATCCATGATAGGAGCCAAGCCAGAAGATGGAATGTGGATCCTCTTGAAGTGCTACCTGGACCGATCATAAGAAATCGAGCGAAACGATTCAAGGAAGCACTTAACGGGTTGATAAAGGATGTCCATGAAGTCGGAAAGGATTGGAGCAATCATGAAGCTGAAATGGATTGGAACAACCATAGGAATGCCCTTGATCTTGTACAAGTCATAATGGATATGGGTTGAAGAGGGCGTGTCTTTACAAGGCACGGCCGTGTAGGAGTCTCAAGGTTACACAGAATCATACACGGTCATATACACGGCTAAAAGGCACGGCCGTGTATGGAGTTAAGAAAATCCACAGAAAGATACACATCTAGAAGTACACGGCCGTGTATATCTTCAACACCGGCTTAAGGCCGACTCTAAGGCCGCCGGCCTTCATGTCTACACTGCCGGCCTACATGTTCGTTTTGTTGATTTTTCCACAAATTATCTAAGTTATGTTGTTTTGGGCTTTATTGCTACGAATTGTAAACCCTAATATAAATCTCCTAGGGTTAGAATATAGAAGATACAACATTGAAGTTTGAAAAAACACTTTTGAGAGAATTCCTCTCTTGGTTCTTTAAAGAACTAATCTAGAACTTATCGAATTTTTATTCTGTGGCATTCATCCCGACTTATCAATTGGTCTTTCATCCCGATTGTGGCGTCTTCATATTATACCAAGGTTCTTGTCTCGCTTATAGACAATGGGTCGTGGTTTCCACTTGAGTGTGTTTGGCATCTTAGGTAGCGAATTCCGAACATATTGGTATTGGGTTTCGTCACACGTTGGCGTGGTTCATATCAGTTAGAAATCTGAGTAAATCGATTTCGTATCAGTTTGGTATCAGAGCTTAGGTTTGTTAACACAACAGTTCGGTTTGAGGAAGGTAACATCAAAACCCTAACTCCAATCGTTAATATCAATTGTGCGTATTCAATTTCATAGTGTTAATTGTCTATTGAAAGTGTAGTACCTACTATCCAATTTTGTTACAAAAAAAAAAAAAAAAGGGAGTGTGATCAAGAGCAACAACAAAGAGAAAAAAAAATCGGAAAGAAAAAGAGGAAATTTATGAACCCTAGAGTTGTTTTGAATTCTACGGAAGGGAATTGGTGTAGTTTGGGTTAGTTCCAAGAGAATTAAGAAGAGGAATTGGCGAGTTGATATCATCATTGTTTGTGAGAATACACGAGTGACTGTGTGATATCATCATTTGAGCGAAACACGTAAGGGAGTGTATCGTGAAGTTTAATCATATATATATATATTTGTGTTAGTACTAATCTTTTCTGCAGGAACTATGTCGAGGCAACATTCTCCTGAAAGTGAGAGGGGAAGGTTTGATGCTAGGTTAGTGA
Organism: Laguncularia racemosa; assembly: GCA_037954665.1. NCBI lineage: Eukaryota > Viridiplantae > Streptophyta > Magnoliopsida > Myrtales > Combretaceae > Laguncularia > Laguncularia racemosa. Next base: position 1,265,151 of record JBBMOL010000155.1, read on the forward strand.
TTGAGGCGTTGAGGGGTGAGATGAAGAGAATGTTTCAGGAGGGCATGGAACAAATTCATGAGACGGTAGAGCAAAGACTAGAGCAATCTAAAAACGTATTCCAAGGGCGTAAGAGGGAGAGTTGTTTTAGGAGAGTACCAAGGGGTAGAGATGAAATGTCGGATGATGAATTTGATGAGCCTTCTATCGGGAGTTATCAAGGATATAGTGGTAGGAATAGAGGAACTAGGGATTGGGAAGATAGAGGAGATAGGAATAGAGAGGATAATCAATTGAGTAGTATAAAGATGAAGATTCCTCCTTTCCAAGGGAAGAATGATCCCGAGGCGTACTTAGAATGGGAGAAGAAGGTGGAGATGGTATTTGATTGTCATAACTATAGTGGGAGAAAGAAAGTGAAACTTGCTGCCATTGAATTTTCGGATTATGCCATAGTGTGGTAGGATCAACTAATGTTGAATAGAAGAAGGAATGGCGAACCACCTATTGAGTCTTGGGAAGAGATGAAAAGGGTGATGAAGAAGCGGTTTGTACCTGCGTATTACTATCGTGAATTACACAACAAATTGCAAACTCTTAAGTAGGGAAGTCGAAGCGTGGATGAGTATTTCAAGGAGATGGAAGTAACGATGATCAGGGCGAATGTAGAGGAGGATAGAGAGGCTACCATGGCTAGGTTTCTTACGGGATTGAATAGAGAAATTCAAAATGTCGTAGAATTGCAGCATTATGTAGAATTGGAAGATATGGTTCATATGGCTATAAAGGTTGAGAACCAGCACAAGAGAAAAGGTAGTAGTAATGCACAGTTTCAACAGGGTACTGGTTCATCCACTTGGAAGACTAACCAATGGAAGAAGGAAGAAAAGCCTTTACCCACTAAACCGAAAGGAGAGCAGAGGCAAGCGGGTTCTACTCCTAGTAACCAAGGTAAACCTGACTCTTCTACTCCTAGAAATCGTGACATTAGATGTTTTAAATGCCAAGGTAGAGGCCATATTGCTAGTTAATGTCCAAATAGGCGTGTGATGTTTCTACGTGATGATGGTGAGTATGAGACTGAGGGGGACAGTGAAGAAGATGATATGCCTCCATTAGAGGATGCTAGTGATGATGAGGAGCCTGCAGTAGGGAGCTTAGTGGCAGTAGTGAAGAGAGCTTTGAATGTGCAGGTGAAGGAAGAAGAGGAGTTGCAACGAGAGAATATCTTTCATACTAAATGTTATCTAGGTGATCATATTTGCAGTTTAATCATTGATGGAGGAAGTTGCACTAATGTGGTGAGTAATTTTATTGTCGAGAGGCTGGAACTCAAAACTACTAAACACCCTAGTCCATATAAATTGCAGTGGCTGAATGATAGCGGCGAGACTAAGGTGAGTAAGCAAGCCTTGTTTGCTTTTCACATTGGTAGGTATGGGGATGAGGTGTTATGCGATGTAGTGCCAATGCAGGCGTGTCATGTGTTGTTGGGGAGGCCATGGCAATTTGATAGGAAGGTTGTTCATGATGGCTTTTCTAACAAGTATAAGTTTGTTCACCAAGGGAAAAGCTTTAATCTTAAACCTTTAACACCTAAACAGGTGTATGAGGATCAGTTGCAGCTACAACAGTCTTTTGCAAAACATAAGGTGAGTGAAAAACAGAGGGAGAGTGAGAGAGCAAAAGATAGCGAGAGAGAAAAGGAATACAAAATTCAATCTCAAAAGGAAAAAGAGAGGAAGGCTGGAAAGAGTGTGCGAGACCAAGTTGAAGGGAGATCAACTTTGGTGGTGAGTGAAAAGGAGAGTGCAGCCTTGCAAAAGGAGAGTTGTGTGGCAAGAGCGAGTGTAGTGAAGAGAGCATTAGTGATGAAGCAACCTATGTTGTTGCTGGTTTTTAAGGAAACATGTCTGAATACTAACGAACTATCTAACTCTTTGCCTAGTGTGGTTGTGTCTATTGTGTAGGACTTTGAAGATGTCTTCCTTGAGGAGATTCCAAAGGGATTACCACCTATTCGTGGTATTGAGCACCAAATTGACCTTGTACCCGGAGCATCGATTCCAAACAAGCCAGCTTATAGGAGCAATCCGGAGGAGACAAAGGAACTCTAAAGGCAGGTCGATGAATTAATGGAGAAGGGGTACATGAGGGAAAGCATGAGTCCATGCGCAGTGCTTGTGATTTTGGTGCCTAAGAAGGATGGGTCATGGAGAATGTGTGTTGACTGCCGCGCCATCAACTACATCACGGTAAAGTATAGTCATCCCATTCCTAGCTTAGATGACATGTTAGATGAGTTACATGGGTCTAGTGTCTTTTCTAAAATTGATCTGAAAAGTGGATATCACCAAATTAGAATGAAAGAAGGTAATGAATGGAAAACCGCATTCAAAATGAAATATGGATTGTATGAGTGGTTAGTAATGCCTTTCGGTTTAACTAACGCACCTAGTACTTTTATGAAACTTATGAACCATGTTTTAGGAATTTTATTGGCAAATTTGTGGTTGTCTATTTTGATGATATTCTCATTTACAGCAAGAGTTTGGAAGATCATATATCTCACTTGAGGGATGTTTTAGAAGTGCTTTGAAAGGAGCAATTATATGCTAACCTCAAGAAGTGCACTTTTTGCACAGACAAACTTGTGTTTCTTGGTTTTGTTGTTAGTGTACAGGGAATATAGGTTGATGAAGAAAAGATTCGTGCGATCCAAGAATGGCCTAGTCTAACTAATGTAAGTAATGTGCGGAGTTTCCATAGACTAGCGAGCTTTTACAAGAGGTTTATGAAGGATTTCAGCACCATTGTAGCTCCACTTACTAAGGTAATTAAGAAGAACGTGGGGTTCAAATGGGGAGAGCAACAAGAGAAGGCCTTTCAGACGCTTAAAAATAAGCTGACTCAGGCGCCATTACTTGCTTTACCTAACTTTGCTAAAACATTTGAAATTGAGTGTGATGCTTCAGGATTAGGTATTGGAGCAGTGCTCATGTAGGAGAGAAGACCAATTGCATTCTTTAGCGAGAAGCTAAGTGGGGCAACCTTGAACTACCCTACTTATGACAAGGAGTTATATGCATTGGTTTGAGCCCTGGGGACTTGGCAACACTATCTTTAGCCAAAAGAGTTCTTGATCCACACTGATCATGAATCCTTGAAGTACTTGAAGGGGCAACACAAGCTGAACAAAAGGCATGCTCGTTGGGTAGAGTTCATCGAAACATTTCCATATGTCATCCACTACAAGCAAGGTAAAGAGAATGTCATTGCTGATGCACTTTCTAAAAGGTATGCTCTTATCTCTACTCTTAGTTCTAGACTGCTTGGTTTTAAGCACATTAAGGAATTATATGCTGCTGATCGAGACTTTTGTGAGGAGTATGTGCATTGTGAGAAGAGTAGGCATGGTAAATTTTATAAACATGAAGGATTCTTGTTTAGGGAGAGTAAACTATGCATTCCAATTTGTTCTTTAAGAGAATTACTAGTGAGGAAGTCTCATGGAGGAGGTTTAATGGGACATTTTGGAGTAGCTAAAACCTTAGGGGTATTACAGGAACACTTTTATTGGCCTCACATGAAACGAGATGTTGAGAGGATTTGTGAGCGATGTGTCACGTGTAAGCAAGCAAAATCTAGAGTCCAACCTCAAGGGCTTTATACCCCACTTCCTATTCCTCATGAGCCTTGCGTAGATATTTCCATGGATTTTGTGTTAGGATTACCCAGGTCTAGACATGGTCGAGATTTTATTTTTGTAGTTGTTGATAGATTTTCTAAGATGGCACATTTCATTCCTTGTCACAAAACAGATGACGCTTGCAATATTGCTAATTTGTTCTTTAGGGAAGTTGTGAGATTACATGGTATGCCTAGAACAATTGTATCGGATAGAGATGCTAAGTTCTTAAGCTACTTCTGGAAGACCTTGTGGGCTAAGTTAGGAACTAAGTTATTGTTTTCTACTACTTGTCATCCACAGATTGATGGTCAAACTGAGGTAGTAAATCAAACTTTATCTACTTTGTTGAGGGTTGTCATTAAAAAGAATATTAAAAGTTGCGAGGATTGTTTACCGCATGTTGAATTTGCCTATAATCGTTTAGTGCATTCTGCTACTAAATTTACTCCTTTTGAAATTGTGTATGGTTTTAATCCACTAACTCCTTTGGATTTATCACCTTTGCCTATTTCTGAGTATGTTAATCTAGATGGCAAGAAGAAAGCAGAATTTGTTAAACAGATCCATGAGAAGACAAGGCTAAACATTGAGCGAAGAACAGAGCAGTATGTGAAATAAGCCAACAAAGGTCGTCGACAAGCTGTCTTTGAACCTGGAGACTAGGTTTGGGTTCACATGCACAAAGAGCGGTTTCCTGTGCAGCGTCGATCTAAACTACTTCCTAGAGGCGATGGACCATTTCAAATTCTTGAGCTCATCAATGATAATGCATACAAGATAGATTTACCAGGTGAGTATCAAGTGAGTGCTACATTTAATGTTACTGATTTGAGTCCTTTTGATGCAGGCAATGATTTGAGGACAAATCCTTTTCAAGAGGACAGGAATGATGAGATCCATGATAGGAGCTAAGCCAGAAGATGGAATGTGGATCCTCTTGAAGTGCCACCTGGACCAATCACAAGAAATCGAGCGAAACGATTCAAGGAAGCACTTAATGGGTTGATAAAGGATGTCCATGAAGTCGGAAAGGATTAGAGCAATCATGAAGCTGGAATGGATTGGAACAACCATAGGAACGCCCTTGATCTTGTACAAGTTATAATGGATACGAGTTGAAGAGGGTGTGTCTTTACAAGGTACGGCCGTGTAGGAGTCTCAAGGTTACACAGAATCATACACAGTCATATACACGGCTAAAAGGCACGGCCGTGTATGGAGTCAAGAAAATCTACAAAAGGATACACGTCTAGAAGTACACGGCCGTGTATATCTTCAACACCGGCTCAAGGCCGGCTCCAAGGCCGCCGGCCTACATGTTTGTTTTGTTGATTTTTACGCAACTTATCTAAGTTATGTCGTTTTGGGCTTTATTGTTACGAATTGCAAACCCTAATATAAAGCTCCTAGGGTTAGAATATAGAAGATACAACATTGAAGTTTGAAAAAACACTTTTGAGAGAATTCCTCTCTTGGTTCTTTAAAGAACTAATCTAGAACTTATTGGATTTTTATTCCGTGGCGTTCATCCCGACTTATCAATTGGTCTTTCATCCCGATTGTGGCGTCTTCATATTATACCAAGGTTCTTGTCTCGCTTATAGACAACGGGTCACGGTTTCCAGTTGAGTGTGTTTGTCATTTTAGGTAGCGAATTCCGAACGTATTGGTATTGGGTTTCGTCACACGTTGGCGTGGTTCGTATCAGTTAGGAATCCGAGCAAACCGATTTCGTATCACTGTTAAGCAATCACGAAGCGTCTTAGCTCAAACATCATGCTTGTTATTCATGATAATAACATTTCCTACTCAACGGAAGCATTCAATAACTATATTATCACTGGGCCTCTAATGGGTCCCATTACACAACCATAGGTACACCTAAGATCTTATTGGATCACTTATAGACATTTACAACAATTACAAAATCAAGTCTAGCAATATCTACAACAATCTCGTCCTCGCATTCCTTCCCACAAACCTTGCCCTTAGTTATGCAACAAGTACTTACCTTGGTTCACCGCTTCATAAGGAAGTTTAAGTAGTTACAACCTATAAGACAAAATCTATAGAAAGATAAGCTAAAAGCTTAGTGAGATAGCAGTGCAATCTCTCAATATTTTTTACAAGCACAATCAATTTCAAACAAGTTTTCAAATCATATACTATGCATGGGCAACCATATGAATGCAATATCGCATGTGGTCTTTTGGCAACCAGTGTAAAGTCTAGGGTTTACGGCCCCCTTGACCTTAGGTTAGGGAATCCAGAGCCACCATCAAAGCCTGGGTCTTACACACAATTTAATTACACTTATCACTTTATTATAGTTGTGTCTTAGCTTTAGTAATCTAAACTCAAGTGTCTCTCATACATCAAGCATTTACACACCCTTAAGAGATAGGTCGGACTTGGAACTGTCAAGGCGCGACAATCCCCTAGTCCCTTAGTTCACACTTGACAGATTAGTAATCCTTTGTTTACTTTCGGCGTACCCTATAGTAGTGATGGCCTTCAATCATGCAATGTTCGTGTAGTGTATGTCAGGTTTTTATTTAAGTCAAATGTTTAGTTAGCCTTTCTTAGTGATCATACTGGAACTAAACATACACATAAAAGTCAATCGCATCAATCTAATATAAGTACGATTATTCAATCACAATCACCATATAGCACCTGCAATTATCAAAAGATAATTCCCTAAGTATTGAGTTTCTATTCAAGTTTATTTAATCGCAACCATTTTCCTTTCCATGCCAATTTAGGAAAGTTTACAAGTGTATACATTATTGATTTCATTGTTTTTGTTTATATATATATAGATACACATATGTATAATTTTTATTTCACTTTAATGTCGAACTTCACCCCCTATATATTTATAATTCATGAATTGCTGAACTATCGCAGTTGAATCCCCCAAGCATACACCATCTTCTACTTTTTATACATATATATCTATATCTATGCATAGACTCCTTCGTCTCTCGTCGGCTCCCTTGCATGTATACGTATATATATTGGTCTTCCTCTTAAACTCTCACCTCTTTCATAAATACAAATATATGTTCATCGTTAATTGCACTACTCATCTCCGGCCCTTTATCCTCAATGTTTCATCCTCCCTCATCCGATACTCGCATGTATATATATATATTAAGACGTTAGACTTTCCCTACTCATAGAACATTAAACTCCCTCCCCTGTTTATTAGATAACAGCCATGTCCAGCCCTTTCTTCACTTTGTCTAACTATACATATGTATATACATATAGCTTTTCCTTCCCTAATCGCCCTTTTCCCCTCTTCCACTCTAAGATTGATGTTACTCACAATCTACTCTAGTTGATTCTCGCCACAATTTCACTAAGAAATTGATAAGAGATCAATTGCATGAAAGGAAAAAACCTCATAGTAACAAGTGTTAGATTTTCAAAATGTCAAAAAAAGCTTATAAAAAACCTTAGTAAGCAAGTATTTACACTTGCTCTAATTAGGGTAAAAATACCACAAAATTACAAGGATGCCACTAAGTGGTCGGTTTTCTAAAACATAAATTACATATACCAAATAAAATGGCCGGTTCTCATAAGCAATAATTACAAATAAAATTGGTTTTCAAGTGACCGGTTCTTCACTTTAATTGAACAATTTGTAGGTCATTAGATGTGACTCCAAGAATGTCTCGTAAGTGATCTGCTTAAAAGTGAGTCTGAGCACACAAAATCCAATTGAAAGACCAATTACACAAAGGCAATATAACTAGTCCTCCAATTGCGTAAATCCTCAATTCTTATAAACCAAATCCACAAATGTTGACATGATCAAATTGAATATCCAAGTATGATAAGCTTTGATACCAAAAGATGATATGCTTGGGGCTCTAAGCATATGCTAATAAATCAATTGAACAACTCCTAATCACATGATAAAAACAGGATCAACTTAGAATAAAGTGGCATGAACCTTAAAATTTGAATGTGATCTGAATTACAAAATCAATGAGGATTAAAACCATAATGATGATGTTGCTCAAATGAATCAAGAACTTAATTCAATATACAATGAAATCCCAATCACTAACACATACAAATAAGACCGTGAGCTACTCCTCAACACAATGGAATTCCACGCAAAATAATATAAGACAAATTGAAGGCAATATAATGATATAAAACCAATCAATTTGATAAAATAATATGAATGGATTTTAGGATCATAAATGACACCAAAATTAGAACAATAAGAACCCACCCTAATTAACCCTAGATATTAGATACTGGTGATGAAAAGGAAATCAACTTAGGGAATTGATATAACTCACAATTCACTAGGTTGCAAACTCGCCACAATTCTAATTGGATTGAAATTGATAAGAGTCCTATGAAATCTTAGGCAACCCTAATCTCATGAAAATGTTTGCTGCAATTTTCAAGTGTATTTCCTCCTCTAAATCCTACTTAAGCAAGTATTTATACTTACTCCCTTTAGGGTTAAGATGACTAAAACAATTACAACTGTGCCACTAAAGGGTGGCCGGTCTTTAAACATAAAATACAACCAAATAAAATGTTCCAAAAACTTACAAAATAAATGGTTCCATGAAAATAATAAATAAATAAAAATAGTCTTCAACATGCCAACTCTTCAATGGAATTTGTTGGTCTAACTCATCTTCAGTTTAGGTTGATCCATGGATAACCTATAAGCTGAGTCTTAGTGAGCTTGCCCATCACCTTGTAAAGCCTAATAAGTGTGCCTACTGGAATACACAATACATAAGTAATAGAAAAGAGGTTAGTATATAAATAATCCCGGGATTGGTTTGTTCCAAGAACACCCTCATCGCCAAGATTTGAAATCCTTTGGCTCTTACCCTAATGATAGGTCTTGTAGGATTTTGATTCACATCATCTCCCTGAGCCTCAAAAAGATTTTTCTTTAAATTTAACAAATCAAATATAGTAGAGACTTTTTATCCTCCTAGTAAGCCATCTGAAGAAGTATCACTGCAAAATCCCAATATCTGAAATACCACAGGGGGTATTTATAATTAGAAAAGGGTCACCCGTATGTCTTTGACCCTCTTAGCCCTTTAAGGGTTTGCTCAACTACTCATGAACCCCTGAAACCTCTGAAGGTGGACACAATTGCCTTTGAATAGTTTGGTCCTCTGGTGGTTGGCTCATCTGACCATGACCTTCAAGAACCTTTGATGGTTGGCACATTTGTTTCTGACAAGTGTTGTCTTCTATATGTTGGCTCATGTAATTAGGAGCCTTAGGAACCTCTGAAGGTTGGTTCATGTGGTTATGATTCTCAAGAATCTCTGATGGTCTACGGATTTGTTGTGGAACCTTTTGGACCTTTGAAGGTGACATCGGATTCAAAATGATGCATTTACCCACTTGTTGGAATACTTATGTATTCCTAAAGCCATCAAGTAAGACCCTCCTATCATATAACCATGACCTACCAAGAAATATATGGGATGTACACATAGGAAGAATATCACATTTAATCTCATCACAGTACTTATCTCCTATACTGAAGGGTACCTTAGCCCTTTGGGTCACACAAAGACTCTCCTGATCATTTAACCAATGTAATGTATAAGGCTTAGGATGCGGGGTAGTTACAAGTTTCAGCTTCGATACTAATGATGCAGCTACAACATTAATACAACTACCACCATCAATAGTAATAACGCACAAGTTTTCTTGTACCCTACAAGAAGTATGGAACAAATTTTCTCTTTATCCATCATCAATGGTTGGAGAAGAAGTCAATACTTGATGTACCAAAGTAGTAGAAGTATACACATCATTTGACATGGTTGCTAACTAACTTCAACAAGTTAACAACACACTTCACTATACGCACCACAACAACACACCCTCACACACCCACGGTGCACAGACAACCAATACAATAAATACTTATTATCACTTCAAGTAAAGTCAAATAAAATAATTGAAGCACAAATAAATACTTCCAAGTAGTTAAGAAATTAAATTCAACCAAAAAGTGTTTACGTCATAAGTTTCAGTTACTTCCACACTTTAATTGTTTTGTTTGAATTCAAATTCTACTACTCAACTTTCCTTTTCTTGCTTTGGTTGCACACTAATTAACTTCACAATAGGCAGAAACTCAACACATACATAAATACAAAACTTTATTGCCACACAACTCCCCTTGCTCACAGTTCCACCACCATTCACGCCACTAGCAGCACTTCTCTATATAACACACAACACTATGCCAAATGTACACACACTCTTCACTAACTTTACAAAACATAACACCACACACATACGCCTTCAAGTCACAGTGCATTTTTCCACTTCCACACAAGTTAACAAACCGCAATTTTCAACAATCCAGCCAACTCAAATTCAAATTTAATTTGAGTTCAATAATTGCTCTATTCCACAAATGGTAAGGAGCTACTTTCAAATTCAAATGAATGCATAATTACTCAATCACTTAATATATGTTTTCAAATTCAAATTGCTTCCCTAACTCACACCTTAATTATGAAAATTCAAGTTTGAAAATCACAAATGTTACTCAATTTTTTTTTCCCAAAAATGCAACACAACTATTCACTCTTCTCCACTTGATCAAAAAGGATCAACACTCCATACTCCTCACGGTCCACTTCAAGGACACTACACACTCACAGCCAATTCTCAAAGAAGCCAAGAATGTTATGATGTGCTCAAAACCAAGTTCAAGCACAATCAAATGACTCAAGAAAACAAGTCACAATTCAATCACAAAACCGATTTAATGTGGATGAACAATTCATGTGAAACCCTTTGAGATTTGATGGAAAAATGATGATCAAATGATGTAATTGCAATCCCTATTTGTATTATTCACCAAGTGATAACAAAAAGAGATGAGATTCACATGAAATCAGAACAAAATTGAAGCACCAAAACCGTGAATTCCACTCCCCCTTCAATTCCAATGCATGCCAACACCAAATGATATATATAATTCAAGTACTAAAAGAAAAATCAATCTTAACAAGACAATTGTTCATGAATTAATTCCAAGAAAGATTCAAATCCACCCTAGATATGACTCACTAGAGAAGAAATGAAAAGCAACAAAAATGAAATCGATGTGACTTACAATTCTCCATTATCGCACTCGCCACAATTCCAATTCTTGGGTTGAAATTGATAAGAGGTTTTGAACTAAGGATGAACCCTAATTCCACACGTGAAGTGCTAGGTTTAATTTGCAAAATATGGCCTCCTCAAACCCTATTTTAAGCAAGTATTTATACTTACTACTCCTAGGGTTAGAAAATGGTCAAAATTACAAGTTTGCCACTTTTAAGGTGGCTAATCCTAAATGAAAATTACAAGGAAATGAAAGTGTCCCAAAACCAAATACAACCAAAAATAGTCCATAAAACAATTACAAAGTACAAAATATCATAGGTCTTCATGAACTGATGCCTCGGAATGGAAAACAATCGCAGCAGGTCTTTGATTATCACCCTGAAAATGTTCTGTGTCCATCAACTGTTGTAGGACCTATTGGCATCTCATGGAGAATTATCATTGTACCTGTAAGATTATTCTCAAATATTTATTAGAATAAAAGACATAAAGTAAAATATGAGCGATTTGGATCATCATCCAAATTGGGTTCTGAAAATGTCGACTATGCTAGAAATTTTCCCATCATCTCCTCGGGCTTCTGAAAGATTTGTCCTCAAATCTAGAGAATCACTTTTGGAACTAAACCCTAATGTCTCTATTGTCCTGCTTTTCCGGCTATCAATGGTAGTGGATGGATTTCTGATATGATCCTGAAACCCATGGACCTTAGATGGAGTCATCAGCGATAGAACTATGTGTGATTTGCCCATGCTGAACATGTAGGTATTTTTAAACCCATCATGTAACACCCATCGATCATACAACCAAAGCCGGCCCAATAGTAAATGGAATGCCTGCTTTGGGACTACATCACACCGGATCTAATCATGATAATTCTGCCCGACATTCACAGGAACCTTTGCCCTAAGGGTAACATGCATACTACCTCGATTATCTAACCAATGCAAGTTATAAAGGCTAGAATGTGGGATAGTAGACAGATGTAATTTGTCTACCAATATAGCAGATATAACATTCGTGCAACTACCACTATCGATGATGAGTACATAAAAGTTACCTCTGATTCTGCAAGAGGTGTGAAATATGTTCTCCCTCTGAATGTCACTAGTATCAGGAGATATAGTTAAAACCCTGCGTAACACATTAAGGGGTAGATATTTTTCTCATATACGCTCCTCAGGTGCGTCTGCAGTCTGGTCATCATAATATTGCTGCAGTGCCATTGGTAGATCTGTAGGTTCAATCTGATCATGGTCATCCTCAATATCCTCTCCAGTGTCCTCCATAATAGTCATCACCCTCTTATTTGGACACTGTGCTGCCATATGCCCAAATCCCATGCATTTAAAGCACTTTATCTAGCGTACCTTTCCACTAGTAGATCCAGGAACAGTCTGCCTCACATCTGGAGCCATTAGCTCTTTACCCTTCCCAGTAGGTAAAGTCTCTCTAATAATAGTTGGGGTAGTTTTGTTCATTGCCTTCACTGCCTCACCTACCGCTTTTGTTCCCCCTAATCGACCGTCAGCTGATATGGGTATAGTAATAGCACTGGGCCTACTGCTCGGAGCCCTAAATAAGTTGGACCTCCTTTGTCTCTCTACTTTTAAGGCCAACTGAATAGCCTCATCAAGTGTACTATAGCGCTGCAGTTCAACAACACACGCTATTTCATATTTTAGACCTAAGACAAAACGTGCTACAATTTTTTCTGGAGGTTCAACGAATCCACACCTAATCATAAGGGTTTCAAACTCCTGCACATGATCATCCACTGTTTTGCCTCCTTACCTCAATGTCTGTAGTCGCATAAACAGTTCCTGTTTGTAGTGCTCAGGAATGAACCTTTTTCTCAATACCCTTTTCATATCCCTCTAGGTCTGAATCTTAGCTTCTCTATCCCTACGCCTACTGATGATTAGATTCTTCCACCATAATGCAGCGTAAACTATAAATTCGACAACAGCCAATCGAACCCTGGTACTATCATTGATCTCATAACATTCAAAGAGACCCTCAACTTTGTCCTCCCAATCTAAATATTCATTAGCTGATTGATAAAGGCATATTTTACTCATAATTCATTAAGCGATTTGCGAGTATTCGTTATTGATTTTAGAGAAATCACAAGGAAATGATACTTAATCATGTTTATTTTTACATTTCAGATGTTGGAGGACTTTCAGTTCAAAGCTTAATCAATTTGGAGAGATTGCATACAAATTGAAGCATGAAAAGATTGAAGGATGGCAAAGGAAAAAAAAAAAAAGCAAAGCCGTCGGCCTTTATGGCCAGCCTTCCATGAAACGCCGCCGGCCTTTATGGCCGGCTTAAATGAAGGCCGCCGGCCTTTATGGCCGGCTTAAATAAAGGCTGCCAGCCTTGGGCCAGTCTTGTTTTAATTGCATCTTCTCGCCTCCCCTTGCATATATATAAGTCCTAGGTCGATTTGTGGAGGAAATTTTGTCAAATTTTAGTGTTCTTAGAGTAGTTTTAACCTAGTTTTAAGGGAGAATTGTGGAGATCAAATCTTGGAGAAAACTTTGTGATCTTCGTGGAGATTATCATCCTTTGTGAAGGATTTGTGGAGTTCCTTTCAATTAAGGTATTATTTGTATTGTTGAATTGGTGATTTCTGAACTTTATTTCTGATATGCAATTCAAGCATTTGATCCAACCATTGAATATGATTTCTTTTACACGAATCTCCTTGAATCGTAATCATGTCTTTATCTCCATAAATTGCTAAGTCTTTTCCTTGGGAAATTGGATGAAACCCTAGAATGTTAAAAGGATAATTGTAGCCATGTTATATGATTAGGAATTATTAGGATTATTCATGATTGCAATTCCTTTGATTTCAATTATAATTGGTCTTTGATTATAATTGTTAGAAATCCTTTTGATACGGGAGTTGATTAGGATTTATTAGGAATTCTTAATTAGATTGATTGTCAATACGGGAGTTGAGATAATTGGTTTAATTAGAGTTTATGGTAGGCGCAATGCAATGTTTCTTGTTAATTAATCACTAAGGGATTAAGGTTAATTGATTTAGGGCATTAGTTGTTTGTAACATCGGGAGGTGTATGAATATAATTTTGATTCCTTGGTTAATTGGAGACGTGGAAGCCGACTAATTGATTTAAGGTTAACATCCTTAAAAAGGATTTTCTAAACTCACTTGAATAACCTTATAACCACTAGTTGATATAACATGGTAGCAGTTTGATTAATGGATCTAGGGTGAATTCTAATTTCCCGCGTTCATAATTGATAGATTCTTCATAAAATTCTCCTTGTTTGCTTTAAGTTAAATTTTTAGCTTAGACATTTCAAAACCCCTTTTTAATGTCCTAGATATTGATAAGAATTGCCATAGATGTAGTACTCTATTGGTTCCTCGAGGAATCGACAACCTTACTTTTCACCACTCTATTACTTGATACAACCAGTGCACTTGCTGCAATTTACGCTCCCATTATATATATATGTTCTGAGCGTATCAAGTTTTTGGCGCCGTTGCCGAGGAACTAATAGATATTAGATTTCGTAATTCTATTGGTAGTCTAGGTGCAATTTTACGTTTTTCTTGGCTTTTGGTCTCTTTGCAAGTGTTACATGCGCAAAAGTAGGAGTGCTGATCTCCTACCTTTCGATATTGAGATTGAGCGTACTCTACGCCAGATTAGAAGAGACAACAAGTATAGAGAACAAGTAGAAGAGATGGCGAATGAGGATAATCGCCAGATTCAGGGTGTTCAGCGAGCACTTAGAGATTTCTCTGTTCCTAGGATTCAGGAACCACCCATTGTTAGACCAACTATACAAGCTAACAATTTTGAGCTTAAACCGGCACTCATTCAAATGGTGCAATCGAGTCAGTTTGGAGGGTATTCAAATGAGAGTCCTGATGATCATCTTGCTGGGTTTCTTCAATACACCAACACTATCAAGCAGAATGGTGTCACTGATGATGCCATAAGACTACAACTTTTCCCTTTTTCATTGAGGGATAAAGCTAGAGCTTGGTTTTATTCATTGCCCCAGGCATCTGTCACTACCTGGGAAGACCTTTCAATCAAGTTCTTGAGGAGATTCTTCCCACCAACTAGGACCACCAAACTAAGAAGTGACATCACTAACTTTACAAAGTTTAGTGGTGAATCACTTTATGAGGCATGGGAGAGATTCAAGGAAGCAACTAGAAAATGCCCACATCATGGTTTACCAGACAATCTCCTCATTGAGATCTTTTACTTGAGTCTGGATGAGACATTGAGGTCTCTTGTAGATGCTGCAGCTGGGGGTGCACTAATGGGAAAAACTTACTTAGAGGCAAGTGCATTGATAGAAGAGATGGCCTCTAATGCACACAATTGGCAAACTGAGAGAAGTGGTACAAGAGTAGCTTTAGTGAATGACAATATCAGTATGGCTCAATTGAATGCTCAGATAGCTGCCCTCACCACTCAAGTAAGTAGACTCACCTATTCAAATTCTTTTAATGCTAATCCATCTTCTAGTTGTGAAATTTGCTCAGGACCTCACTCAGCTAGTGAGTGCATGGCTGGAAAGTTGTCAGCTCCATCTAGTGGAGAGTAGGTAAACTTTGTAGGCAACCTCCAGAGAGGCACTCAAGGACCATATTCGAATACATACAATCCTGGGTGGCGCAATCTTCCAAACTTCTCATGGAGGAATGAGAATCAAGCACTTAACCCGCCCCCTGGATTTCCTAAACAAGCCTCTGCTCAGAATGCCTATTCTCAACAGCAACCTACTCAGATGGAAGAGCTCATGAGGAGCTACATGCAAAAGACTGACACCCTCCTACAAAACCAACAAGCTTCTATCATAAACTTGGAGGGTCAGGTCGGTCAAATTACACAGCAGCTAAGTACTAGACCCTCAGGGTCTTTGCCTAGCAAAACTAAGGAGAACACCCATCATGTCAATGCCATCATACTAAGGAGTGGTAAGGAGGTGAAGAAAGCTGAAAGGCAGGTAAAAATTCAAGAGAAAGATCCAGAGAAAGGTAAGCAGAAGGAGGAGGAACTCACATCCAAAGCACCAGTGTTGCAGCCTTATGTTCCACCTATCCCTTTCCCAGGAAGACTCAAGTAGAGGGAGTTGGAAGCCCAGTTTGCCAGGTTTTGTGACATATTTAAAGGGCTTCAAATCAATATACCTCTCTTAGAGGCCTTGAAGCAAATTCCTTCCTATGCCAAATTCATGAAAGAGCTGCTCTCTAACAAAAGATCCATGGAGAGTTTTGAGAAAGTAATGCTTCTTAGCGAGAGTTCAGCTATCATAGAGAAGAAATCTGCTCAGCTACCTAGAAAGCTGAAAGATTAGGGAAGTTTCAATATCCCTTGCACCATTGGTAATATTGATTTTGAGAATGTTTTGATTGATTCTGGTGCAAGTATTAATTTAATGCCACTTTCAGTTTATAGGAAGCTTGGAATAGAGCCACAAAAGTGCAAGAGGAGACCAATCACTGTGCAGCTAGCTGATAAGAGCTTAAGGTTTTCCAAGGGTATAGTGGAGGATGTCTTAGTCAAGGTCGATAAATTCATATTTCCAGTGGACTTTGTCATACTGGATGTGGAAGAAGATGAGGACATTCCACTCATTTTGGGTAGACCATTCCTAGCCACAGGTCAAGCTCTAATTGATGTAGGACAAGGTAAGCTCACCCTTAGAGCACTAGATGACTAGGTAACATTTGATATGTATGATCCTGTGTTTTTGTCTAATGAGAAAGCAATGTATTATGACATATCTGTTGAGGGTGAAATCACTAACAATGATGTGGAGGAAGATGTAAGGCAAACCACTCTTGAAGCTGTCTTGAATAAGATAGATGGTTGGGGGAATGAGGATGAGCAAGAAAACAAAGGCTGTGAGCAAGTACCCCAGACTGAAAATATTGTTGCTTTTGAGAAGACAGACCACTATGAGAAGCCACCAATGCCGACACTAATGCCCATGCAGACACTTGAACCTAATGTCTTTTCTAATCAATTGTTTGATTATGAGTGTCTGAATTCAGGAAATCCATGGCCTCACATTAATCCAGCGCCTATGACAAGAGAATTGCAACAGCAGATTCAAGGCCAGTTGGATGAACATAGGGAAATCCTAGGGTGGTCAAGGGCAGACATCCAGCAGGTAAGTTTGTTGATATCCACCTACAAAACATTGGTGGAAGCTGAAGAGAAGGGCACCATACCATGGAAGGAAGCTTGGAATCCGAATCTGAAGACGATGGTGTTGGAGGAGTTGTTTAAACTCCTTGATTTAAGCTGAGATGACAAATCCTGATAGTCAGGCTGATGACTATAAAACAAGCGCTCTATGGGAGGCATCCCATATTTATGTTTACTTTATTGTGTTTCGTTGGTTTTCTTTTAATTGTTTTTAGGAAAATGCAAGGTGAATGTTCAGAAGGACCAATCTCTCCAAGTTCAGCTTTGATGGGATTTAAATATGGCTTCTACATGTTATACCAGGGGAGTACCAGTTCCTTTTTTCTTATTTCCTTCCTATTTTGTTATTTGCATTGATGTGAGACAGTGTGGACACTGTCTATTCTTAAGTGTGGGGAAGGGAATGTAGGTATTAAAGTTGAGATGAGTATTGCCTATTCTGTGCTTTGATGATCATACTCTTCCATTATCTTGAACTGTATTTGTCCCTGAGTTATTTGACAATTTTTAGGCCATTTTTTTTCAAAAAATTTGATGGAAAAAAAAAATAGCCTTTTGCATCTGTTTATGATTTATTAAAAATAATAACTCATTATTATGCCCTACTCACCACTGTTGTGATTCTTGTACTTAGTTAAAATTAATGAATAAAATCTTTAGAAATCAAATTTACCATGTTTTAAGCCTTATCATTTGAAGTTTAAGAGTCTATTGAGTCCTCTTGTGAAAGATAAACAGGTCTACTTCGGGTCTCTTCTCTAGCTAGTATATCTTCTTGGAAGTTGCTTTGAAAGCTTTTCAACATCTAATGAAAGAGGTAAGGGAAACTCCTCACTTAGTGATCCCTTATAAAAAAGTCTTAATTCTGTATAGCATTCAAATGAAATAAGTTGCATTACTCCAATGACTCAGGTAATTGAGTTAAGAGTATCCAAACTTGAATGCTAGAGTGAGGGAGAGTTCGATGGGGTCCCTTTAAAACCTGGTCACTTGGGTGATGAGCTCGGGATGTGCCGAATCAGTGATCTCACTATAGCGATAAGGGCGGAGAAGCAAAAGTTCAATACATGAACTTATTTTATAAAAAAGAAAAAGAAAAAAAGAAAAAAAAGTAGAGTTTTAGTGAATGCTCATCAATAAGTTACAGGACTTATAAAAAAAGGGAGAAAATCTAGGAAAGGAATTGATACCATATGCTTTCATTTTATGTTGACCTGTTTAAAGAAGTGATGTGAAGGATCATATGCTTGCTAATTGCCAGTGAAGTTTAAATGGGTGTTTTTCCTTTAGGACTGAATATCTACTTTTGGAATAAGAATTCTTAGGTTAAACGCATGGATTAAATTTTGTTTTCTCTAGATTAGTTGGTTAATTTTGAGTATAGTACTCTAATCACATATTCCTAGTTTGGTTTAAGTGGTGGGCATCACAAAGTAGTGAGTCAGAAGTAGAGATGATAGATGTTCAAATTCGTATGATAACAAAACAAATTTGTACTTTATAGGATGGATTTCTTTCTGGTTTTATTTTGCTTGAGGACAAGCAAAATTTTAAGTGTGGGGGAGTTGATAAAGGCATATTTTACTCATAATTCATTAAGCGATTTGCGAGTATTCGTTATTGATTTTAGAGAAATCACAAGGAAATGATACTTAATCATGTTTATTTTTACATTTCAGATGTTGGAGGACTTTCAGTTCAAAGCTTAATCAATTTGGAGAGATTTCATACAAATTGAAGCATGAAAAGATTGAAGGATGGCAAAGGAAAAAAAAAAAAAAGCAAAGTCGCCGGCCTTTATGGCCAGCCTTCCATGAAACGCCGCCGGCCTTTATGGCCGGCTTAAATGAAGGCCGCCGGCCTTGGGCCGGTCTTGTTTTAATTGCATCTTCTCGCCTCCCCTTGCATATATATAGGTCTTAGGTCGATTTGTGGAGGAACTTTTGTCAAATTTTAGTGTTCTTAGAGTAGTTTTAACCTAGTTTTAAGGGAGAATTGTGGAGATCAAATCTTGGAGAAAACTTTGTGATCTTCATGGAGATTATCATCCTTTGTGAAGGATTTGTGGAGTTCCTTTCAATTAAGGTATTATTTGTATTGTTGAATTGGTGATTTCTGAACTTTATTTCTGATATGCAATTCAAGCATTTGATCCAACCATTGAATATGATTTCTTTTACACGAATCTCCTTGAATCGTAATCATGTCTTTATCTCCATGAATTGCTAAGTCTTTTCCTTGGGAAATTGGATGAAACCCTAGAATGTTAAAAGGATAATTGTAGCCATGTTATATGATTAGGAATTATTAGGATTATTCATGATTGCAATTCCTTTGATTTCAATTATAATTGGTCTTTGATTATAATTGTTAGAAATCCTTTTGATACGGGAGTTGATTAGGATTTATTAGGAATTCTTAATTAGATTGATTATCAATACGGGAGTTGAGATAATTGGTTTAATTAGAGTTTATGGTAGGCGCAATGCAATGTTTCTTGTTAATTAATCACTAAGGGATTAGGGTTAATTGATTTAGGGCATTAGTTGTTTGTAACATCGGGAGGTGTATGAATATAATTTTGATTCCTTGGTTAATTGGAGACGCGGAAGCCGACTAATTGATTTAAGGTTAACATCCTTAAAAAGGATTTTCTAAACTCACTTGAATAACCTTATAACCACTAGTTGATATAACATGGTAGCAGTTTGATTAATGGATCTAGGGTGAATTCTAATTTCCCGCATTCATAATTGATAGATTCTTCATAAAATTCTCCTTGTTTGCTTTAAGTTAAATTTTTAGCTTAGACATTTCAAAACCCCTTTTTAATGTCCTAGATATTGATAAGAATTGCCATAGATGTAGTACTCTATTGGTTCCTCGAGGAATCGACAACCTTACTTTTCACCACTCTATTACTTGATACGACCAGTGCACTTGCTGCAATTTACGCTCCCATTTTATATATATGTTCTGAGCGTATCACTGATCCTTTGCCATTTTAAGAAGGCATCTGCAGTTTCACATATTCTAAGCCCCGAGGTGGCCTAAAATCCCTATTCTGATATGGGTTTGCCCCAAAATTGTCATCCCTCTCTTCCCTGTATGGAAGATGCTCCTTACCCATCCTTCTATTCAAATTCCCATCTCCCACTACTCAGTCTTGATGGGGATTCTATGGAGCTACCCGAGGTGGTGCCGATTGGTTTACCACTGGTTGTTGTGGTAATGTCATTCTGTTAATTCTAGTTGCTAGTGTAGCAACTATGGTAGTAAGATCCTAGAGTTGTTTTTTCCAAAGTTCTCTTACCTGCCACATTACGACCTTGACCTCCACCAACCTGACTATTGGCTTCATCACCAATTCCCCCATTCACCCTGTCATTCGACATAGTTGTAGACCCCCGTATACCGATCCTCACAAACAATTTGAAACAAGGACACACACTCCACAACTACACTTCCCTTAATGCCACACAATAGCAACTACAAAAAGGAAAACAAACAAATCCACTTAACTTCACAAGTATGCTATTATAACCCACATGTAGTACTTTTCTCCACAACACGTTAATACAACACGGTGCAACACTTATATAATTCACCTCCACTTGCAACACTTGCAATCCCCTTTTAATCACACACACAGACACAACACCATACACTCATTATTGCTTAACACACTAATGCAATGCCACATACACACCTTTGCTATACACAGTGCAACAATTTTTTTTTTTTTTAAGTTCCACAAATCACTCCTTCACAAATAACTCCCACGGCAACAACACAAGTGGCAACAACAACAAATACACTTCCACTTCCACGGCAACAATAATAAATGGCAACACAACAAATATACTACCACTTCCACGGTAATAATAAATGGCAACACAATAAATATACTTCCACTTCAACGGCAAGGATATCAACACAACAAATATACTTCCACTTCCACGGCAAGGATAACAAGATATACCACTTTCCACAAATATAATTCGCAACTTAACAATAGGCAACAACTGTAATTTGAATTTAAGCCTCTTCACTAATTGCAAGCCTTCCCAAATTGGTAAGAAATGAATTTCAAATTCAAATAACACTCATTAACTCCCACAACATAATGGATGTGTTTGAATTCAAATAGATTCCTTACTACTCAACACAATGCAAATCTATAAAATACACTTCCCCAATTCAGAATTTGCACAATGGAATTACAACAACAAGCTTCACAACCTCCTTCACGCAACAAGCTAGTCACGGCAAGAAAAGGCAAATTTTTCAAGTTCACAAAATTGTTGAATTAACAACACTTCTATTCTCCTTCCTTCTACGAAAATAATCAATCACAAGAAGCTACAAAAATCCTTCCAATCCAACTCTAACAAGCAGCAAATCAGAATTCCAATCAAGACAATTTTCGCAATTCAAGACTACAACTCACAATTTTGGTTCAAATATGAAGAACCCTAATTGAAGATGATAATCACGAAATCAATCAACACTTATTCCCTTCTCTCAACTTGTGCTCTAATACCAAAAGATGATGTGCTCAAAACCAAGTTCAAGCACAATCAAATGACTCAAGAAAACAAGTCACAATTCAATCACAAAACCGGTTCAATGTGGATGAACAATTCACGTGAAACCCTTTGAGATTTGATGGAAAAATGATGATCAAATAATGTAATTGCAATCCCTATTTGTATTATTCACCAAGTGATAACAAAAAGAGATGAGATTCACGTGAAATTAGAACAAAATTGAAGCACCAAAACCGTGAATTCCACTCCCCCTTGAATTCCAATGCACGCCAACACCAAATGATATACATAATTCAAGTACTAAAAGAACAATCAATCTTAACAAGACAATTGTTCATGAATTAATTCCAAGAAAGATTCAAATCCACCCTAGATACGACTCACTAGAGAAGAAATGGAAAACAATAAAGATGAAATCGATATGACTCACAATTCCCCTTTATCACACTCGCCACAGTTCCAATTCTTGGGTTGAAATTGATAAGAGGTTTTGAACTAAGGATGAACCCTAATTCCACACGTGAAGTGCTAGGTTTAATCTACAAAATATGGCCTCCTTAAACCCTATTCTAAGCAAGTATTTATACTTGCTACTCCTAAGGTTAGAAAATGGTCAAAATTACAAGTTTGCCTATTTAAGGTGGCTAGTCCTAAATGAAAATTACAAGGAAATGAAAGTGTCCCAAAACCAAATACAACAAAAAATAGTCCATAAAACAATTACAAAGTACAAAATATCATAAGTCTTCATGAACCGATGCCTCGGAATGGAAAACAATCACAACGGGTCTTTGATTGTCACCTTGAAAATGTTCTGTGTCCATCAACTGTTGTAGGACATATTGGCTTCCCATGGAGAATTATCATTGTACCTGTAAGATTATTCTCAAATATTTATTAGAATAAAAGACATAAAGTAAAATATAAGCGATTTGGATCATCATCCAAATCGGGTTTTGAAAATGTCAACTGTGCTAGAAATTTTCCCATCATGTTACAAGTACTCCAAATCTACAACAAATAACAACAATGATAGCACTTTAACAGCACAATGAAATAACTCAACTCCACTTCACAATTTAGATCAAGGTGCTAACTCAATAATCCCCAATTTCTGAATTCAAAATCAATTAACCGCTTCTCACAACCATAAGCTCTGATACCAAAAGATGGTGTGCTTAAAAGTGAGTCTAAGCACACAAAATCCAATTGAAAGACCAATTACACAATGGTAATACAACTAATCCTCCAATTGTGTAAATCCTCAATTCTTATAAACCAAATCCGCAAATGTTGACGTGATCAAGTTGAATATCCAAGTATGATAAACTTTGATACCAAAAGATGATATGCTTAAAAGGGGCTCTAAGCATATGAAAATAAACCAATTGAATAACTCTTAATCACAAGATCAAAACTGGATCAACTTGGAACAAATAAGCAAGAACCCTAAAATTTGAATGTGATCCAAATTACAAAATCAATGAGGATTAAAACCACAAGGATGATGTTGCTCAAATGAAACAAGAACTCAATTCAATATCGAATGAAATCCCAATCACTAACACATACAAATAAGACCGTGAACTCCTCCTCAACGCAATGGAATTCCATGCAAAATAATATAAGACAAATTGAAGGCAATATAATGATATAAAACCAATCAATTTGATAACATAGTATGAATGGATTTTAGGATCACAAATGATGCCAAAATCAAAACAATAAGAACCTACCCTAATCAACCCTAGATATTACACACTAGTGATGAAAAGGAAATCTACTTAAGGAATTGATATAACTCACAATTCACTAGGTTGCAAATTTGCTACAATTCTAATTGGATTGGAATTGATAAGAGTCCTAGAAAATCTTAGGAAACCCTAATCTCTCATGAAAATGTTTGCTGCAATTTTCAAGTGTATTTCCTCCTCTAAACCTTACTTAAGCAAGTATTTATACTTGCTCCCTTTAGGGTTAAGATGGCTTAAATAATTACAACTGTGCCACTAAAGGGTAGCCGGTCTTAAAACACAAAATACAACCAAATAAAATGTCCCAAAAACTTACAAAATAAATGGTTCTAAGAAAATAACAAATAAATAAAAATAGTCTTCAACATGCTAGCTCTTCAATGGAATTCATCGGTCCAGCTCATGTTTGGTTTAGGTTGGTCCATGGATAACCTACAAGCTGAGTCTTAGTGAGTTTATCCATTACCTTATAAAGCCCGATAAGTGTACCTGTTGGAATATACAATACATAAGTAATAAAAACAACGTTAGTATATAAATAATTTCGGGATCGGTTTGTTCTATGAAGAACCTCATTTCCATGATTTGAAATTCTTTGGCTCTTGCCCTAATGATAGGTCTTGTAGGATTTTGATTCCTATCATCTCCTTGAGCCTAAAAAAGATTTGTCCTTAAATCTGACAGATCAAATGTAGTAGAGACTCTGTATCCTCTTAGTAAGCCATCTGAAGAAGTATCACTACAGAATCACAATATCTGAAATACCATAGGGGGTGATTGCTTTCTCTCCTCCATTTTTAGGATATACCTTGTCTACAAGACATGTAATGGTCCATTATCCACTAAGGCCTCTCCTGTTTTAACCTATTCCATTGATATTGTTGCCTCCTTTTCTAATTCACCCGTATGTCTTTGACCCTCTTAGACCTCTAAGGGTTTGCTTAACTACTCATGAACCTCTGAAACCTCTGAAGGTGGATACAACTGACTCTAAACAGTTTGGTCCTCTGATGGTTAGCTCATCTGACCATGACCCTCAGGATCCTTTGATGGTTAGCACATCTGTGTCTAACAAACGTTGTCTTCTATATGTTGGCTCATGTAACTAGGAGCCTCAGGAACCTCTAAAGGTTGGCATGTTTGCTTTTGCACAATTTGGTCCTTTGAAGGTTAGTTCATGTGGTTATGATTCTCAGGAATCTCTGATGGTCTACAGATCTATTGTTGAACCTTTTGGACCTCTGAAGGTGACATCGAATTCGGAATGATGCGTTTACCCTCTTGCTGGAATACATATGTATTCCCGAAGCCATCAAGTAAGACCCTTCTATCATATAACCATGGCTTGCCAAGCAATATATGGGATGTACACATAGGAAGAATATCACATTCAAGCTCATCATAGTACTTATCCCTTATACTGAAGGGTACCCTAGCTCTTTGGGTCACACAAAGACTCTCCTGATCATTTAACCAATGTAATGTATATGGCTTAAGAGACGGGGTAGTTACAAGTTTTAACTTCGATACTAATGATGCAGCTACAACATTAGTACAATTACCACCATCAACAATAATTATGCACAAGTTTCCTTGTACCTTACAAGAAGTATGGAACAAATTTTTTCTTTATCCATCATCAATGGTTGGAGAAGAAGTCAATACTTGATGTACTAAAGTAGTAGAAGTATACACATCATTTGACATAGTTGCTACCTAACTTTAACAAGTTAACAACACACTTCACTACACGCTCTACAACAACACACCTTCATATACCCACGATGCACACATAACCAATACAAGAAATACTTATTGTCACTTCAAGTAAAGTAATTGAAGCACAAATAAATACTTCCAAGTAGTTAAGAAATTAAATTCAACCAACAAACATTTAAGTAATAAGTTTCAATTACTTTCACACTTTAATTGTTTTGCTTGAATTCAAAATTTACTACTCAACTTTCCTTTTCTTGCTTTAGTTTCACACTAATTAACTTCACAATAGGTAACAACTCAACACATACACAAATACATAACTTCACCGCCACACAACTCCCCTTGCTCATGGTTTCACCACCATTCACACCACTAGCAACACTTCTCTATACAACACACACAACACCATGCCAAATGTACATACACTCTTCACTAACTTTACAAAACACAACACCACACACTTACACCTTCAAGCCACAGTGCACTTTTCCACTTCTACACAAGTTAACAAACCACAATTTTCAACAATCAAAGCAGCTCAAATTCAAATTCAAATTAAGTTCAATAATTGCTCTATTCCACAAATGGTAAGGAGCCACTTTCAAATTCGAATGAACACACAATTACTCAATCACTTAATGTGTGTTTTGAAATTCAAATTGCTTCCTTAACTCATAGCTCAATTATGAAAATTCATGTTTGAAAATCACAAATGTTACTCATTTTTTTTTTCACTAAAATGCAACACAACCATTCACTCTTCTCTACTTAATCACAAAGGATCAATTCTCCTTACTCCTCATGGTCCACTTTAAGGACACAACACACTCACGGCCAATTCTCAAGGAAGCTAGGAATGTTGCAAGTACTTTAAATCTACAACAACTAACAACAATGATAGCACTTCAACAACAAAATGAAATAACTTAACTCCACTTCACAATTTGGATCAAGATGCTAACTCAACAATCCCTAATTTCCGAATTCAAAATCAATTAACCCCTTCGCACATTCACAAGTTCTAATATGAAAAGATGATGTGCTCAAAAGTGAGTCTAAGCACACAAAATCCAATTGAAAGACCAATTACACAACGGCAATACAACTAGTCCTCCAATTGCATAAATCCTCAATTCTTATAAACAAAATCCACAAATGTTGACGTGATCAAATTGAATATCCAAGTAGGATAAGCTCTGATACCAAAAGATGATATGCTACAAGGGCCTCTAAGCATATGCAAATAAACCAATTGAACAACTCTTAATCATAAAATCAAAACTGGATCAACTTGGAACAAATTGAAGTGAACCCTAAAATTTGAATGTAATCTGAATTACAAAATCAATGAGGATTAAAACCAAAATGATGATGTTGCTCAAATGAATCAAGAACTCAATTCCATATCGAATGAAATCCAAATCACTAACACATACAAATAAGTTCGTGAACTCCTCTTGAACACAATGGAATTTCACGCAAAACAATATAAGACAAATGATGATATGAAACCAATCAATTTGGTAACATAATATGAATGGATTTTGGGATTGCAAATGACGCTAAAATCAAAAAAATAAGAACCTACCCTAATAAACCCTAGATATTACACACTAGCGATGAAAAGGAAATCAACTTAAGAAATTGATATAACTCAAAATTCACTTGGTTGCAAACTCGCCACAATTCCAATTGGATTGAAATTGATAAGAGTCCTGTAAACACCCCATTTTTGCCCTAGGAATGAATAATAATCAATTCTTAATTTTTTCCAATTTTTCTTTAATTTAGCATAAATAATAAAAATATTCAAAAAAATAAAAATAAATAGGAAAACACATCAATTTTGAAAAATGATTTCAAAAATGACAATAATAAATAGTAAATAATTTTTACAAATTTTTGAAATTTCAAAAAAATACAAAAAAATAAAAAAATCGCATTGCATATATGCAATTTGCGAAATTAGAAAAATCAGGAAAATGGGCTAGCCCAGCTGGTCCGGACCACGGGCTAAGGCATGCACAGGAGGGCTCGGTCGCAGTTTCGAATCGCAAGGGAAGCAGTTTTTGCGTTTTGAGTTTTTTTCACTTATCCAGGACACATGGCAGCATCCGATTGGCTGGAAGAAACGCACACGTCGGGCGCGTGATCGTCTTCTACCTCAAGTCCGAGATTGCCGGCGGAAGAAAAATTCGCATTTTGGCCGTTTGGATTCAATTTTTTACACAAATCCAACAGATCTTCAACAGAAATGAGATAAACATCATCTAATTGGAATCAAATCACAACAAATCGATGGATTTACACAAATCGGAGTTGTTTTTTTAACCGAAAATTCGATTAGCTTCGATCAGAGGAAATCCGAGCTTATCCAGCTCGGTTTCAAGTGCCTATAAATAGAAATCGAAGGGAGGAAGCCAAAGGAGGAATCACAATTGAGAGAAAGTGAGAAAAGAGAGCAAATTGGAGAGCATCGGAGGAAACCCAAAACCGCAAACCGCCGATCGGAGCTAAGCCACCACCTGAAGACGTTCTGGGAGCAAACCACCGCCACCATTGGATTCAGCACCCTTGAGAAGCTAGGATTCGACACCTCACCTGTGACTAAAGACCGCCGGAACGCTGTGAACGAGCATCCTCCACCACCATGTCCGACTGATCCGACCCAACCTGATTCAACCCGACCGAACCGACCCGCGCACCGACCCGGATCTAGGTAAGTCGGATTTTCTAGATTTTTTTCAATTTATTTATTTATTTTTATTCCGATTTGATTTATTATTTTATTAATTTATTTATGTTTTATTTTTGTTTCCATAAATAGGAAAATGTTAGAAATTAGATTTTTTAGGATTTAATAATGTAGAAAAATAATAAAAAATAATAATAATAAAAATGTAGAAAAACAATATAAAGATTAGAAAAATAATAATAGAACTTTAGATTTCAAAATAGGATAGATAATAGTTAAGGATAAATTTTTTAAAAAATTCACAAAAATTATAAAAATCAATAAAAATCATAAAAACTATAAAAATCATGAAAACTTAGAAAAATTATAAAAAAATTATAGAAGAATAATAAAAATCATAAAATTACAGAAAAAAAAAGAAAAATCGTAAAAGTCATAAAAATTAATAAAAAATTCAAAAATTATAAAAAAAATAGAAAAAATAAGTTTTAGCACTTAGAAAAATAATTTTTGTCAAATAAATCCAAAATTGATGTTTTTCCTAAAAACCATTTTCAAAAATCAGATAAAAGTTTAGGCTTAGATTTTTTTAGAAAATCCCGAAAAAATAGTAAAAACATAAAGCAAAAGAGATTTCAAAATTAAAATTCACAAACACACTTAAAGTTTTCAGAAAAGCGAACTACGACTTGTTTGATCCTGGATAGCAGGTACGTAGGCACCCATTCGGGTCAACCCATAAAATGAAATAAAAAATCATTTTCTTGAAATAATTCAAAAACATAATAAAAGTAACAGAAACACATTTCTAAATAGGAACAATTTTAGGAGATTAGGTGGTAACCATAAGGTTTTAATAGGTTAGCCTCCGGACTTAGAAACTCTGGTTTTCCCTTTTCCTCTTTTCAAAAACGAGAAGAGGAAATAACGACGACTAGTGATCCAAATTAAGACTAATCCGTTCCTTTAGTCTTAATTCAATATTTCCCAACAACAGTTGGGTGGCAACTCCAAAAATTAAACGAAATTTCTAACTCAAGTCGAAGATCTAAATTAGATGAGCACAGGGTCTAGTCTAGATTGGATTAGGAATGGGAATGCAAAAATTAGACTCGACAGGATGGCGACTCCACTAGGGACCCATTCTAGTAGGCTAGCCACCTAAATCTCCTCAAGTTGTTCCTTTTTAAGTCTCAGTTATTATTCTGTTACTAACTTTTCAGGGATTAGTTAGATTTTAGTTTTCTTTACTGTAGGGTTTGCATGCATAAGTTTATGTGAATAGATGCGGTCGAACCTGGACTGTCCTAGAAACCTAAGTCGGGGAGCCATTATGTAGGTTTCAGGCTAAGTGAGTTGATCACTCGGGATCGATTAGGCTACCCCACCCAATGCTTCGATATAGCCTGAGATCCATTTCTCCGATAATGCGGGAGGCCATAGAGCTTGGGGACCAATTAGAACCAACCTACTTGCATACATAGCATCATAAGGGTTGGCAATTGATGACAATGTAATGGTTTGTTGTTTTATTTTGGAGTTCAAAGCTATTTTCCTGTAATGTTTTCATAGTTCTATTTGTAATTAGGCAATTTCTTATTGTAATAGATGGCTAGCACCGCAGTCGACCGCCTCCTCCGCAAAGAAATTCGGGTGTACAAACCTTTAGACCCAAAGTTGGTACTGGACCATTGGTTTACCTTATACAACCCAGAGGAGCAGGCCTTCATCCAGCAAAAGATTGGCTCCATCCTCTCACTAACAAAGATAGAGGTGAATTTGCCTTTAGTCCGGGCCATGCTCCAATTATGGGAAATCGAGCCCGCTGCTTTCTTTATCGGGCTGCATGAGATCACCCCTACCCAGGAGGAGTACACCCAGTTGCTACAGGCTCCAGCACTGACTGATCAAATCTACGCACTAGACCTTGAGGCCGGGCCAGCCGGTACCTTCAGCAGATTATTAGGCATCCGTAAGACAGCAGTCAACAAAGCCCTGGTAGACTGTAATGGATATTGCATACGTATGGATGATTTAGAAGCCTGGTTTATCGCCCGAGAGGACAATGGGGATAGGAAGGACATACTGTGTGGGGACCCCAAAACTTACAGACAGAGAAAGGTGAGCGCTTTCATCTTGACAGCCTTCGCCACCATACTGTTCCCCACCGGGACCTTCTATATTCACTACCGGGTTGCAGAGCTGGTGACCCAATTTCTGGAGGGAAGATCTTACATCCCGGTTCTACTGGCTGAACAGATCCGGAACTTGAATTTCCTAAAAAAGAAAGGCCATGGGATCCTTCGCTCAAGCCTTAACCTTCTGCTGATATGGTTTGTAAGCCACCTTAAGTACTTCGGGCTGATCATGGTCCAAAAAACCTTAGCCCAGTAGGTGGATCTCGTAGACTCATGTATAGAAAAGGTGAAGCTACCCAACGACCTTACTAGCCACAGTTGGGTAGAGGTACTTAGAAGATTCAGTGTCGAGGATATTCTGTAGATAGCCAGGTGGAGCTGTTGTGACAAAATCATTTTGACCTGCAGTAACTTCCAAGCAGTACCTTTAATCGGAATCAGCGAATGTATTGGATATCACCCCAACTCAGTGCTCTGCCAGTTTGGTTCCATCCAAGATATAGTTTATCAGCCCTCGCTGGAAGCAGTCTCCTTTGAGTACCAAGATCCGAACCTGTTGGTAGCCGAGAAGTTTGCTAAGCTGGTAGAGGTCAAAGCACTTTGGGAAGCCAGAATTGAAAGCCCGAATGTAGACCTCGGGGAGTTAGATGGTGAAGTGGGAAAACACCGAGCCATCAGAGAGTTTGTAATCTGCTAGCTATACCAGATAGGGGAAAGAGCATACTGGGTTCGAGACGTCATCCAACCAAGACCAGACAAGATCAATCCAGAGACAGAAGTATACCTAGAACAGGTCAAGGCCCAAATGGAGGTATACTTTAAAGCTGCAGATTATAAGAAAGACATCTGGAAGGGACGTTTCAAAGAATCCGACCAAAGGAACAAGGCCTTGGAAGCACAATTGGAGAAGACCCAAGCCAAAGTCAAGGAATTAGAAGTTGTCATCAATGGGAAGTCTGAGCCTCCACAACAGAAGACTAAAAGAGCTAGGAAATAGATCATTATTTGTAATCTTTTATTTTGATTATCGAACTCCAAAATTTTCAATATTACATTGTCAATCAATTGTCAACCCTTTTATTTTTAGCATCCGCGTGACACATGCATATCATTTTGCATACATTACACTAAAAAAAAAAAAAACAAAATGCATGCCCAGGTATTAAGATAGCTCCCAAGCAACCGAACCCTCCTAGAAGTCCAATTCTCACACGTTCAAGAACAAAAATGGCCAATAGCAGCGACAACCGCAACAACACCAATACTAAAGCTGCCTCGGACTCCAAGATCATGTCCCTAGAACAAACGGTCCAATAGTTGGCTGCCCAGGTTCACACTGAAAGCATCGGCCTCCTGCGCAATACTCAGCCAACTTAGGAAGAGTATTCAGGGGCCAGAAAGGGGAAGGCAGTGGAGGGACAGCCTCCAGAATATGAAGATATCAATTCCCACCTTAACCCGGCCTTTAAATATGAGCTGGAGGTCAACCAGGGGCCGACCTCCGATGACCTGAAAAAGGAAATGGAGAAGCGACTCTTCCAGCAGCTCCATGACAAGATGAAAATGATTGAGGGCCCTAATGGTTTTGAACAAGCCGGAATCACCAATCTGCGAGCATACAAGGAAGAGGTATACCTTGAGAAGTTCAAGACCTTAGAGTTCGAAAAGTATTATGGGACCGGCTGCCCCAAAATGCATACCAGGCTATATTCCCGGAAAATGAGCAAGTATGCTTAATACGACCAGCTCATGCTCCAGACATTCCAAGACAGCCTCACAGGCCCTGCACTGGTCTGGTATGCCCACCTGGACTTCAACATTGTCAACACCTGGGAGAAGCTAGCCCGGGCGTTTTATAACCAATATAAGTTCAATATCGAAGTCGCCCCATCTGTAATCGACCTAGGGAGTCTCCAAAAAAGGCATGCTGAGCCATTCAAGGAGTATGCTCAGCACTGGAGAGCCTAGGCCGCCAGGGTAGCAATCCCGATATCTGAGAAGGAATTGACATCCATATTTGTCAATACCCTGGACAAGACCTACTTTTCACACCTGGTAGGCCAGACCTCATCCAGTTTTGCAGAGGTAGTGGCTGCGGGATGCAGGATTGAGAATGCCATCACCACCGACAGGCTCCAAACAATGGAGCCTCCTAAGGTCACACCGACACAAAGGCCTTTAGGAGGAAATAGAGCTAAAGAGTCCACTGTCAACACGGTCCACTCCGGTAAGGCAGAAAAATCTGGGACTCGTGTGACATTCCAGACCACGAGTACCCCAGCCCAACAACCTATGACAGGTCACGCCCAGGCCGCCAGGGCCCCAAGGTAGTTCACTCCAATCCCCATACCGCTCAGTCAGGTCTTCGCTCGGTTGAGAGCAGACAACTTGATTAGTTTCGAGCTTCCCAATGACCAGTACAGGCCCAAGAATTTTGACTCAAGCCTTAAGTGTGACTACCATATAGGACAATAGGGGCATTCTACAGATAGGTGCCGGAGGCTCCGGCACAAAATCCAAGACTTAATTGATGCAGGAATCATACAGCTGGATTTCGTGAACACCCCAGCACCCAATGTCAACACCAATCCACTGCCCAATCACAAGCCCACCATTAATATGATCACATCTGAGGAGTCGATTCCTAAAGAAGCCCCTAAGCAGAATACGACGGAGCAGTAGAAGAAGCAATCCCATCAAGCTCTAGAAGAAGCACCAAAGGCACACATTAAAAGAAGGTGTTTAGCCGAAGACCCAACGGTCGGCACTTTGGGAGAATCACACAGGAGATTTCAGTATTTGGTAAACTATTCTTACACCCCAACTGAGTATGGGCCGCCTAGCGGATGGGGGCTGAAGTTTGAGAAGGAAGACAATCCGTCAAAGGAAGAGGGGAAGACTATAAACATGATCAATTCTCATCAGAATCCCAGGGTTATACATTGCTATGAGGGACAACCAGCTGAAGTACAAATCCCAAGGAAAAGGTATGTATTCAATGTCCCAATACCAGCGGAAAATTACAAGGCTGCACCGTTCGACTACCGGGCCCTCGAAAAAGAGCGGCCTCTTATGGTGGGAGGTATCACTCGCTCGGGGAGATTATACGATCCAAAGTATAAAGGCCCGACTGAAGAACCCAATGTGAAGAAAGGAGAAGAAGAGGAAGGGGGACTCGCTGCATTTACAAAGATGGTCAAGGCGAGTGAATACAAGATCATGGAACAATTAAATAAAGTTCCAACACAGATATCACTCATGGGCCTTCTCACAACATCCGAGCCCCACAGGGAAGCACTCTTTAAAGTGCTAAAACAGATTCAGGTCCCAGAGGGCATCGCTACAGACAAAATAGTTCACGTAACGGACTCTATCTTTACAATGGACCGGATATCTTTCTCTCCGGAAGAGCTAGGAGAGGAGGGAGACCAACATACCAAACCATTATTCATAGTGGTCAGGTGCAATGACACCATTGCCTCCCGGGTACTCATCGACAACGGATCATCCCTCAACATTTGCCCATTGGCAACGCTCAACTTGTTAGGGGTCGATCTAAGCAACATAAAACCTAGCTCTATGGTGGTCAGAGCTTTCGACGAATCAAAAAGAGACATAGCGGGGGAAGTGAACCTACTAGTAGAAATTGGTCCACAAGTATTCCACATCGCTTTCCAGGTCCTCGACATCCCAAGGTCTTTCAACTTGTTTTTGGGACGACCTTGGATACATGCTGCTGGAGCCATCCCCTCTAGTCTCCACTAAAGGGTCAAGTTCATTGCAAGCGAGCAAATAGTCACAGTATTGGGCGAACAGGATTACGCCATATACAAAGAGACTGCTATACCTTATATTGGGGAAGAAGGTTCAGAAGACCTGGGGCTGCAGATTTTCAATGAAGTGAACATGGTGACCAGTAAGGAGGGTCATCAGTTTAAAGAGGGGCAGCACGGGACGTTTGGACTAGGGTACATTCCTACGGCCGTAGAAGAAGTGCAAGCAAGAGGTGTCAAAGGCAGAATGAAGGGGAAGCCGATCGACACCTAGATGTGCATCCCACCTCTCCAACAATCTTTCCGAAAGGCAAACATCATTCAAGAGCTTCGGATAAACGAAGAGGACAACAGCAAAGGGAAGTCAATCCCCCGCACGTCTAACCAGCATCCGGCTTTGAACAATTGGTTTTGTTATCCTATCAGTAGCACTAGGTTAGCTTGAAAGTAGAGAAAAATTATTAAGAAAATTTTATTGAGACTCTTTATCAAATTCAATTACAGTTTGTTTTCTTCTTATATATATGCTTTCACTTTTATGTTATTCAAATCTCCTACCATCGAACATCAGGGATATTTCGCGCAGGTAGAAAGTAAAAATGCTGATATCGTTTCCAACGCTACTGGGTCAGTTGTTGAAGGCAATATCCTAGACCACGAAATAATACAAGAAAATTGGCAAAAACATGAACAAAGCGGAATTTCGATTGGTGAGCCTGTGGAGACAGTAAATCTAGGAAGCATGGAAAACCCTAAGAACCTCAAAATTGGGACCAGTTTGAGTGCCGAGCAAAAATGTGAGGTAACCGAGCTATTAACAGAATATGCGGATGTGTTTGCCTGGTCATATGGTGACATGCCAGGGCTAGACCAATCAATAGTGGTTCATAGGCTTCCCACAAGGGAAGATGTCAAACTTAAAAGACAAAAACTGAGAAGATTTAGGCCTGACATCTTGTTAAAGATTAAGGAAGAAGTCAAGAAACTGCTAAAAGTAGGGTTCATTGAAGTATCCGACTACCCAGAATGGGTAGAAAATATAGTCCCCGTTATGAAAAAGAATGGAACAGTACGCGTATGCGTAGACTTCCGGGACTTAAACCAAGCTACGCCAAAGGATAACTTCCCCCTACCTCACATTGATGTTCTAGTAGACAACACTGCGGGAAACCATCTCTTCTCATTCATGGACGATTTCTTAGGATATAATCAAATAAAAATGGCTGAAGAAGATAAAACCAAAACAACTTTCATCACAACATGGGGAACTTTCTGTTACAAAGTCATGCCCTTCAGTTTGAAAAATGCTAGGGCAACGTACCAGAGAGCCATGGTCGTAATACTTCACGACATGATGCATCGAGAGGTTGAAGTATATGTCGGCGACATGATAGCCAAATCCAAAAAAAGAGAAAGCCATATAGATATCCTGAGGAAATTGTTTAAACGATTGAGAAAATTCCAGCTCAAGTTAAATCCAGAGAAATGCACTTTCGGGGTCACAACGGGGAAATTGTTAGGGTTTGTCATAAGCCAGGAAGGCATTAAAATTGACCCTGACAAGGTAAAGTCCATATTAGAGTTACCTTCCCCACACTCCGTTAAAGAAGTAAGAAGCTTACTGGGAAGATTAAATTATATAGCTCGTTTTATCTCACAGCTCACCGACAAATGCCGGCCATTATTCTGTCTGTTGAAGAAGAACGCCGCAATAGAATGGGATGACGAATGCGAAGAAGCATTCAGGACAATCAAAGACTATCTTATAAAACCTCCGGTCTTAATAGTCCCGAAGCAAGGAAAGCCCTTATTCTTATACCTTACTATACTCCCTGAATTCATGGGATGCATATTGGGGCAGAAAGATGATGAGGGAAGAGAGCGTTCCATATATTACCTGAGCAAGAAGTTCACAAATGGGGAACAGAGGTACTCAGAGGTAGAGAAGACTTGTTGTGCTCTAATTTGGGTCATGCATCAACTAAGGCAATACACCCTTTACTACCATATTGAGCTGCTGACAAGACATGATCCCTTGAAATACTTGGCAGAGAAGTCAGCTCTGATAGGGAGAATCTCTAAGTGGCAAATGCTCCTATCCGAGTTCGACATCACATACATAAATCATAACTCGATGAAAGGGCAAGCCTTAGCCGACCAATTAGCGGAGCACCTTGTCGAGACAGATTCCCAAGAACTACAGGCCTAATTTCCAGATGAGAATATATTGACAGTGGAAGATATGCTAATAGAAGACTTTGGGATAGAGTAGAATGCTAAATGGAAACTATTTTTCGATGGAGCCGCCAACGTATTCGGTTGTGGGGTTGGGGCAGTATTGATATCCCCAGATGGAACTCAATTCCCTGTAGCGGCGAGACTTACATTTCCCTATACCAATAATATCGCAGAATATGAAGCATGTATTCTTGGCCTCAAAATGGCCTGTCAAGTGGAAATCCACGAATTAGAAGTATATGGAGATTCGTCGCTTATCATACTACAGACAAGAGGGGAATACAAGACTAAAGACTCCAAACTAGTACCGTATCATCAACACTAGACAGAGTTAATTGAAGAATTCAAGGCAATCACTTTCACATACATCCCGAGAACTCAGAATCAGTTTGCAGATGCACAAGCCACACTAGAATCTATGATCCAGATAATAGGGGGAGCCGAAGTTCAACCGATGAAAATAGACATCAAAAGTCGGCCCGCCTACTGTTTAACCATTGAAAAAGTATAAGATGACAAGCCTTGGTATCACGACATCAAGAGTTTCCTCCAAGAAAATAAATACCCTAAAATGGCTAGCAGGAATGACCAAAGAACAATCAGAAGGTTAGCAAGCCATTTCTTACTAAGTGGGTCTGTACTCTACAAAAGATCATTTGATACCACCTTGTTGAGATGTGTGGACAAAAATGAAGCATGCGAACTAATGAAGGAAGTACATCAGGGAGTATGTGGACCCCATATGAATGGCTACATGTTGGCCCGAAAAATCATGAGGTTTGGATATTATTGGTTGACCATGGAATCAGATTGCATAAAATATGTCAAGCACTATCATCTGTGTCAAGTCTACGCAAACCGGATAAATGCTCCGCCCAACGAGCTACACTTGTTATCAGCACCATGGCCTTTCTTCATGTGGGGAATCGACATAATAGGCCCGATCACTCCGACAGCATCTAACGGCCACAGATTCATACTAGTAGCGATTGATTATTTCACCAAATGGGTAGAAGCGTCATCATATACCAATGTTACAAAGGGGGTAATAATCCGCTTCTTAAAAAGGGACATAATAGCCCGATATGGAGTTCTTGAGTCCATCATCACCGACAACGGTACCAATCTCAACAACAAATTGATGACAGGTTTATGTCAACAATTCCACATAAACCATAGAAATTCAACTCCCTACCGACCTCAAATGAACGGGGCAGTAGAAGAAGCTAATAAAAATATCAAGAAGATCATCGAGAAAATGACAACAACTTACAAAGATTGGCATGAAATGTTACCGTTTACTCTCATGGCTTATAGGACTTCAATAAGAACATCTACGGGAGCTACCCCTTACTCATTGGTATATGGTACAGAAGCAATGCTACCAGTTGAAGTTGAAATACCATCATTCAGAATCCTGTCGGAAACTCAGCTAACTGAATTAGATTGGGTAACAAAGAGGCTTGATCAGCTGAATCTGATTAATGAAAGAAGGCTTACCGCACTATGTCATGGCCAGTGTTACCAACAAAGAATGACCCGAGCATTTAACAAGAAGATGAGACCTCGATACTTCAAAGAGGGGGATCTGGTACTAAGGAAGGTTCTCTCAAATGCCCAAGACTCCAGAGGGAAATTTACCCCAAACTACGAAGGCCCTTATGTAGTGAAAAAGGTTCTATCAGGAGGTGCTTTGATATTAACTCAGATGGATGGTCCGGAATTGAGAGACCCCATTAACACAGATGTTGTAAAGATGTATTATCCTTAGGCAAGGGAATTGAAAATTTTCCAATGTTTATGAAAGCCAATATTCCATACAAATTTCGTTGAGTCGATTTTTTACTTTTTACAAGCAAAGTTAATATCCCTGAATGGTCGATAATCCAAATCAATTCCCATCACCACAAATATTCCTAAACACATTACCCACCACTTCGCCAATAAAAGATAAACACTAAAATGATAATGAATCTCAATATATTTGGTAATATAGTTCCATCTACTTTTGAGCATTAGAACATAGTGCATTAATAGGGTAACATTACTGTCAAAAGAGCCATGTGCATAAAGAAAGGAAGCACATCAAGATTTTCAACCCCGAGTCAAGAAAAGAAGAAGAGAAGCAGAAACAAACTAGCCCGAAGGTTCGGTTGTTTGGTGGCTGTCCACGATAAACTAACAAGCATATTAAAATAAATAACTATCATCATATCATGAAAGGCATCACATCATTTAGCTCAGTCAATAGAAAGCATATTCAGAAGCATAAGATGAGTCAGCCCATAGTTGGGCATTTGTC
The DNA here is from genome assembly GCA_037954665.1 of Laguncularia racemosa. Lineage (NCBI taxonomy): Eukaryota > Viridiplantae > Streptophyta > Magnoliopsida > Myrtales > Combretaceae > Laguncularia > Laguncularia racemosa. The sequence goes on from JBBMOL010000155.1 coordinate 1,303,351, forward strand.
TAAACATTCCTTTCAATAGGGTAGTCAACCCAAAAAAGGGCACTTCCCTAGATCTTTTCTAAGGTTAGCCCATAGGGGGCACCTTTTTTTGAGATATCATTTTTATCTTAAGTTAGTCAGCCCAAGATGGGCACTTTCCTAAACATACTCTCTTAAGGTTAGCCTATAGGGGGAACCTTTTTGAGATATCATTTTTATCTTAGGTTAGTCAGCCCAAGATGGGCACTTTCCTAAAAATCCGTTTTCAAGGTCAGCTCATAGGGGGCACTTTTTGAGACACTCTACTATAGGTTAGTCAGCCCAAGATGGGCACTTTCCTAAAAATCCATTCTCAAGGTCAGCTCATAGGTGGCACTTTTTGAGATACTCTACCATAGGTTAGTCAGCCCAAGATGGGCACTTTGCTAAAAATCCGTTCTCAAGGTCAGCTCATAAGGGCACTTTTTGAGACACTCTACCATAGGTTAGTCAGCCCAAGATGGGCACTTTCCTAAAAATCCGTTCTCAAGGTTAGCTCATAAGGGCACTTTTTGAGACACTCTACCATAGGTTAGTCAGCCCAAGATGGGCACTTTCCTAAAAATCTATCTTAAGGTTAGTTAGCCCATGAGGGGGACTTTCCTAGATTCTCCCAATTAGTCAGCTCTTGGGGCACTTTTCGGAAATATTCTTCCAAATAGTTGCTAGTCTAACAAGACGCTTCTGTTGACAGGTAGCCAGCTCATAAGGGCGCTTCCTAAGTAAATTTTCTTTCCAAGGTTGCTAGTCTGATAAGACGCTTCCTATCATCATTTTTTCCACACAATGCTTGAGGTGTTTCCTATCGCCAATTAGTCAGCCCATAAAGCACTGTTTGGGGAGGGAACATTACTCTAAATTGTTAGGACCATCTTAAATCGTGGGATTATTAGCTCTTGGAGCATTTTCCTACCAAAACAAATGCTAGGTAACCAGCCAAACCAAGGCGTTATCTATTTAAGAGGCCAAAAATGGCGTCTTTTTTGTCTTTGTAGTTAAGTTTTTCAAACTTTACTACAAAGAGGGGCAGCTGTAAACACCCCATTTTTGCCCTAGGAATGAATAATAACCACTAATAATCAATTCTTAATTTTTTCCAATTTTTTTCAATTTTTCTTTAATTTAGCATAAATAATAAAAATATTCAAAAAAATAAAAATAAATAGGAAAACACATCAATTTTGAAAAATGATTTCAGAAATGGTAATAATAAATAGTAAATAATTTTTACAAATTTTTGAAATTTCAAAAAAATACAAAAAAAATAAAAAAATCGCATTACATATATGCAATTTGCGAAATTAGAAAAATCAGGAAAATGAGCTAGCCCAGCTGGTCCGGACCACAGGCTAAGGCGTGCGCAGGAGGGCTCGGTCGCAGTTTCGAATCGTGGGGGAAGTAGTTTCCGTGTTTTGAGTTTTTTTCACTTATCCAGGACACGTGGCAGCATCCGATTGGCTGGAAGAAACGCACGCGCCAGGCGCGTGATTGTCTTCTACCTCGAGTCCGAGATCGCCAGTGGAAGAAACATTCGCATTTTGGCCGTTTGGATTCGATTTTTTACACAAATCCAATAGATCTTCAACAGAAATGAGATAAACATCATCTAATTGGAATCAAATCGCAACAAATCGATGGATTTACACAAATCGGAGTTGTTTTTTAAACCAAAAATCCGATTAGCTTCGATCGAAGGAAATCCGAGCTTATCCAGCTCGGTTTCAAGTGCCTATAAATAGAAATCGAAGGGAGGAAGCCAAAGGAGGAATCACAATTGAGTGAAAGTGAGAAAAGAGAGCAAATCGGAGAGCATCGGAGGAAACCCAAAACCGCGAACCGCCGATCAGAGCCAAGCCGCCACGAGGAGACGTTCTGGGAGCAAACCACCGCCACCATTGGATTCAGCACCCTCGAGAAGCTAGGATTCGACACCTCACCCGTAACAAAAGACCGCCGGAACGCCGTGAACAAGCATCCTCCACCACCATGTTCGACCAATCCGACCCGACCCGATCGAACCGACCCACGCACCGACCCGGATCCACGTAAGTCGGATTTTCTGGATTTTTTTCAATTTATTTATTTACTTTATTTATTTATTTTTATTCCGATTTGATTTATTATTTTATTTATTCATTTATTAATTTGTTCATTACTTCTTTATTTATTTATGTTTCCGTAAATAGGAAAATGTTAGAAATTAGATTTTTTAGGATTTAATAATGTAGAAAAATAATAAAAAATAATAATAATAAAAATGTAGAAAAACAATATAAATATTAGAAAAATAATAATAAAACTTTAGATTTCAAAATAGGATAGGTGATAGTTTAGGATAAATTTTTTAACAAAAATTCACAAAAAATATAAAAATCAATAAAAATCATAAAAACTATAAAAATCATGAAAACTTAGAAAAATTATAAAAAAATTGTAGAAGAATAATAAAAATCATAAAATTACAGAAAAAAAGAAAAATCGTAAAAGTCATAAAAATTAATAAAAAATTCAAAAATTATAAAAAAAATAGAAAAAATAAGTTTTAGCACTTAGAAAAATCATTTTCTTCAAATAAATCCAAAATTGATGTTTTTCCTAAAAACCATTTTAAAAAATCAGATAAAAGTTTAGGCTTAGATTTTTTTAGAAAATAAAAAAAAATAGTAAAAACATAAAGTAAAAGAGATTTCAAAATTAAAATTCACAAACACACTTAAAGTTTTCAGAAAAGCGAACTACAACTTGTTTGATCCTGGATAGCAGGTACGTAGGCACCCATTCGGGTCAACCCATAAAATGAAATAAAAAATCATTTTCTTGAAATAATTCAAAAACATAATAAAAGTAACAGAAACACAATAAAACACATTTCTAAGTAGGAACAATTTTAGGAGATTAGGTGGTAACCGTAAGGTTTTAATAGGTTAGCTTCCGAACTTAGAAACTCTGGTTTTCCCTTTTCCTCTTTTCAAAAACGAGAAAAGGAAATAACAACGACTAGTGGTCCAAATTAAGACTAATCCGCTCCTTTAGTCTTAATTCAATATTTCCCAACAACAGTTGGGTGGCGACTTCAAAAATCAAACGAAATTCCTAACTCAAGTCGAGGATCTACATTAGATGAGCATAGGGTCTAGTCTAGATCAGATTAGGAATGGGAATGCAAAAATTAGACTCGACAAGTCCTATGAAATCTTAGGAATCCCTAATCTCTCATGAAAATGTTTGCTGCAATTTTCAAGTGTATTTCCTCCTCTAAACCCTATTTAACCAAGTAGTAATACTTGCTCCCTTTACGGTTAAAATGACTAAAAAAATTACAACTATGCCACTAAAGGGTGGCTGGTACTAAAACACAAAATGCAACCAAATAAAATGTCGCAAAAACTTACAAAATAAATGGTTTCAAGAAAATAACAAACAAATAAAAATAGTCTTCAACATGTCAGCTCTTGAATGGAATTCATCGGTCCAGCTTATCTTCTATTTAGGTTGGTCCATAGATAACCCACAAGTTGAGTCTTAGTGAGTTTGTCCATTGTCCTATAAAGCTTGATAAGTGTGCCTATTGGAATACACAATACATAAGTAATTGAAAAGAGGTTAGTATATAAATAATTTCGGGATCGGTTTGTTCTAAGAAGACGCTCATCTCCATGATTTGAAATCCTTTGGCTTTTGCCCTAATGATAGCTCTTGTAGTATTTTGATTCCTATCAGTAAGTTGATCCTTAGTGCATGTTATTTGGCCATCCTGTGAAACTGATAAATATTCTTGCTAAAGTGCAAAATAAAACATTATTAGATAAAATGTGGCCATATGTGGATATTTAGGATCATGTATCCAAGTTAGGTTTCCCCACTGTTGGAACCACAAGGTTTATTCCCTTCAAAAAACCAAATGACCTTTATTTCTGGTAGCTATTCCTATATCATCTATAGTTTGTTTCAATAAAACCATTTTTCTTTAATTTTTGGTCTCTCACTAGACTTAATTGCTATATCCCATGCTTCATTTCTTATCAATTAATTTAGCTCTACTTATATATCTTGTATCTGAAATTCATCTTAGCCCTATTAATACTTTTAGGTTCAAATTAAGATGTAAAAATATAAGATTTCTCATATTTCTAAAGGAAGATCTTATCAATACTTTGTTAGATGATTATTCTGTAATTTAGTTCTTAGTGTGATTTTTAACAAACCTTCATTCTCTTGGGAGGCCTAGATTAATAAATTGATTTAAAACATTGTCTTCTCTAGAGATTTCTTTATTAAAAGCTTTTGATTGATTTTCATCTAAGTTAATCCTATGCATTTGAGTAATTACATGATCAATTTCATTAGATGAGTCATTGGATAAAATATGAACAGAATAATTAAACAAAAAATGAATGGACTCCTTTACCACAAGAGTTCCTTTATTTCATACTCTACCAGCTTTATTTAGTTAAAGAATAACAAGAAAAAAAAGAAAGTAGCTTCACCTAATTTTCAATCAAATGTACTAATTTGGTCCTTACCTTTGTTGTAAATGTAACATTTAGTTCCAAATGAGGGAAAAAGTGAATTTTTTAGTCGTATGCTTTTCTGAAGTTCAGAGGAAGTGGTATTAATGGATTTGGCCTAAAAATATTTTGGTAAATCATTTTCACAAATCTTGGTCTAAGCTATTTGAATAAAAATTATTTTTTCCTTTTTTGTGACTCCATTTTGTTACGAAGTTCTAGGTGTCAAATAGGTCTGTTTCATACAATTTTTATGACAAAATGTTTCTATTTCAAAATTTGAAATTCAAGTCTAGAATCACTTTTTATGGTGGATATTGTATGATTTTTTCATTTTAGGCTTTTACAAAATTTAAAGAACATATGAATTGATTCACTCTTAATTATCTATGTGAATTTAGTAGGATCATCAACAATGACTAAGGTATATTTTTGCCACCTAAACTAATAGTTTGAATGGTCTAAATCATATGTAGTAATTGGATTGTCTTAGAAGTAGAGATAACATCTTTAGGCTTAATAAAAGTTTTTGTTTGCTTCCTTTGTTGATATGCTTGTAAAATCTTGTCTTTTTGAAATTGATATTTGGTAATCCTTTGATTAAATCCTCTTTAGCTTATTGTAAAATTGTTTTCATGCTAGCGTATCCTAATTTACTATACTACAACTAACTTTCATTATATTCACTATTTTTAAAAATTGTCAAAATTGATTTAATGAATGTTTAGACACACACACACACACATATATATATGTTTCTTTTGTTAATTTTTCTTATCTATAACTCTCAAAACATATTTGATCATTACCAATTCTTTCAGTAGAATCTTTACATACAAAGAATGTGACATTGTATTTGACATCACATAATTGACACTGCTAAGTAAATTATGCTTCAAGTTATCAGCAAGTAACACATTCTTTATAGTACAATCATAGTTAATGAGAGTGTTAACTTCACAAAAAATTGTAGTTTTTAGGTTGGCTATAAAAGGCAACACTACTTTTTTTTTGTAAGGTTAAAGTTGTGAACTTGGATGCATCTCTTTTCATATGTTTTGATGACTTAATATCTAATTACCAATTGTTGTTCTTCCTTAAAGGTTCCTAAAATAGTGGAAAATTATTTTTTTGATACTACTTAAGGTTGGGTCCTTTGAGGTTAGTTTCATAATCAAACACTTGTTCCTTTAGGACCCAAACCAACTTGGTTTTCATGTTGTTAATGTTGTCATTCCTTCTTAGTGCACATGTGTGTGCATTGTGGTTATATTTTTCACAATATATAGAAGTCTATTATTCATTATTTTCACAAAATAACACTTATGGGACTTGTATTTATTTCTTCCATTATAGCCAACACCACTTTTATCTAGTCATTGTCTTTGTTAGCTTAAAAGCATTTCCAATTTTTCTTCAATTTTCATAAAATAAATTTTGGTTTGATTAGAGTTCTCAAAGCTAAATTTCAAAACCAAATTCTTCATTTAAAATTCTTTTAATTTTTCCATGATAACAATGTCATTTTTTAATTCATTACATTCATCTTCCAATTTCTCACTCTCCTTACTTAATTCCTTAATTTCTTCTCTCAATTTTTAATTTTCTTCCTTCAACCTATCATTCTCCTCTTTTAACTTGCCATATTCATACTTGAAACCATCAAGTTCACTATAAACTTCTTTTATCATACTTTCAAAGGATTACTTTTCTTATGTTTTTGGTATAACTCATTACATAATTCATTATATATGTGCATTAATTCATAGTAGGAAATATGAGAAGATAGAGCATACTTCATAATCTAAATCCATGAATCATACTTCCTCCTTGAAGTCACTTAAGCCATTGTCGCTCCGCGTAGCTATCGTGGCTTTTCTCCTTGTTATCTTGCTAGCCTTTTTAAGCATTAGGCGGTATTGTTAGATATGACAATGCTTTTGACATTAGTAAAACTTGAAGACCCCATCCTTCTCTTTTCTTCATTTTGAGGAGTTCCTAACTTCTTCCACTTTCAACTTCTTATTAAACTTCATGAATCTTTTAAACTTCCTTGCAACCATATCCAACTCATTGGCATCATTACTTTCAGCATCATTTAAACTTGAATTTAGGGATTTGAGAACTATAGTTTTCTTCTTGGCATCCCCATCTTCCATCTTAACCATTTAATATATCTTGAGGGTTCTTAGAAATTTTCCATACTTCATTGTTGAGAGATCATGAGCCTTTTCGATTGTGGTTTCTTTGGCCTCCTAATCCTTTAGCAAAGAATTAAGATGTTTAGAGTTAATTTCAATGTTAGAAATGTCTTCCTAAGTACCATCAAAGGATTTGTAATGTTTATGAACCTATTAGGCATTTCATCAATAGCTTTTAGGTTCCATTTTGAGGATTTCAAAATTCCTTACATAAAAGACTTATTTTTGTACCTTTAATACATTTAGTTCCTCTTCATATTTGCATTTATGACCATTCGAAATTTTTGTAGCGGATGTGTAAGTACATATTCTATTAAAATCACTTTCATTCAAAATGGATTTTAAAATATTTATAGCATATTCAATTAAGTCAAGAGCTTCTAATTTTATTGTAGTGAGATCCTTTTTATCTTTACTATCATCTACAACAATGTTTGATTTTTCAATTATTAGTTCTTTTAGCTACCCTTGTAGAGATTCATTCTCTTCCTTAAGAGGCTTATTTTTAGCTTTTAGTTGTTTAGTTTCTTTTAGTATTCTGCCACTACATCTAAGAAATCAACTTATATAATTATCCAATATTTCATCCATTAAGCTTTTAGAGGATACATCAACATTTTCCATGAGATAGACATTTGCCTTCTCCTCACTTATTGCATCTAATTGAGAAACTACTAGGTCACTCGATTTAGTTGTCACTGCTTTTTTTCTTTTTTTGCCTTATAAAGATATCTTATACCTTTGATAATCATACTTGATATGTTTATGTTTATTATGTTCATGACAGATATGATCATAGTTCTCATCTTTACATTCTACCTTGATTTAAGAATCCTTACCATCATATTTAAATTCCCTTTTTAGATATATTTCTCTTAGCATTACAATTCTTTTTACATAACTTTTAAAGCTTGCAATGAGCACATTATTATCTTCATTGGGAAAGTCTAGTTCAACTAATTTGAAGCTAATGTCTTTATGTTTCTTTCCATAGACCTTCTTATCTTCATCTTGTAAGACAATAAGGAGTGTCACACCCTAAAGGGGGGCAGGAAGTTTCCGTTAAAAATTATCATGGCACGTGTGTACCTTGATAGGAATCAAAATCCGATGAGACCTATCATTAGAGTAAGAGCCAAAGGATTTCAAATCTTGGCGATGAGGGCCCATTTTGAGCAAATTGACCTCGGAATTATTTGTTTACTAACCTCTTTTCTATTACTCATGTGTTGTATATTCCAATAGGCACACTTATCAAGCTTTACAAGGAGATGGACAAACTCACTAAGACTCAGCTTGTGGGTTATTCATGAACCGACCTGAACCGATGAGCTAGGCTGACAAATCTTATTGAAGAACAGCATGTTGAAGACTATTTTCACTTGTAATTTATTTATTTGAATCATTTATGTTGTAATTTTTTAGGACACTTTTATTTGGTTGTAATAAGTGCTTTTAGGACTAGCCACCCTAAAGTGGCATAGTTGTAATTTTTTAGACATTTTAATCCTAATTGGAGCAAGTATAAATACTTACTAACTAGGGTTTTTGAGGGACTTTTGACCATTTTAGAAATCTGAAAATTTGTAGCCATAGGAGCCTCCTCTTCACGCCATCTACTCATATCAATTTCATTAGAAATTGTGGCAAGTTGGCCTAGCAAAATCTTGTGAGTCATATCAAGTTTTTACTAAGTTACTTCTTGTTATTACTAGTGTGTAATATCTAGTGATAATAGGTTGGTTTTTGTTTGTCTATTCACGCCTAAATTAGGGTTCAAATATTGCTTAGTTTTCATGTCAATTGTAAGGATAGGAATTAAGTTGTTCCATTGAGTTTGATTGGTATTAGAATCCACTTATTGTACTTCTAATTTGGTTTATGTCATTTAGGGTTATAGATCCTTGATTTCATGCCATTTAGGGATTTTATCTACAACTTGTTCACGCCCATTTCATTGTAATAGAATCAATTATATGTGTATTAATGTTGACTGGTATTATGATCCCTTAAACACATCAACTTTTGATCAACCGAGCTTATTTGTTCATACAATTAGTGATGTGCTCAAAGCCACTTTGAAACACAATCAATTGACTCAAATAAAACAAGTCTCAAGTCAATCACAAACCCGTCCACTAATGAGACAATCCACGTGAACACCTTTGGAGATTTTGATGGAAAATGTTGATCAAATGATGTAATTATAATCTCTATTTGTAACATTCATCAAGTAACCACAATAAGGATTGAAAATCACGTGGAAATCTGATCAAAGAAAGCAACAAAACCATGAAATCCACTTCCCCCTTTCAATCACAAATTCTCACCACAAGCTAAAATGATATATATAATTCAAGTGCTCAATGAACAATCAATCTTAAAAGATGATTATTCACAAAAAAAAAACACAAATATGTCCAAGAAAGATTCAAATCTACCCTAGATATGACTCACTAGAGAAGAAATGAACATACAACAAAGATGGAATCGATATGACTCACAATTCTCCTTCGTCATACTCGCCACAATTCAAATTCTTGGGTTGAAATTGATAAGAGTTTTGAACTAAGGAAAGAACCCTAATTCCACACGTGAAAGTGTCTCTCAATTCTGAAAAATATGGCCTCCTCAAACCCTCTTCTAAGCAAGTATTTATACTTGCTACTCCTAGGATTAGAAAGTGGTCAAAATTATAAGTTTGCCACTTTTAAGGTGGCTAGTCCTAAATGAAAATTGGAAGGAAATAAAAGTGTTCCAAAATGATTACAACATAAATAGTCGATGCAAATGAAAAATATATAAAAGAAATTGGTCTTTAAGATGCCGTTCTTCTATAAGATTCATCGGCCCAACTCATCACCGGTTCAGGTCGGTCCATAGATAGCCCACAAGCTGAGTTTGAGGGAGTTTGTCCATTGCCCTATAAATATGATAAGTGTGCCTGTTGGAAAACACAATACAAGAATAATAGAAAAGAGGTTAATTTATAAATAATTCCGGGGTCGATCTACTCAAAATGGGCCCTCATCGCCAAAATTCGAATTCCTTTAGTTCTTGCCCTAATGATAGGTCTTGTCGGATTTTGATTCCTATCATCTCCTCGGGCCTCAAAAAGATTTGTCCTCAAATCTGGCAGGTCAAATGCAATAGAGACTTTGTTTTCTCCTAGCAATCCATTTGAAGAAGTATCTCTACAGAATGCCAATATTTGAAATACTACAGGTGGTGATTGTTTTCTCTCCTCCATTTATAGGATGTATCTCATCTGCAACACAAATAATGCCCCATTATCCAATAAAGTCGCCCATGTATCAACCTGTTCCACTGAAACTGTTTCCTCCTTTTCTAACTCATCTGTATGTTACTGATCCTCATGATCTTCTAATGGTTGGCCCAACTGCTCATTACCCTCTAAAACCTCTGAAGGTGAACATAACTGTTTCTGAACAGTCTGGCTCTCTAGTGGTCTGCTCATCTGACTATGATCATCAGGATCCTCTGAAGGTTGGCACATCGGTGTCTGATAAATTTTATGCTCTAAGGGATGGCTCATGTCACTAGAGCCCTGAAGAACCTTTGAAGGTTGGCATACCTACGTCTATACAGTTTGGTCCTCTAAAGGTTTGATCATGTGGCTATGATCCTCAAGATTCTGTGATGGTTGTTTTATCTGTCTTTGCATCTCCTAGACCTTTGATGTTGACATAGGGTTTAATACTATATGTTTTCCATCTTTTTTGAACATATAAGTATTTCTATACCCATCATGTAATACCATCCTGTCATACAACCATGGTTTACCAAGTAATATATGTGATGCACAAAGAGGAAGAATATCACATTCAAGCTCATCATAGTACTTGTCCCCTATACTGAAGGGTACCTTAGCCCTTTGGGTCACACAAAGACCATCCTGATCATTCAACCAATGTAATGTATAGGGTTTGGGGTGTGGGATAGTTTCAAGTTTCAACTTCGATACTAATGATGCAGCTACAACATTAGTACAACTACCACCATCAATAATAATTGCGCACAAGTTTTCTCTTTGTCCCTCATCAATGGTTTGAAAAGAAGTCATGTCCCGATGCAATATGTTAGCATAATGAAACATTTCACTAGACATGATTGTACTCAAATCCAACAATACAATAATTATCTTCACACTTCCAAGGTTCAAGTACACAACCAAACCACAAATGAAGTACACTCAACTACTTTCAAGTAGATAGAATTAAATTCAACAAGAAGTGTTTAAGTAACTAGTTCAATTACTTTTACACTTTAATGATTTGTTTGAATTTTAAATTCCACTACTCAACCTTCCTTTCTTGCTAAATTTTTATACCCACAATGAGTCTTAATGTGCAGCACCTTTATACTACACACAAATCCACAAATTTACACCACCACACACACTTAATCACGATGCACTCACTTCACCACAACACCAATTCACCACGTTGCAACAACACTAGTGACAAAAACAATAAATATGCTTCACTTCCACGGCACCAACACAAGTGGCAATAACAACAAGTATGCTTCTACTTCCCACAGCAAAGATGACAACAAAAGCAAATATGCCACTTTCCACAAATGTAATCCGAATATCCACAATAGGTAGCAACTTCAATTTGAATTTCAAACCACTCCACTATTTGCAAGCCTTCTTCAATTGGTAAGCAATGAATTCAAATTCAAATAGCACTCATTAACTCCCATAACTGAATGGAATGTGTTAGAATTCAAATAGATTCCTTACTACTCAACTCAATGCAAATCTGTAAATTGCACTTCTCCAATTCAGAATTACACAATGGAAATCACAAAAACAAGCTACACAACTTGATGGGAAATTTTCTAACACTGTCAACCTCTTCAGAACCCAATTTGGATGATTAACCAAATTACTCATATTTTACCTTATGTCTTTATTTATAATAAAATTTGAGAATAATCTTGTAGGTACAATTATATTTCTCCATGGGATGCCAAAATGTCCTACAACTTCAGTTGGACATAGAACATTTTTCAGGAAAACAATCAAAGTCCCGTTGCGATTGTTCTCTATTATGAGGCATTAGATCATGAAGACTTATGTTATTTTGTATCTTGTAAATGTTTATTGAACTATTTTGGTTGTATTTTGGTTTTGGGACACTTTTATTTCTTTGTAACTTTCATTTAGGGTTAGCCACCTTAAAAGTGGCGAACTTGTAATTTTGAGCACTTTTTAACCCTAGGAGTAGCAAGTATAAATACTTGCTTAAGAGAGGGTTTGAGGGGCTTATCATTTTTCAGAATATACACTACAATTCACGTGTGAATTAGGGTTCATACCTTGGTTCCAAACTCTTATCAATTTCAATCCCAAGAGTTGAAATTGTAGCGAGTGCAACATCTTGAAATTGTGAGTTATATCAATTTCATTTTGTTGTGATTTCTTTTCTTCTCTAGTGTGTCATATCTAGGGTTGAATTGAGATATTTCTTGGTCAGAAATACATCTTATTGTTCACGAATTCTTGTGCTTATTTGAAGTATTTATCAATTCTATTCGGATCATCATTGAAGATTTCCCCTAGAAAACGTGTTCTTCACTATTTAAAAGGGATTATTTTTGTTACGATTTTCTTTTGAAATTGAAGTTTATTTACGTGGATTACATGAAATTAGGGTGTTGTTAGAAGGTATTATGATTGTGGAATTATAATTATATCATTGGATGTTTGGATTTCATCATATCTTACTAAGGTTCACGTCATTTACCCTTTGGTTGGAACCGGTTTGCCTTGACTTGAGTTTGGTTTCTCTTAAGTCTTTTGTATGTGCTTGAACTTGGTTTTAAGAACATCATCTTTTTGGTATTAGAGCACATGTTGAGAGAAGGGAATTGGTTGTATTTAATTTCATGGAAGTGATCATCAATTAGGGTTGAACAAGTGAAAAACCGCAAGTTGTGTTGTTGTTGTTGTTTTGAGATTGCGAAATTACCTTGGATTGGAATTTGATTTGCTGATTGTTGGAGTTGGTTTGGGAAGGTTATTATATCATTTTGTGGTCACTAATTTACATGGAAGAGCAGAAGTACAAAGTGAAGTTTACTTTAGCAATTTTTTTGAACTTGCAAAACTTACCAATTCTTGCCGTGAATAGCTTGTAGCGTGAGGAGGTTGTGTTGTTTGTTGTCTTTGATTTCCATTGTGTAATTTTGAATTGGTGGAGTACAATTTTTAGATTACATTAAGTTTAATTAGTAAGGAATTATTTGAATTCAAAACATATGCAATTAAGTTGTGGGAGTTAATGATTGCTATTTGAATTTGAATTCATTGTTACCAATTGAGGAAGGCTTGCAATAAGTGAAGTTGTTTGAATTTCAAATTGAAAGTTGCTGCCTATAGTGGGATTCGGAATTCATTTGTGGAAAGTCACTTATTAGTCCTTTGCTATCATTATTTTCCATGGAAGTTGAAGTCTACTTGTACTTAATATCTATCTTGTTGTTGCCGTGGAAGTAACACATCATTATTGTTGTTGTTGCTTGTGGTGTTGTTGTAGAGTGACTTGTGGAAATTAAATTTGTTGCATCGTGTAATTGTGGCGTGTTGTGGAGAAGAGTATTACACGTGAGTTGCAATTATATAATTGTAACATTAAGTGGGTTTGTTTGTTTGTCTTTTGTAGTTGCTATTGTGTAGAGTTTAGGGAAGCATAGTAGTGGAAGTGTATACCCTTGAATCCAATTGTTTTGAGGAACAACATACGAGAATCTACAAATATGTCTAATGATAGTGTGAATGGGGGATTGGGTGAACAAGCCAATAGCCAGGTTGGTGGAGGTCATGGTCGTAATGTGGCAGGTAGGAGAACTTTGGAGGAACAACTTCAGGAGCTTACTACTATAGTTGCTACACTGGCAACTAGAGTTGATAGGATGACTTTGCCAGAACCACCAGTGGTAAACCATCCAACACCACCTCGAGTAGCTCCACAAAACCCTCATCAAAACAGAGTAGTGGGAGAAGGGAATTTAAATAAAAGGATGGGTGAGGAGCATCTTCCAAACAGGGAAGAAAGGGATGACAATTTTGGGGTAAACCTAAATCAGAATAGGGATTTCAGGCCACCTCGGGGTTTGGAGTATGTGAAACTACAGATGCCATCCTATGATGGTAAGGGATCAGCAGATGAATACTTAGACTGGGAGGATAAAGTCGAAGGTCTCTTCGAATGTTATGAGATCGACGACAGTACCAGGGTCAGATTGGCTACTGTTGAATTTGTAGGGTATGCTACACTTTGGTGGAAGAATCTGATCATCAACAGGCGTTGGGATGGAGAGGCTAAGGTTCAGACCTAGAGGGACATGAAGAGGTTGCTACGGAAAAGGTTCATTCCTGAGCACTACAAATAGGAGTTGTTTATGCGACTGCAAACCTTGAGGCAGGGGGGCAAAACAGTGGATGATTATGTGCAGGAATTTGCGACCCTTATGATTAGGTGTGGGTCTGTTGAGCCTCCAGAACAAACTATAGCACGATTTGTCTCAAGTCTAAAATATAAGATAGCGTGTATTGTTGAGCTGCAGCGCTATACTACACTTGATGAGGCTATTCAGTTGGCCTTAAAAGTAGAGAGACAGAGGAGGTCCAACTTCTTTAGGGCTCCAAGCAGTAGGCCCAACACTGTTAATAAACCCATCTCAGCCGACAGTTGATCAGGGGGAATAAAGGCGGTAGGTGAGGGAGTCAAGGCAGTGGACACTACTACCCCAACCATTATAAGAGAAAACTTACTCACTGGGAAGGGTAAAGAGGTCATGGCCCCAGAAACGAGGCAAACTGTTCCTGGATCTACTAATGGGAAAGCGCGCCAGATAAAATGTTTTAAATGCATGGGATTTGGGCATATGGCTGCATAGTGTCCAAATAAGAGGGTGATGACTGTTATGGAAGACATTGAAGAGGATACTGAGGATGACCATGATCAGATTGAGCCTACAGATCTACCAACAGCATTGTAGGAATATTATGATGATCAAAATGCAAATGCGCCTAAGGAGCATACAGGAGGGAAATATCTACCCCTTAATGTGTTACGCAGGATTTTATCCACATCTCCTGATACCAGTGATATTCAGACGGAGAACATATTTCATACCCCTTGCAGAATCAGAGTTAACCTTTGTGTACTCATCATCGATAGTGGTAGTTGCATGAATGTTATATCTGCTGCACTGGTAGACAAATTACAACTGTCTACTATACCACATCCTAGTCCTTATCATTTGCATTGGTTGGATAATAGAGGTAGTATGCATGTTACCCTTAGGGCAAAGGTTCCTGTGAATGTCGGGCATAACTATCATGATGAGATCCTTTGTGATATAGTTCCTATGCATGCATTCCATTTGATGATGGGTCGGCCTTGGTTGTATGATCGACGGGTGATACATAATGAGTTTGAAAATACCTACATATTCAACATGGGCAAGTCACGCATAGTCCTATTACCGATGACTCCATCTAAGGTCCAGGGTTTTTAGAAACAGATCAGGCATCCATCCACTACCATGGTTAGCCGGAAGAGCAAGACAATAGAGATACTAAGGTTCAATTCCACAACTGATCCTCTAGATTTGAGGATAAATCTTTCAGAAGCCTGAGGAGATGATGGGAAAATTTCTGACACTGTCAACCTCTTTAGAACCCAATTTGGATGATTAACCAAATTACTCATATTTTACCTTATGTCTTTATTTCTAATAAAATTTGAGAATAATCTTACAGGTACAATTATATTTCTCCATGGGATGCCAAAATGTCCTACAACTTCAGTTGGACACAGAACATTTTTCAGGTAAACAATCAAAGTCCCGCTGCGATTAATCTCTATTCTGAGGCATTGGATCATGAAGACTTATGTTATTTTGTATCTTGTAAATGTTTATTGAACTATTTTGGTTGTATTTTGGTTTTGGGACACTTTTATTTCTTTGTAACTTTCATTTAGGGTTAGCCACCTTAAAAGTGGCAAACTTGTAATTTTGAGCACTTTTTAACCCTAGAAGTAGCAAGTATACATACTTGCTTAAGAGAGGGTTTGAGGGGCTTATCATTTTGCAGAATATACACTACAATTCACGTGTGAATTAGGGTTCATACCTTGGTTCCAAACTCTTATCAATTTCAATCCCAAGAGTTGAAATTGTGGTGAGTGCAACATCTTGAAATTATGAGTTATATCAATTTCATTTTGTTGTGATTTCTTTTATTCTCTAGTATGTCATATCTAGGGTTAAATTGAGATATTTCTTGGTCAGAAATACATCTTATTGTTCACGAATTCTTATGCTTATTTGAAGTATTTATCAATTCTATTCGGATCATCATTGAAGATTTCCCCTAGAAAACGTGTTCTTCACTATTTGAAAGGGATTATTTTTGTTATGGTTTTCTTTTGAAATTGAAGTTTATTTGCATGGATTACATGAAATTAGGGTGTTGTTAGAAGGTATTATGATTGTGGAATTATAATTATATCATTGGATGTTTGGATTTCATCATATCTTACTAGGGTTCACGTCATTTGCCCTTTGGTTGGAACCGGTTTGCCTTGACTTGAGTTTGGTTTCTCTTAAGTCTTTTGTATGTGCTTGAACTTGGTTTTAAGCACATCACAACCTCCTTCACGCCACAACTAGTCACGGCAAGAAATTGGTGAGTTTTCAAGTTCAAAAATTGTTGAATTAATCAACACTTCTATGCTTCTTCCCTTCCACGAAAATTATTAATCACAAGAAGATACAATAACCTTCCAAATCCAACTCCAACAAACAGCAAATTGAAATTCCAATCAAGGTAATTTTCACAAACTCAAAGCCACATAACAATACAATTTGCGGTTCAAATGGAATACCCTAATTGAAGATGAATGTCACGAAATCAAACAATAATCAATCCCTTCTCTCAACATGTGCTCTGATACCAAAAAGATGATGTGCTCAAAGCCACTTTGAAACGCAATCAATTGACTCAAATAAAACAAGTCTCAAGTCAATCACAAACCGGTCCACTAATGAGACAATCCACATGAACACCTTTGGAGATTTTGATGGAAAATGTTGATCAAATGATGTAATTATAATCTCTATTTGTAACATTCATCAAGTAACCACAATGAGGATTGAAAATCATGTGGAAATCTGATCAAAGAAAGCAACAAAACCGTGAAATCCACTTCCCCCTTTCAATCACAAATTCTCGCCACAAGCTAAAATGATATATATAATTCAAGTGCTCAATGAACAATCAATCTTAAAAGATGATTGTTCACGAAAAACAAACACAAATATGTCCAAGAAAGATTCAAATCTATCCTAGATATGACTCACTAGAGAAGAAATGAACATATAACAAAGATGTAATCGATATGACTCACAATTCCCCTTCGTTGCACTCGCCACAATTCCAATTCTTGGGTTGAAATTGATAAGAGTTTTTAACTAAGGAAAGAACCCTAATTCCACACATGAAAGTGTCTCTCAATTTTGCAAAATATGGCCTCCTTAAACCCTCTTCTAAGCAAGTATTTATACTTGCTACTCCTAGGGTTAGAAAGTGGTCAAAATTACAAGTTTGCTACTTTTAAGGTGGCTAGTCCTAAATGAAAATTAGAAGGAAATAAAAGTGTTCCAAAATGATTACAACATAAATAGTCGATGAAAATGAAAAATATATAAAAGAAATTGGTCTTCATGATGCCGGTCTTCTATAGGATTCATCGGCCCAGCTCATCACCGGTTCAAGTCGGTCCATGGATAACCCACAAGCTGAGTCTAAGGCAGTTTGTCCATTGCCCTATAAAATATGATAAGTGTGCCTGTTGGAAAACACAATACAAGAATAATAGAAAAGAGGTTAATTTATAAATAATTCCGGGGTCGATCTGCTCAAAATGGGTCCTCATTGCCAAAATTCGAATTCCTTTAGTTATTGCCCTAATGATAGGTCTTGTCGGATTTTGGTTCCTATCAATTAGGGCTCATATTACAATTGTTGTCATGCCACTTTTGGGATTGATTGAAGTTGTTCTTCAATTGGGTTCATGTGCTTAGATTTAATCAATTTAGGCACATCATTATTTGGTATCAAAGCTTGTGGTTGTGAGAAGGGGTTATTTGATTTTTGATTTCGGAGATTTAGGGTTCTTGAGTTTACATCTTCATTTTGAAATTGAAAGTGGAAAATTAAATTGTTGATGTTGTTACTTGAAGTGGCGTAATTATCTTGCTTGGGGAGTTGAATTTGCTACTTGTTGAAGTGAGTTTTGAGGTCTTGTTGAAGCTCCATTTGATTGATAATTTCGTGTATAAAGAAGAAAAGTAGTAACATATTTTGTGAATTCAAAAATTCATAACTTGAAGTGGTGGACGATCTGATCGTTCTAACAAGTTAAATCCAATACTCAATCCTAGCTTACGATCAGTTCTCAGGCAAGTATACCTATCAATTAGCTGTATAGCATTTGAGTATAGGTATCGATCCTACGAAGACTTATAAGTACTAGTACTAATGATTATCCTACTATTTAACTTCTCACTATTGATGAATTCAATTACCCTAATTACTGATTAAATCTGAAAGGAACAAATTAAATGATCAGATTAAAGATATTCAAATACTCCTTTAGTTAATTCAATTATCTAAACAAACCCTACCCAGGTTCCACCCCTAATTCTCATGCAACTTTTATTCAATTACAAACTTTCTAATGATCAATACACAACATCTCTAATCTGCGGAGTTTCTTACACTAGATTAAGGTCTTTCTCAAGATCAATAATCCCTAATCCTAATTAAGTCAATTAAGATCTCTCTTTAATTAACATAATTAAGATTGCAATAAAATCCTTGGACTCTCAATTGAACCAGACCACCGTGACCTTATTCAATATGGAAAACCTCCTATAACCTATCTCTAGGATTACAAGTGGTCTTTTTATTCATGCCAGATCTACTCTATTAAGCGATTTCTCAATCTTAATAACAGAGATCTAATTCAATCCTAATACTGCGCACATATCAAGATGAACAAACCATGATTGCAACATGAATAAACTCAAAGATCAGGATTAATTATTGAAACATCAACAAATTCGTTACATGACAATTAGGGGTTTCTCAAGGGATCAGGTATAAAACAATTAACTACTCATGAATCTAATAAAGAGAACAAAAGAGAAAATAATTGAATCCATAAATAAACCCGAACACAAAGATCTTGACTTCGATTCTGGAAACTCTTCTAACTTCTCTTCTCTAGGGTTGTTCTCATGCCGCCTGTTCTCCTCAGCCTCTCGACCTCCTCTTCTCCCTCTCACTCTCTAATTGGTTCTATTTATACTCTTAAGGGAATGGCCGAGGATCTTCAACTAGAAAGATACGAATATATCTTTAATTTTCCAAGTAAATCTCGAAAAGTGAATAACGTACGCCTGACACGCCCACCAACATGGCCAGATTTCAAACCGTGTCTCCCTCTGGTTGATAATCCGCAATTTCTCATCCTTGTTCAGTGTGTGGCACGGCTAGAAACACGGCTATATTACAAACCGTGCCAGGCTCTGGACTCTTCCATTTCTCCTCAACGTCTGCCACGGCTTCAAGCACACCCATATCACAAGTCGTGCTTCCTTTCCAAGTGACAAATTTCATCCTCAGGCGTGCACACTACTCATGACACGGGCGTGGCTTTCCCTATGTTGTCCATAAGTAGCTTTAACTTGATCTTTTGAGCTCCAATCATGCTCCTTTTGTTATCTTTCCACTTCTCTTTAGTATTATACCCTAAAACTGATATATTTATCTGTTGAGTACTGAATCCACATTGATTTTATTCAAAAAATTACACAAATTCATCATTAATGCCCATGATTTATAAGGATTAATTTACTCTTATCATGAAGTTGCCTTAGTTGTGAAGAATTAGAGGTGTATTTTGCTTGGATTGATTTGGACATAAGGGGGGACTTAGTGTGCATTTTCAGAATTGAGTGTGTGGGTTTAAGGAAACTATTGGAATTTCAAAACACACATTATGTGATAGAGTAATTGTGTGTTCATTTGAATTTGAAAGTGGCTCCTTACCATTTGTGGAATATTGCAATTAGTGAACTCATTTTGAATTTGAATTTGAGCTGCCTTGTTGTTGTAAGTAACGGTGTGATAACTCGTGTAGAAGTGGAGAATTACACCGTGAGTTGAAGGTGTATATGTGTGGTGATGTGTTTTGTATATTTAGTGAAGAAAATGTGTGTGTGGTGTTGTGTATTATGTAAAGGCTGTGGGTGTGGTGTAGTGTTTATGTGTGTTGTTAAAAGGAGTATTGCAAGTGACATAAGTGGTGGTGACCGTGAGTAAGGGTAGAGTGTGTGGCGGTATGAAGTTGTGCATTTATGTGTATGTTGAGGTGCTGCACATTGTGATTTATTATAGTTTGAAACTAAGGCAAGAAAGGAAGGTTTGAGTAGTAGAATTTGAATTCAAAAACAAACATTAAAGTGTGAAAATAATTGAACTCATTACTTAAACACTTGTTGGTTGAATTTAATTCTTAACTACTTGGTAGTGATTGTGTGTACTTCATTTATTTAACTTTACTTGAAGTGACAATAAGCATTTCTTGTATTGGTTGTGTGTGTGTTCACCGTGGGTGTGTAAGGGTGTGTTGTTGTGGTGTATGTAGTGAAGTGTGTTGTTAACTAGTTGAAGTTAGTTAAGTAATCATGTCAAATGATGTATATACTTCTACTACTTTGGTACATCAAGTATTGACTTCTTTTCCTACCATTGATGATGGCTAAAGAGAAAATTTGTTCCATACTTCTTGTAGGGTACAAGGAAACTTGTGCATAATTATTATTGATGGTGGCAGTTGTACTAATGTTGTAGCTGCATCATTAGTATCAAAGTTAAAACTTGAAACTATCCCGCATCCTAAACCTTATACATTACATTGTTTAAATGATTAGGAGATTCTTTGTGTGATCCAAAGGGCTAGGGTACCCTTCAGTATAGGGGATAAGTACTGTGATGAGCTTGAATGCGATATTATTCCTATGTGTACATCCCATATATTGCTTGGCAGGCCATGGTTTTATGATAGGAGGGTCTTACATGATGGCTTCAAGAATATATATGTAATCCAGCAAGAAGGTAAACGCATCATTCTAAATCCGATGTCACCTTCAGAGGTCCAAAAGGTTCAGCAACAGATCCATAGACCATCAGAGATTCCTAAGAATTATAACCACATGAACCAACCTTCAAAAGGCCATATTGTGCAAAAGCAAACATGCTAACCTTCAGAGGTTCTTAAAGCTCCTAGTTACATGAGCCAACATACAGAGGACAACATTTGTCAGACACAAATGTGCCCACCATCAGAGGATCACGATGGATAGAGTCAGATGAGTAGACCACCAGAGGTCTAAACTGTTCAGGGGCAGTTGTGTTTACCTTCAGAGGTACTGGAGGCTCATGAGTAGTTGAGTAAACCTTTAAAGGATACTGAGGGTCAGAGTGATATGAGTAGATCACTAGAGGGCCAGACAGTTCGGAGACATTTGTGTCCACCTTTAGAGGTTTCAAAGGGCCATGAGCAGTTGAGCCAACTATTAGAGGGCCATAAGGGTCAGCGACATACAAATGAGTTAGAAAAGGAGGAAACAATATCAATAGAACTGTTTGAGACAAGGGAAACTTTAGTAGATAATGGGGCATTATTTATTTTGCAGATGAGATACATCTTACAAATGGAGGAGAGAAAGCAATCACCCCCTATAGTATTTCAGATATTGGGATTCTGCAGTGATACTTCTTCAGGTGGCTTACTAGGAGAAAATAGAGTATCTACTGCATTTGATCTATTAGATTTAAGGACAAATATTTTTTAGGCTCGAGGAGATGATAGGAATCAAAATTCAATGAGACTTATCATTAGGGCAAGAGCTAAAGGATTTCAAATTTTGGCGATGAGGGCCCATTTTGAGCAAATCGACCCCAAAATTATTTGTTTACTAACCTCTTTAATTTTACTCATGTATTGTATATTCCAATAGGCACACTTATTAGGCTTTATAGGGTGATGGACAAACTCACTAAGACTCAGCTTGTGGGTTATCCATGGACCAACCTGAATCGGCGATAAGTTAGGTCGATGAATCTTATTGAAGAACTAGCATGTTGAAGACTATTTTCACTTGTAATTTATTTATTTGAATCATTTATGTTGTAATTTTTTAGGACACTTTATTTGGTTGTAATACGTACTTTTAGGACTAGCCACCCTAAAGTGGTATAGTTGTAATTTTGTGTACTTTTTAACCTTAAATGGAGCAAGTATAAATACTTGCTTAAGTAAGGTTTTGGGGGAGCTTTTGAAATTTGCAGCAAATACACTTTTCGTGTGAGGGTTAGGGTTCATCCTAAATCCATTAGCTCTTATCAATTTTAATCCAAAAATTGGAATTGTGGTGAATGGTAACAAAGAGAATTGTGAGTAATATCAATTCCCTTTTGTTGTGATTCCTTTTTATCACTAGTGAGTCATATCTAGGGTTAATTAGGTTGGTTCTTGATTTGATTTTAGCGTCACTTGTGATCTAAAATCCTTTCTTGTATTGTTTTCCAATTGGTTGGTTTTATCTCTTGATATTGCCTTTCAATTTACTTCATATTGTTTACGTGGAATTCCTTAGAGTTAAGGAGGATTTTTTATGGTTTGTGTGTTAATGTTTTGATTGGGATTTTATTGGAAATTGAGTTGAATTCATGATTCATTTGATCAATATCATCCTAGTGGTTTTTAATCAACTTTGTTCTTATTAATCGGATCACCTTGGAAGTTTAGGGTTCACGCCATTTTGCTCCAATTTGAACTGGTTTGATCTTGTCACTTAAGAGTTGTTTAATTGGTTCATTTACATGTGCTTAAACCTCCTTTTAGGCACATTATCTTTTGGTTTCATAGCAATCACATTTGGATACTTAAGGTTAATTACGCTCTAGTTGAAGAATTGGTTACAAGTATTGAGATTTAATGCCATTTGGAAGCTAGTTTGATTAATATTGTTTGATTGTCTTTCAAATTGGTTTTGCATGTGCTTAAACTTGGTTTTAGCAACATCATCTGTTGGTATCAAAGCAATTCTTCCATGTAAATTAGAGTCACTTGGAAATTTGGTCTTCATGCCATTTTTGAGATTTGTGGACTTGTTTGATTGACATTGTGTAATTGGTCTTTCAATTTGGTTTTGTGTGCTTATACTTGGATTTAAGTATATCACACCATTACATGATAACCGTCTTACGAGTCAGAGATCATAAGACTCTAAATAATTAATTACATTTATAACTAATCATATTACATATAATTATACCATAAAAATATAAATATAGATTCCATGTCCTACGATCAACCAAGATTGCAGAGAGTCGGAATCCCCTACCAATCAATAAATGGAATAAAACCCTAAGTCTCATAGATTCAAATTTTACACCAAGGTCCTAAAATGACATTTTCATCTAGATAGCTTACTAATTATAATCCTTACTTTATCATTCTCGGCTTCCAAAAATTCTCGACACTTCGCATCTTATCCCATCCCAAGCTTCTGTAATCTTTACCTGCAAAACAGTTTGTGGAGGGGTGAGCACACTACGACTTAGTGAATGAGAGTGCAATACTTTCAATGCTACACACGCATAAGCAATTTCAAAGCAAGTTATCAAATCATATGTTATGCATGAACAACCATATGCCGGTAACCGACATGAAGTCTAGGGTTTACTCCCCCATTGACCTTGGGTTAGTGATTCCAAAGCTACCATCAGTGCCCAGGTCTTACACACATTTTAATTATGATTATCACTTATTTATAACTATGTCTTAGCTTTAGTGATCTAGGCTCAGGTGCCTCTCTACACCGAACATTTACACACCCTTAAGAGATAGGTTGGATTCGAAACCTTCAAGGTGAGACAATCCCCTAATTACTTAGTTCGCACTTGGTGGAATAGATTTTAAATCTCCTTTACGATCAAGGACACTTGACTGCTGAAAGATAAGCACACAACGCAATAGTCAAAATTTTCTACAAGAGCTTTTGCTAGTAATAATCATATAAGCTCAAATTTGTCAATAAAATTGACTAACCAATCTTAAATACATACATAAATGGCCTATTCAATGATCTTCAATATATAGGCTTGGTTGAGCTCATCCAAAATGGTAGATTTTTACTCTAGTCAATAGTAAAAAAAAATCCTCAATTAATTCAGAAAATGTCTTTAATTTTTTAAACATTGATAAGATTTTGATTTAAAAACAATTATAGAAGTATTTTAAATTAATTTGAAACTTCTATAAAGAAAGATAATCACATTTTGAAAGTTTGAAATACATGAACAATGAAACATTTTTCTTTAACTTAAAGATGTCAAGATAGCTCTTAGTTGTAGCTAGTAGAAGCAATTTTCATTCGTAGAAATTGTATTCCGAAACTTCAAGAAAAAATCACCTTAATTTTGGATGTTAAAAATATGTTAGCAATGATGATTTTTTTTTTAAGAAACACATTCAATGATATTTTATTTTAAACCAAGACATATATCTTTAAAATAATAACTAGTTGTAATAGATTTTTAACACATTATCTAAAAAGCATTCTTTCAATGTTTCTACCAACTTATTAAGATGAAGAATTCATTCATTCCCAGTTAAAATAAGATAATAGATCTTTAATTTGTTCTAATAGCTTAGTATATTATCTAAATATACTTAGTTGATAAATCTTTGATCTTCTAGTCTATATCTACTAAATTCCCCTTGCTTGCTTCTTTTGTTCACACTTAAGGCACAAATTAAACAAATATGTGCTTGATAGAAAAATATGATACTAACGTATAGATTTCTAGTGCTTTACCGACATATACCAAAAGAATACCATAGTAGGTTAAATCCAATTTTAGGCTTTAAGCCCATTTAATTGAATGGATTTGACTTTTAGGATAAAGTGATAAGGCCTATAGAGTTAAGCTCATGAAATTTTGGATGATTAAAGGAGATTTAGCGTGATAGGCTTGGAGTAGGCCCCTCAGATTAGCCTATCTAATCTAACCTTTCCCGTTGGGCTTATGCACTATAAGAAGGCTTTCACCAGGCTAGGTTAATTAATAGGAGTTCATTTAAGGGATCAACTAAGAAGAAGGTTTAATCTTTTCCATTGATCATCATTATAATCTAACAGATGACATTGACCCTTGAACTATATAAATATCTAAGCCTCTTTTTTAAAAAAAAAAAAATTATGGAGAACTTAGCATAAACCATTTCCATGCTAAAGGATTCAAACCTCAAAAGATCAAACTAATGTGAGCCCTGTAAAAATTCTTTAGGATTCTAGATTAGGATTCTTTTATAAGTAGCTAAGCTATTATCTTTTGGTTAAATAGAATGGGAGATTAGCCAATACAAAACCAAATCAAAGATTACAAGATAGAAAGTAAAATATATACCAATTAGTAGTCATGAAAAGATTATTGTATTAAAAGATACTAATATAGTAGCCAAATAAAATTCACTAAAGCCTTTATATAAGCTACACGCCTTTATCTTCAATCTTAATGTTACCATCCACCTCTATCTTCTCCTTTCCTCAATTTTAACACTGTCAACTTCACCCTCATCTTCATCCTCTCATCCACCTCTCATTCATTCACTTGCTCACATTGCAAATCTTCATTTTCCTCCATTTTTCTTCCACATGCAAGAGCTAAATTCCATAGATTAACCTATAGAAAGCTTTGCTATTGGTTATACTCTTTTAGTGTTTAAGAACTTAAGATACTTACTAGTGTTTAATCTCTTAATTTGTAGCTTAATCCTATCATTTCTAGGCTCTAAAGGTAAGATTTTCCCTAATCCTCATTTCCATACATGTAGATGTATATAAGGTTGATGATACACATGTAACTTAGTAAAATAGCTATCTAGACAATGTAACATTGAGTGATGGGAAAACTATTGAATGAGGATGCTAAATTCCTTGAAACTATGACCCCTTTAATCTTTATGTAGTGTAGCTATGCCATGGCTAAAATAAGAAATATATGTGCATGCATTTGAATTAGTAAAAAATGGTGAAAAACGAAGCCTAGTAATACTATAATGTGGTAAAAGTGTATTGTTGAAGGTTTGATTTAGCAACAAGTTGATAGGAATCAGACTTTTCCAGGACCTATCACCAGGGCTCGAGCTAAGGGTCTCCAGAATCTAGTTATGAGGGTTTTGCTAGAGAAACCTAACCTTGAGAAGTCTAACTCACTTTCTACATCTTTGCACTATAATTTTGATGCATTTCAGCAGGTTCATTTGTCAGTCTTACAGGATGCAAAAACACCCTTATTACAGAGTGAATCAGGGTTGTCAACTGAAACTAATTCAAAAGCTTCTTGAAGACCGGCATCTTGAAGGACCATTTCTTTATATATTTACTCTGTTATGAACTATTTTGGTTGTATTTTGGTTTTGGGACACTTTTATTTCTTTGTAACTTTCATTTAGGGTTAGCCACCTTAAAAGTGGCAAACTTGTAATTTTGAGCACTTTTTAACCCTAGAAGTAGCAAGTATAAATACTTGCTTAAGAGAGGGTTTGAGGGGGCTTATTTTTGCAGAAAAAACACTCCACATTTCATGAGAGGGCTTAGGGTTTTCCTAATTCCAAATTCTCTTATCAATTTCAATCCCAAGAAGTTGAAATTGTGGCGAGTGCAACAAGGAGAAATCGTGAGTAATATCGATTCATCTTTGTTGTTGTTCATTTCTTATCTAGCGAGTCATATCTAGGGTTGATTTGGATGTTCTTGGACTTGTTTTAATTCCAAATTCGTGATCAATAGCATGTTATAGGGTTGATTATGTTGATATATGATAACATTCTCTTTATTGTGGCGTGAATTGGATAGTTGAAGGAAGGGTTGGAATTTGCGGTTTGACCATTTGATTTCTTGATTTGATTCACGTGGTTTCAATTCTAATTGTTATTATTTGATGAAGATTACTTGTTTGGATTCATAATAGCAATTAAAGCTCTTTGGATTTCATTCCATTACCTTAGGATTTTCGCATTTACCTAGTCAAGTGAACCGGTTTTGTGAATTAAGGTGTTTTCCTTGATTCTTTTGATTGTGCTTAAGCTTGGAATTTAGGCACATCATATTTTGGTATCAGAGATCTTGTTGAGAGAAGGGAATTGGTTATATTAAATTTCGTGGAAGTGATCATCAAATAGGGTTGATCAAGTGAAAACCGAAATTGTGTTGTTGTTGTTGTTTGATATTGCGAAATTAGTTTGGATTGGGATTTGAATTGCTGATTATTGGAGTTGATTTGGGAAGGTTATTATATCACTTTGTGGACACTAATTCACGTGGAAGAGCAAAAGTACAAAGTGAAGTTACTTTAGCAAATTGTTTTGAAATTGTGAAACTTACCAATTGTTGCCGTGAAGTAGCTTGTGGCATGTGGAGTTGTGAAGTTTGTTGTTTGAATTCCATTGTGTAATTCTGAATTTGTGAAGTTAAATTTGCAGGTTACATTAATTTTGGTTAGTAAGGAATTATTTAAATTCAAATCATATGCAATTAAGTTGTGGGAGTTAATGATTGCTATTTGAATTTGAATTCATTGTTACCAATTGAGGAAGGCTTGCAATAAGTGAAGTTATTTGAAATTCAAATTGAAAGTTGCTTGATAAGATCACATTATACTTATATTTTCTTTTGGACTTATATTAAATTTATTTTAATATTATAAGAAAATATAAAGAAATGATACTTAATGGTATTTATTGTGAAAATACAGGTTTTGAGGACCCAAAAGTAAATTACAAGTTAATTGGAGGAGTTTTTCACAAAATTGAAGAAGTGAGCGAAGGATTGCACTGAAGGCCGCCGTCCTTAGGCTGGCCTTGAGCCGGCCTTTAAACCGGCCTAAAAAAGAAGCAAAGCCCCCGGCCTTTAATCCGGCCTACATTCAAGGCCGCCGGCCTTGAGCCGGCCTTCATTACTCCCCGGATATCCATTGCGAGAATCTCTCCAAAATCATATCTTAATTAATTTGCTGACTCAAATCCTCATCAGATCAACCTTATCCCCCTCCTCTTTGGATCTATAAATAGACCCCTTGTGTGAACCTTGAGAGCATCCTTTCTTTTGTTTAGAATCCTTTTGTTCTTCTTCTTTGTTTTAGCATCATTTGTCTTTCTTTTGAATCATTAGAATTTCCTTAGGTACTTTAGATTTTTCCAAAGTTTAGTTTGAAGGAAGAATGTCATTTTGTTGAAGTTTGCTTTCAATTGAAGAATTCAAGGAGTCATTTTTGAAGATTGAAGCTCTTGAAGATTATAACCATTGTTTCATTTACTTTATTTTCTTTTATGCCATTTATTAGTTGTTTAATATGAATTCCATTGCACCTCTTTATTTCAATTGTTTTTATGCAACTCATACTATAATGTTCTAAATCATCCTTGTGGGAAATTGGATGAAACTCTAGAATGTTAAAAGGATAATTGTCGCCATGTTATGTAATTAGGAATTATTAGGATTATTCATGATTGCAATTCCTTTGATTTCAATTATAATCAGTCTTTGATTATAATTGTTAGAAATCCTTTTGATACGGGAATTGATTAGGATTTGTTAGGAATTCTTAATTAGATTGATTATCAATACGGGAGTTGCGATAATTGGTTTAATTAGAGTTTATGGAGGGCGCAATGCAATGTTTCTTGTTAATTAATCACTAAGGGATTAGGGTTAATTGATTTAGGGCATTAGTTGTTTGTAGCATCGGGAGGTGTATGAACATAATTTTGATTCCTTGGTTAATTGGAGACGCGGAAGCCGACTAATTGATTTAAGGTCAACATCCCTAAAAAGGATTTTCTAAACTCACTTGAATAACCTTATAACCACTAGTTGACATAACTTGGTAGCAATTTGATTAACAAATCTAGGGTGAATTCTAATTTCCCTTGTTCATAATTGATAGATTCGTCATAAAATTTTTCTTGTTGCTTTAAGTTAAATTTTTAGATTAGACATTTCAAAACCCCTTTTTAATCACCTAGATATTGATAAGAATTGCCATAGATCTAGTACTCTATTGGTTCCTCGAGGGATCGACAACCTTACTTTTCACCACTTTATTACTTGATACGACCAGTGCACTTGCTGCAATTTACGCTCCCATTATATATATATGTTCTGAGTGTATCAAGTTTTTGGCGCCGTTGCCGGGGAACTAATAGATATTAGATTTCGTAATTCTGTTGGTAATTTAGGCACAATTATTTTTTTATTTAATTTTTCTTATCATTGTGTGATCGTTTTCCATTCTCTTTAAGGTTCTTTTTATGCGCAAGAGTAGAAGTGCTGAACTTCTACCAATTAATCTTGAGATAGAACGCAGCTTGCGACAACTTAGAAGAGAGCAGAGAAGAAAGGAAGAAGAGAACATGGCAGATGAGAACAACAATCAGATTCAGGGTGTTGGTAGAGCACTTCGAGAATACACGGTACCTGTTGTTTCAGGTCCTGCAATTAGAAGACCAACAATTCAGGCTAATAATTTCGAGTTAAAACCAGCACTCGTTCAAATGGTTCAATCAAATCAATTTGGAGGATATCCAAATGAAAGTCCTGATGAGCATATTGCAGTATTTCTTCAATATTGTAATACAGTGAAAATGAATAATGTATCTGATGATGTAATTAGGCTACAACTTTTTCCATTTTCACTTAGAGAAAAAGCTAGGGCTTGGTACAATTCATTGCCACAAGACTCTGTAACCACTTGGGTAGATCTCTCATCTAAATTTTTAAGGAGATTTTTTCCACCATCTAGAACTGCTAGGTTAAGAAATGACATCACAAACTTCAGTAAGTTTAGTGGTGAATCACTTTATGAAGCATGGGAAAGATTCAAGGAGGCAATTAGAAAATGCCCCCATCATGGATTACCAGATAATCTCCTTATTGAGATATTCTATCTCAGTTTAGATGACACATTGAGATCTCTGGTAGATGCTGCTTCTGGTGGTGCATTAATGAGTAAGACATATGATGAGGCTAGTGCTTTGATAGATGAAATGGCCTCTAGTGCACATAATTGGCAACATGAAAGAGGTAAGTCTAGAGTGGCATCTGTCAATGATATGGACACCTTAACAGCTCAGATTTCTGCTCTTACCGCCTAGGTAAGTAAACTCACCTCTGCACCTTCTTTCAATGTTAATCAATTTTCTTATTGTGAGTTATGCTCAGGACAACACTCAACTCTTGAGTGCCCATCTAGAAACTTTTCCTCCTCATCCCATGGAGAGCAAGTAAATTTTGTCAACAATTTCCAAAGAGGAAATCAAGGACCCTATTCAAACACCTACAATCCAGGGTGGCGTAACCATCCAAATTTCTCATGGAGAAATGATAACAACGCACTTAAACCCCCTGGATTTCAAAAGCAAGGTCCTAATCATAATACTTCCCATCAACAATATCCTAATCATAATACCTCTTCTCAGCAAGGTAGTCTAAAATGGAAGAACTCATGATAAGTTATATGCAAAAGACTGACACAATGTTGCAAAATCAACAAGCCACCATTAGGAATCTTGAAAATCAGCTTAGTCAAATGTCTCAACAGTTGAGTAATAGACCATCTGGGTCTTTACCTAGCAATACTGAGCAAAATCCTATGGGTGTAAATGCTATTATGTTAAGAAGTGGTAAGGAATTGGTTGATAAGAAACTTGAGGAAGAGGAAGTTAACCTGGGGAAAGATAAAGGGAAACAAAAGGAAGAGGAGCCAAAGCAAAATTCACCAAAAGTGAAAGCATATGTTCCTCCTATTCCTTTCCCAGGAAGGCTGAAGCAACAACAATTGGATTCACAATTTGCTAAATTTTTAGAAGTCTTTAAAAAATTGCAAATTAACATTCCTTTTGCAGAGGCACTTCAGCAGATGCCATCATATGCTAGGTTCATGAAGGATTTACTCACAAAGAAGAGGAAGATTGAAGGGAATGAACCAGTGATGCTTATAGGGGAATGTTCTATGATCTTACAAAAGAATTTATCCAATTTGCCGAGAAAACAAAGAGATCAGGGAAGTTTTACTGTTCCTTGCACTATTGGTAATTTTAATTTTGATAAAGTACTTATAGATTCTGGTGCAAGTATAAATTTAATGCCTCTGTCCATTTTCAAAAAACTAGGACTTGGAGAATGTAAGGAGACGCACGTCACCTTACAACTTGCGGATAGAAGTGTCAAGTACCCAAAGGGTATAGTGGAGAATGTCCTAGTAAAAGTGGACAAATTCATCTTTCCAGTTGACTTTATAGTCTTGGAAATGGAAGAAGATAGAGAGGTACCCATGATCTTAGGAAGACCATTCCTAGCCACAGGTCAAGCTCTAATTGATGTAGGACAAG
Organism: Laguncularia racemosa; assembly: GCA_037954665.1. NCBI lineage: Eukaryota > Viridiplantae > Streptophyta > Magnoliopsida > Myrtales > Combretaceae > Laguncularia > Laguncularia racemosa. The sequence continues at coordinate 1,334,647 of JBBMOL010000155.1, forward strand.
GTAAGCTCACCCTTAGATCACTAGATGACCAGGTAACATTTGATATGTATGATCCTGTGTTTTTGTCTAATGAGAAAGCAAGGTATTCTGACATATCTGCTGAGGGTGAAATTACTAACAATGATGTGGAGGAAGATGTAGGGCAAACCACTCTTGAAGCTGTCTTGAATGAGATAGATGATTGGGGGGATGAAGATGAGCAAGAAAACAAAGGTCGTGAACAAGTACCCCAGACTGAAAATGTTGTTGCTTTTGAGAAGACAGACGACTATGAGAAGCCACCAGTGCCGACACTAATGCCTATGCAGACACTTGAACCCAATGTCTTTTCTAATCAATTGTTTGGTTATAAGTGTCTGAATTTAGGAAATCCATGGCCTCACATTAATCAAGCGCCTATGACAAAAGAATTGCAGCAGCAGATTCAAGGCCAGTTGGATGAACATAGGGAAATCCTGGGATGGTCAAGGGCAGACATCCAGCAGGTAAGTTTGTTGATATCTACCTACAAAACATTGGTGGAAGCTGAAAAGAAGGGCACCATACCATGGAAGGAAGCTTGGAATCCTAATCTGAAAACGATGGTGTTGAAGGAGTTGTTTAAACTCCTTGATGTAAGCTAACCCTGATAGTCAGGCTGATGACTATAAAACAAGCGCTTCATGGGAGGCAGCCCATGCTTAATAAGTATCTATAATAGTTTCGTTAAAAAAAAAAAAAAAAAAAAACTAATTCAAGGCTGGATAAGAGCTGCCGGTGCATTCAAGACACTCCAAGGATGACAGACATTTTAGGAGGAATTTTCTTCCTGATGAACAATTTTATACCAGGGAAGTACCAGTATTTCAATTTCTGCATTGACATTCGTTTCCTTAATTTTGTGATATATTAGGAACAATGAGGACATTGTCCAATTTAAGTGTGGGGAAGGGATTATAAATGTAGAAGTATAATGATTGCACACATCATGAGCTTACAAATCCCATGCTTTATTTATGTCCTTAAGTGTTTTCAATGAAATCCTGAAATTGAATTAGATTGGTGCCCTACTCGCCAATTGTTGTGACTAGTTTACACAGTTAAAATTTAAGAGTAAAATCTCTAGAGAACGGGGTTTACCCTATGTTTAGCCTTTGAACTTGAGATTGAGTCCTTAAGTTGGAAAAACAAGCAAGTTTACTTCAAGGAAAAATTGGTTGGGATAAATCTCTCTTGAAATTTCTTTGAGAATACCTTAACACCTAGTGAAAGAGGTAAAGGAAATATTTTACTTAGTGATCCCTTAATAAAAAAATAATAATAATAATAATAAAAAAAAAAAAGAGAGCCTTTACTCCAATAACTCAGGAAAGTGAGTTAAGAGTATCCAATCTTAAATGTTAGTATGAGGAAGAGTTCGTAGGGGTCCCTTTAAAACCTGGTCACTTAGGCGATGAGCCCAGGATGTGCCGACTCAATGAACTCACAATAACGAGAAGGGCGGAAAGGCAAAAAAAAAAAAAAATAAAAAATAAAAAATTTAGTACCTTAATGAAAGTCAGGTTGACATGGGCGAGCTTTGGTCCCTCAGAAGAGTGAAGTCTCACTCCGCTGCCAATCAAGGCAAATAAAACATATATATATATAAAAAAAAAGGGGAGAAATTCTAGGAAAAAAAATGGATACCATATGCTTTCACTCCTTGTTATCTTGTTTAGAGAAGTAAAATTGAGGGAGATGGTACTTGCTAATAACCAATGAAGTTTAAATGAATGTTTTTTCTTATGGACTAAGTATTGTTTTCTATTGTTAAACACTGGGATTAAAAATCTGTTGTATTTAGATTAACTACTAAATTTCAACTAGATATACTAGTTACAAATTTCAGTATGGTCAGAACAATGGGCACCAGAAGTTCAATGATGGATTTCTCTTGTTTAGATCAATTATTTTGCTTGAGGACAAGCAAAAGTTCAAGTGTGGGGATGTTGATAAGATCACATTATACTTATATTTTCTTTTGGACTTATATTAAATTTATTTCAATATTATAAGAAAATATAAAGAAATGATACTTAATGGTATTTATTGTGAAAATACAGGTTTTGAGGACCCAAAAGTAAATTACAAGTTAATTGGAGGAGTTTTTCACAAAATTGAAGAAGTGAGCGAAGGATTGCACTGAAGGCCGCCGTCCTTGGGCCGGCCTTGAGCCGGCCTTTAAACCGGCCTAAAAAAGAAGCAAAGCCGCCGGCCTTTAATCCGGCCTTGAGCCGGCCTTCATTACTCCCCGGATATCCATTGCGAGAATCTCTCCAAAATCATATCTTAATTAATTTGCTGACTCAAATCCTCATCAGATCAACCTTATCCCCCTCCTCTTTGGATTATAAATAGACCCCTTGTGTGAACCTTGAGAGCATCCTTTCTTTTGTTTAGAATCCTTTTGTTCTTCTTCTTTGTTTTAGCATCATTTGTCTTTCTTTTGAATCATTAGAATTTCCTTAGGTACTTTAGATTTTTCCAAAGTTTAGTTTGAAGGAAGAATGTCATTTTGTTGAAGTTTGCTTTCAATTGAAGAATTCAAGGAGTCATTTTTGAAGATTGAAGCTCTTGAAGATTATAACCATTGTTTCATTTACTTTATTTTCTTTTATGCCATTTATTAGTTGTTTAATATGAATTCCATTGCACCTCTTTATTTCAATTGTTTTTATGCAACTCATACTATAATGTTCTAAATCATCCTTGTGGGAAATTGGATGAAACTCTAGAATGTTAAAAGGATAATTGTAGCCATGTTATGTAATTAGGAATTATTAGGATTATTCATGATTGCAATTCCTTTGATTTCAATTATAATCAGTCTTTGATTATAATTGTTAGAAATCCTTTTGATACGGGAATTGATTAGGATTTGTTAGGAATTCTTAATTAGATTGATTATCAATACGGGAGTTGCGATAATTGGTTTAATTAGAGTTTATGGAGGGCGCAATGCAATGTTTCTTGTTAATTAATCACTAAGGGATTAGGGTTAATTGATTTAGGGCATTAGTTGTTTGTAGCATCGGGAGGTGTATGAACATAATTTTGATTCCTTGGTTAATTGGAGACGCGGAAGCCGACTAATTGATTTAAGGTCAACATCCCTAAAAAGGATTTTCTAAACTCACTTGAATAACCTTATAACCACTAGTTGACATAACTTGGTAGCAATTTGATTAACAAATCTAGGGTGAATTCTAATTTCCCTTGTTCATAATTGATAGATTCGTCATAAAATTTTTCTTGTTGCTTTAAGTTAAATTTTTAGATTAGACATTTCAAAACCCCTTTTTAATCACCTAGATATTGATAAGAATTGCCATAGATCTAGTACTCTATTGGTTCCTCGAGGGATCGACAACCTTACTTTTCACCACTTTATTACTTGATACGACCAGTGCACTTGCTGCAATTTACGCTCCCATTATATATATATGTTCTGAGTGTGTCATTGCTGCCTATAGTGGGATTCGGAATTCATTTTGGGAAAGCTACTTATTAATCTCTTGTCTTCATTATTTGCCGTGGAAGTTGAAGATTACTTGTATTCATTATTCCCTTGGTTGTTGTCGTGGAAGTGTTACATATTAATTGTAGTTGTTACTTGTGTGTTGCCGTGGAGTGAACTTGTGGAAATTGAAAATTGTTGCACCGTGATCTTAAAAGGAGTGGGGAATATTGTACACGTGTTGATTGAGTTGAATTTCACAATGTCTAGTGAAATGCTTCAATATGCTAATGTATTGCGACGTTCATTAAGTACACTTGCTAGTAAGGAGGAAGAACAAAGGGAAAATTTGTTCCACACTTCTTGTAGGATACAAGGAAATTTGTGTGTCCTAATAATAGATGGTGGTAGTTGTACTAATGTAGTAGCTGCATCGTTGGTATCGAAGCTAAAGCTTTCAAGTATTCCACATCCTAAACCTTACAAACTACATTGGCTTAATGAACAAGGGAGTTTGTATGTTACCCAAAGAGCTAGGGTACCCTTTAGTGTAGGGGACAAGTATTGTGATGAAATTGAGTGTGATATCTTGCCCATGTGTGCATCTCATATTTTGCTTGGCAGACCTTGGTTATATGATAGGAGGGTCATACATGATGGCTTTAGAAATACATATATATTTCAAAAGGAGGGCAAGCGAATTATTCTGAATCCTATGCCACCTTCAGAGGTCCATAATGTCCAGCAACAGATTAATCGACCATCAGAGGCTAAGAAGGTTTTACTTCAAAATAACGTTTCTAAGGGGGAAAAGGTATTGTTGATGGGACAGGGTGAGATGGAGAGATTAATCACAGAGGTGGCTCCAACATACTTACTTCAGTTGAGATTTGTCTTAGGGCTACGGGAATCATAGCCTCTACCTCCAGTAGTTTCTTAGGTATTAAATGAGTATACTGACATTTTTCCTGATGATTTGCCAGCAGGATTACCACCCTTGAGAGGGATAGAGCATGCCATTGATCTTATGCCCGGTTCAGTGTTACTAAACTGACCCGCATATCGCATGAATCCTGAGGAGGCTAAGGAATTGAAACGTCAGGTAGATGAGTTGGTGGAACGAGGGTTTGTTAGAGAGAGTCTCATCCCATGCGCTGTTCCCGCCCTTCTTGTTCCCAAAAAGGATGGAACTTGGAGAATGTGCATTAATAGCAGAGCCATCAACAAAATCACCATTAAATATAGGTATCCTATTCCTAGACTTGATGATATGTTGGATGAGCTATATGGTTCACATATTTTCTCCAAAGTTGATCATAAAAGCGGATATCACCAGATTCGGATGAGGGAAGGGGATGAATGGAAGACCGCTTTTAAAACATGCCATGGACTTTACGAATGGTTGGTTATGCCCTTTAGTTTGAGTAATGCTCCTAGCACTTTTATGAGATTGATGAACCATGTATTGAAGGAGTTCTTAGGAAAATTTGTTGTGGTTTATTTTGATGATATTCTGATTTACAGCAAAGACCTAGAACAACATGTGGAGCATCTTCGGGCAGTATTCTCAGTACTGAAGGCACAACAGTTATTTGCGAATTTTCAGAAGTGCTCCTTTTGTCAAACTGAGGTAACATTTTTGGGTTTTGTTGTGTCAGGTGCAGGAGTTAAGATGGATGAGGAGAAAGTGAGGGAGGTTAAGGAATGGCCAACACCCACTTCAGTTACTGAGGTAAAAAGTTTTCATGGGCTTGCATCTTTTTATAGACGCTTTGTCCAAAATTTTAGTAGCATTATCAGCCCTCTCACAGAACTGACTAAGAAGAGTGTTCCTTTCATCTGGAGTGAAAAGGCCTAGAGGAGTTTTGAAGAGATTAAGGAAAAACTCACTTGTGCCCCATTACTGATCTTACCTGATTTTGACAAAATTTTTGAATTGGAATGTGATGCTTCAGGGATTGGAATTGGTGCTGTATTAATGCAGTAGAAGAGGCCTATTGCATATTTTAGTGAAAAGTTGAGTGGAGCAACTTTGAACTATTCTATATATGATAAGGAATTTTATTCCTTAGTTAGGGCTCTCATGACGTGGCAGCATTATCTCCTCCCAAAGGAGTTTATTATTTATACAGATCATGAATCTTGAAACATTTCAGGGGTCAACATAATTTGTCTAAGTGTCAACAAAGGATCCAGGGAAACAGGCACAGGAAAAACCATCTCTATAATTCAGGTGATTTAGTCTGGATTAATCTTAGCAGGGACAGGTTTCCACACAAAAAGTTACATAAGCTATCTCCTAGATCAGACGGACCATTCAAGGTCTTAAAGCGCATCAACAACAATGCTTATCGCATCGAGTTGCCAGGAGATTATGGAGTATTAGCCACTTTTAATGTTTCAGATCTTTCACCTTATTTAGCAGATGACTTGCATGAAGATCCATCAGATTTGAGGGCAAATCTTCCAGAAGCCCGAGGAGATGATAGGTATCAGACTTTTCCAGGACCTATCACCAGGGCCCGAGCTAAGGGTCTCCAAAATCTAGTTATGAGGGTTTTGCTAGAGAAACCTAACCTTGAGAAGTCTAACTCACTTTCTACATCTTTTCACTATAATTTTGATGCATTTCAGCAGGTTCATTTGTCAGTCTTACAGGATGCAAAAACACCCTTATTACTGAGTGAATCAGGGTTGTCAACTGAAACTGATTCAAAAGCTTCTTGAAGGACCATTTCTTTATATATTTACTCTTTTATGAACTATTTTGGTTGTATTTTGGTTTTGGGACACTTTTATTTCTTTGTAACTTTCATTTAGGGTTAGCAACCTTAAAAGTGACAAACTTATAATTTTGAGCACTTTTTAACCCTAGAAGTAGCAAGTATAAATACTTGCTTAAGAGAGGGTTTGAGGGGGCTTATTTTTGCAAAAAAAAAAACTTCACATTTTGTGAGAGGGCTTAGGGTTTTCTTAATTCCAAATTCTCTTATCAATTTCAATCCCAAAAAGTGTAAATTGTGGCGAGTGCAATAAGGAGAAATCATGAGTAATATCGATTCATCTTTGTTGTTGTTCATTTCTTCTCTAGTGAGTCATATCTAGGGTTGATTTGGATGTTCTTGGACTTGTTTTAATTCCAAATTCGTGATCAATAGCTTGTTATGGGGTTGATTATGTTGATATATGATAACATTCTCTTTATCATGGCGTGAATTGGATAGTTAAAGGAAGGGTTAGAATTTGCGGTTTGACCATTTGATTTCTTGATTTGATTCACGTGGTTTCAATTCTAATTGTTATTATTTGATGAAGATTACTTGTTTGGATTGATAATAGCAATTAAAGCTCTTTGGATTTCATTCCATTACCTTAGGATTTCCGCATTTACCTAGTTAAGTGAACCAGTTTTGTGTTTTGTGAATTAAGGTGTTTTCCTTGATTCTTTTGATTGTGCTTAAGCTTGGAATTTAGGCACATCACAAGTAGAAAAGCATATATACATCATATAGACTAGGTTTATAATTTAAAGTAAGTTCTCTAAATGTTATTTTTAAATAAGTTAGAATGGTATTTAGGATTGACCCATATTAACTAGTACGATAAACTTTAAGTTAATATGCATAAAGGAATAGAATTAGGTCTTAAGCTTAGTAAAAGTTGATATTAAATTTGAAATATAATGTATGCCGCCCCTATTATAACAATATTACTTGATTTATAACTTCTCCAGAGGTTGTAGAATTGAGTGTAAATGATAGCTACTACAAGTAATGACTGGAAATTGATCATTGGCTCCATCACCCTAGCTATGGTGCACGGGTTTTAAAACGTACACAAAGAATACCCATTAGCTAGCTAGCTAAGGATAAAGCCACCTACCTTAATGGGTTTCATTTCCAACACCTACTATGTTATTGCTAGATGCTTACCTCCATCTATCCTTATTATATTTTTACACTTTTTGTATTGTACTAGTTAGACATATTTTCATGTACTTAAAGGGTTTTTCCTTTTCTAGTCTTATAATCTAGGGACTTACTATAAATAGTTCATTTTGCATGTAAGCTACATCATATATGATCGAATACTGAAAAATATTTTCTTACCTTTTATGAGTTCTTTCTCTTAAGTTGTTTTACTCTTATCAATTCTTTTAGTAAGGATTGTGGCGAGTTCCCTTAATGTTGTTGCTTGTGCATCACATCAAGTAGCAATATTAAGTCATGTGTGCTTGTGAGTGCGTAATATCTTGTAAGTGGCTCATGGTTCCCAAAAACCCAATTCATTTCTCTTTTTTTGTTATTGGTTGGTGATACCTTAGTGATACTTAGCTCTTATGTGTATCATCACTTTTGGTATTAGAGCATAGTTTCCACTGAGGGAGTGTAATTGTAGTTGTTGTAGTATTGTTCTTATTGTTAAGTTGTTAAATTGAGTAGTAGTTACCATTATATAGTGCAAAATGTCAAATCTTAATGTTTAAGGAGGTATTGGAGACTTTAAAAGTAATGCACATAGATGTAGAAGGCATGCAAACCAAAATGCAAGAACTACAGATGAGCAAATTCAATAGCTGACAACTTGATGTGCCTTGGATCCAAAATGCAAGAACACAAAGCTAATTAAAGAATCAACCTAACCAAGTCCACCAAAATGGCGTGATACCAATAATCACATTAACCCTAATCGCGTGAATCAAGTTGCTATAATGCCAAAATACGATGAGAATCACTTACAATTGTAAGATACATAAAGGATAACACAACAATGAACCGAATTCCAATCAAATTAGGTATGAACCAAATTTGAAAAATTGGAACCCTAAATCACGTGAATAAGAATAAAGTAAAACAACCAATTATAACTAGATATGACACACTAGAAATAATTGTAAGCAACTTAAGAAATATTGATATAACTCACAATAGTTCTTAAGATAACTCACAACAATTTCAATTGAAATTGATAAGAGTATAGGAGGCGTGAGGATGAACTCTCCATGGCACAAAAAGGGAATATTTTATAATGATAAAAAAGTCCTCTCTAACACCTACTTAGCAATTATTTATACTTACTCCAATTAGGGTAAAAATAACAAAAACCAAATTACAAATAAACCTAACAAATGACCGGTTCTTAAGCAATAAAAGACAATTACAAAATAAATCTTCAAAATGGCTAGTTCTTCACTTCCATGGAACACATGTGGACTGGTTGATGTAAGACCATGAATGACCTACAAGTGATCGTTAGCAAATTTTATTTGCCATCCTGTAAAAAGCTGATAAATTTACTTGCTATAATGCAAGGACAAATTATTATTAGATAAATAAGACAACATGTAGATATTTGGGCTTATGTATCCAATTTGGTTTCCCCACTACTAGAACCATAGGTTTGATTCCCATTACAACTATAGTTGCTAACCTTGCAATTACTATGCAACATTTAGTAGACAGCCAAATTGCTCAAGGGATATAAGAGATGGGTGAGCTAGAAATGATGAGGAATAGGTGGCACCACTTCAAAGTGTTCAAAATGGTGGTAGATTGAGGAGAGACCATGGCAAGTGAAGGCCTATAGAGATAGTAGACGAGCTTGGCAAGGATGTCAAAGATGGTTTTTACAAAGAGTATGTTATGTGAGATGTTCATGCTCTTAAAGGACTCGATAATGTAAAGATGTTAATTTCCCTCTTTCCAGGTAATAGAGATGTGAATGATTACCTAGTATAGGAAGACAAGATTGATAAGTTATTTGAATGTCATGAGTATGAAGAGATTTGAAAGTGAGGTTAGCTACAATTGAATTTTTTTGGCATGTAGCATTGTGGTGGAAAAATCTGTGGAATGAATTTAGATGTGTTAGAGAGCATGAGATCCTATCATGGATTGACCTGAAGAGACTCTTAAAGAGAAGATTTGTTCCTATGTATTACCTATAAGAAACATTCAACAAGTTTCAAACCTTGCAAAAGGGAGGAATGTGCATTGATGATTACATGAAGGAAATTTAGATGTTAATGACGATGTGAAGTGGTAGAACCCAAAGATAGGCCCATAACATAGTTTATAGTTAGGTTGAAGTATAAGATCGCCTAGGTTGTCAAATTGTAGAACCTAAATACTTTTGATGATGCTATCAGAATGGCTTAAAGGGTTAAAAAATAGAGATGCCACAATTTAACCCTAGTACGAATTTTGAGGCCAGCATGATAGGAATAAAAATCCGACAAAACCTATCATTAGGGCAAGAACTGAAGGATTTCAAATCTTGGCGTTGAGGGCCCATTTTGAGCAGATCGACCCCGAAATTATTTATATATTAACCACTTTTCTATTATTCTTGTATTGTGTTTTCCAATAGGCACACTTATCATATTCTATAGGGCAATGGACAAACTCCCTCAGACTCAGCTTGTGGGTTATCCATGGACCGACCTGAACCGACGATGAGCTGAGCTGATGGATCCTATAGAAGACTGGCATCATGAAGACCATTTGTTTTATATATTTCTTCTTTTATGAACTATTTTAGTTGTATTTTGGTTTTGGGAAACTTTTATTTCCTTGTAATTTTCATTTAGGGTTAGCTACCTTAAAAGTGGCAAACTTGTAATTTTGAGCACTTCTTAACCTTAGGAGTAGCAAGTATAAATACTTGCTTAAGAGAGGGTTTGAGGGGCGAATTTTGCAGAACAAATACTTCACATTTCGTGAGAGGGCTTAGGCTTTTCTAATTCCAAAATTCTCTTATCAATTTCAATCCCAAGAAGTTGGAATTATGGCGAGTGCAACAAGGAGAAATCGTGAGTAATATCAATTCATCTTTGTTGTTGTTCATTTCTTCTCTAGTGAGTCATATCTAGGGTTGATTTTAATCTTTCTTGGACTTATTAGTGATTGGAATTCGTGGATAATCATCTTGTAAAGGTTGATTGTTCATTGAGATTGAATGCTTCTTAGTGATTGGCGTGAATTGGCATTATTGGAAGGATTTGAGATCACGGTTTTGTGCTTGTCTTTATTGCTTCCTTTAGATCTGCTTTTATGTGAACTTCATGTTCTCTTGTGGTTATTTGGTTAATATTATCATTAGAGATTACAATTGAATCATTGAACAACAATTTCCATCAAAATCTACAAGGTGTGCATGTGAAATTGCCCTTAAGTGAACCGGTTTGTGTTTTGTGAATTGAGGTGTTTTCCTTGATTCTTTTGATTGTGCTTAAGCTTGGAATTAGGCACATCATATTTTGGAATCAAAGCTTGTGGTTGTGAGAAGGGATTATGTGATTTTGAATTTTGGAAATTTAGGGTTCATGTTCTTACATCATCAATTCCAAAATTGCGGGTAAATTGAAATTGTTGTTATAGTTGTTTGAAGTGGAGTGATTTGTCTTGAGTAGGAGTTGAATTTGCTGCATGTTGGAGTGATTTTGAAGTACTTGTTGAAGCTTCTATGTTGTGGACTTCACCGTGAAGGAAGAGGAAAGATAGTGCATTTTTTTAGTGCAATTGTGTAGGAAGAGAATTGTGGTTCTTACATTGTTTGAATTCAGAATTGGGGAGAACATTTCAATTCCCAGATTTGATTAGTGTGTAAGAAGGGAAGTTATTTGATTTCAAAAAAAGCATTAAGAGTGAAGGAGTTAAGTGTGTTTGTTTGAATTTGAAAAAATTGCATCTTACCAAATGTGGAGGGGTTTCTTGGTGAAGTGGTTTGATTTTCAAATTTAATTTGCTGCCTTCTTATGTAAGTTGTGGATTGGATTTGTATTTGAAGTGAAGAATTTTGCAACGTGATTATCCTTGAAATTGCTTTGAGAAAGAGTAATGAATTGAAAAAAATTTGTGTTGCATGTGACGTGTATGTTGTTGTAAGTTGCGGTTGATAAATTGTGTAGAAGTGGAGAAGTGCACCGTGTGTGTTAAGGTATTTGTGTGGTGTTGTGTTGTGCAAATTGGAAGTGGAAGTGTACAATTTTCAGAATTGCATTGTATGGGATAATAGGGAATTTATTTGAAATTCAAACACATCCATTAAGTTGAGGAAGTTATTAAGTGGTATTGATTGTGTTCCATTTAAATTTGAAATTTGATTATTACCATTTGTGGAAAGTGCATTAAGGATGTTTATTTGAATTTGTTGCCGTGTTGTGGAGTTGTGTGGATTAAGGTGCTGCACATCAAGATCAATTGTAGGTGTGAAACCGTGGCAAGAAAGGAAAATTAAAGTAGTAGAATTTGAATTCAAAAACAAACATTAAAGTGTGAAAGTAATTGAACTTATTACTTCAACACTTGTGAGTTGAATTTAATTTCTTAACTACTTTGAAGTATTTATTTGTGCTTCACTTAGTCTAATATACTTGAAGTGATAAGTAGTATTTATTGCATTGGTGACTTGTTGCACCGAGAGTGTACAAGTGTGTGTGTGGTTATCCAAACTTGTTATTGTGACGTGGTGAAGTGAAGGGAGTGTGCTACAAATTATTTGAGATTACATTTGTACTTTAGATAAATCGCATCCACAAACATGTCATATGATAGTGTGAATGGGTACATTGGCAATGAGGCCAATAACCAAGTGGGTAGTAGACCAAGTCGTCGAAATACAAATGGAAGAACTCTAGATGAACAACTTCGGGACCTTACCAAAATTGTTGCTACATTAGCAACAAGGATTGATAGGATGACATTGCCGCCGCCACCTGTGGAAAACCTTCAGGCGCCACCTAGAGTAAAGGGAGATTATCATGCTCTTAGGGAAGATAGAGATGATAATTTTGGGCTTAATCCATACCCGGACAGGGAATTTAGACTACCTCGAGGATCAGAGTGTGCGAAGCTACAGATGCCTTCATTTGATGGTAGGGGTTTCGCAGATGATTACCTAGACTAGGAGGACCAAATTGTGCAGACTCAAGTATGCCAACCTTCAAAGGTTCTTGAGGGCTCTAGTGACACAAGCTAACCCTTAGAGCATAAAATTTGTCAGACACCGATGTGCCAACCTTCAGAGGATCCTAATGATCATAGTCAGACGAGCAGACCACCAGAGAGCTAGACTGTTCAGAGACAGTTATGTTCACCTTCAGAGGATTTAGAGGGTTATGAGCAGTTGGGCCAACCATTAGAAGACCATGAGGATCAGCAACATACAGATGAGTTAGAAAAAGAGGAAATAGTTTCAGTGGAACAGGTTGATACAGGGGTAACTTTAGTGGATAATGGGTCATTATTTGTGTTGCAGAAGAGATACATCCTGGAAATGGAGGAGAGAAGACAATCACCACCTATAGTATTTTAGATGTTGGGATTCTGCAGAGATATTTCTTCAAGTGACTTGCTAGGAGGAAACAAAGTCTGTTGAGGACAAATCTTTTTGAGGCCCGAGGAGATGATAGGAATAAAAATTCGACAAAACCTATAATTAGGGCAAGAACTGAAGGATTTCAAATCTTGGCGTTAAGGGCCCATTTTGAGTAGATCGACCCCAGAATTATTTATATATTAACCACTTTTCTATTATTCTTGTATTGTGTTTTCCAACAGGCACACTTATCATATTCTATAGGGCAATGGACAAACTCCCTCAAACTCAGCTTGTGGGTTATCCATGGACCGACCTGAACCGGCGATGAGCTGAGCCGATGGATCCTATAGAAGACCGGCATCATGAATACCATTTGTTTTGTATATTTCTTCTTTTATGAACTATTTTAGTTGTATTTTGGTTTTGGGACACTTTTATTTCCTTGTAATTTTCATTTAGGGTTAGCTACCTTAAAAGTGGCAAACTTGTAATTTTGGGCACTTTTTAACCCTAGGAGTAGCAAGTATTGGTTTGAGGGGCGAATTTTGCAGAAAAAATACTTCACATTTCATGAGAGGGCTTAGGGTTTCCTAATTCCAAAATTCTCTTATCAATTTCAATCCCAAGAAGTTGGAATTGTGGCAAGTGCAACAAGGAGAAATCGTGAGTAATATCAATTCATCTTTGTTGTTGTTCATTTCTTCTCTAGTAAGTCATATCTAGGGTTGATTTGAATCTTTCTTAGACTTATTAGTGATTGTAATTCGTGGATAATCATCTTGTAAAGGTTGATTGTTCATTGAGATTGAATGCTTCTTAGTGATTGGCGTGAATTGGCATTATTGGAAGGATTTGAGATCACGGTTTTGTGATTGTCTTTATTACTTCCTTTAGATCTGATTTTATGTGAACTTCATGTTCTCTTGTGGTTATTTGGTTAATATTATCATTAGAGATTACAATTGAATCATTGAACAACAATTTCCATCAAAATCTACAAGGTGTGCACGTGAAATTGCCCTCAAGTGAACCGGTTTGTGTTTTGTGAATTGAGGTGTTTTCCTTGATTCTTTTGATTGTGCTTAAGCTTGGAATTAGGCACATCACATTACCTCTAACTTGACCCATGATTTGTCAACCTGATGCAATAGCTAGTCAAGAAGATGAAGTTGAAAAGAAGCTTGACCAGCGTGGAAAGGCTATTGTCACCCCTCCATAGGGATGTTGAGTAAAGCTTGAGATGGAAGATGAGTAAAATAAAATTCTTTAAGTGTTTTAGTTTTGAGCATATTTCTTAGTGTTCGAATTGATGAACTATGGTATTGAAAGGAGAAGGGCCATTGTATGAAGTGGAAAGTTTTGACAAAGAGTAAGAGGTAGAGGAGAAGTTAGAGTTCATTGAGGAAGCTCTTGTTGAGTATCACAATGATGAGGATGCTATAGTCTATATCGAGTAGGGACAGTACTTAAATATGGTAATAAGGAGAGCCCTTAATATAAGCCTATCTAATTAGGAGGAGTAGAGAGAAAATTAATTCTACACAGGATACAAGGTGAAGGAACATCTATGTACTATGATCATTGACGGGGAGAGTTGTACTAATGTGCTCGCATTGTCCTTAGTCAACTAGCTTAAGTTACCAACTACTAAGCATCCTCGACCCCTTAAATTGCATTGGTTATACAAGAAGGGTACTTTGCATGTCACACAACATGTACATGTACTAATTGTAATTGGGGATAGATACTAAGATGAGGTCCTCAGTGATGTGTTGCCTATGTTTGCTTCCTATAACCTATTGGGTCAACCTAAGATGCTTAATCAATGTGTGCTCCATGATGGGTAGCGCAATATTTATGCATTCCAAAAGGATGGTAAGAAGGTTATTCTATGCCTAATGATGCCTAGAGAGGTATAGGAGGCTCAAGCATAGATTGCATGAGCTTAGAGACAAACTCCTTTCATGAGTCGAGGGGAGTGGGAGAAGAGCTTGAGCTTGGTTCAGCCGTTATATTTACTCTTGATTAAACAATTATTAGAGGCTACTAGTATAGACGAGTTGCTAGAGGAAGTGAAGGGTCTACCTAAGGAGTTGCTAATTGGTTTACCTACTCTGAGAGGAATTGAACGGAACATTGTGTAACCTTGTGCATCTCCACTGTACTAGCCAACATATTGCATGTACCTTAAGGAAGCTAAAGAGCTTAAACGTCAAGTGGATGAGCTAATCTCTAAGGGGTATGCTAGAGAGAGCACAAGCCCTTATATTCTACCCACACTATTGGTGTCGAAGAAGGATGGGACATGGAGGATGTGCATTAATAATTGAGCTATAAACAAGATTATAATTAAGTATAGGTATCCCATCTTGTAGCTCAATGATATGTTAGACAAGCTATATGAAGCTCATATCTTCTCTAAGTTTGATCTTAAGAGTGGATATGATCATATCCATATGAGGCCTAGAGATGAATGGAAGACTACCTTCAAGACACTTCATAGATTGTACGAGTAGACTATCATGCCATTTGGGCTAGCCAATGCACCAAGCACTTTCATGAGACTAATGAATCATGTATTGTGGGATCTATTGGGCAAGTGTGTAGTAGTGTATTTTGATAATATCCTGGTCTATAGTTGCCACTTATTTGACTGTGTGGGTGACCTCAAAGTTATATTTGACTTGTTGAGAGTTGAGAAGTTATTTCAAAATATTAAGAAACGTATTCTTTGTCAATCTAAGGTGATATTCCTAAGGTTTGTTGCATTTAGAAAAGGCATTAAAGTAGACGATGAGAGGGCTAAAGCCTTGGTCAGTTGGCTAACTCCACAAAGCATAGCTGAGGTAAGGAGTTTTCATGGACTAGCATCATTCTACAGATGATTCATCCAAAAGTTCATCACTATTATAGCCTAATAAGTGTATAATTACACTTATTGTTATTTGGTCTTTATATAGTCCTGATTTATTTTATGAATAGTTTTTTTTTAATATTACACTAATTTTGCTCATATTTTGATTTTAGGTCCTTTAAAGCAATTTTAGATTAAAGAAAATAAATTATACAAGTTTAACATGATTTAAAGCTCATATAAACAAGTTACATAATTTTGAGAAGTACATGGTCACATACATGACCAAGTTGGTGTAGCTTATAAGAAAAGCTTCAACATGGTCACCAACATCACCATGGGTGCCCATGTATCTGTAAAAAAAGGAATTCATTAACAAATCAAGATACATAATCATGTAAGAAGCTATGTTGAGGCCATGTCACACACAATTTCCACTTTCTTATTCTATCACAACTTCTAAAGATTACTTTTCTAGTTAATAAACAACATTGAAGATGTGATTTCCTACCTATTGAATATAACTTTCCAATTTTATGAAAATTCAATTTTTCATTATATGAAGATACAAATTTCCTTTTGAAGATACATTTGATCACTATAAAAAAGAGTATAGAGTCTAAACTCTAGAGGGAGATAGAGTTTTAGATTAGTATAGCATAATGATAGAATTTATTGTTATTTCCATTTTATTGATGCTCTTGCTTATGCACTATTTTTATATTTTCACTTTTTACTTCAATATGTTACTAGCTTAATTTTCTTTTGCACTCAAGTATAATGCATCCTAGAATGAACATATGATTTTCTAATTTATTATTCAATAAAATTATTGTTATTCTTGTGATTCAATTATGTGTTTTTTTTTTTTCAAATTAATATGTTGTGTATTGGTTTGATACCTGATTTCTCATATAGAAATCAAGAGATCCTATACTAGAATAGATTTAGCATAATTAAAAAGAGTTACACATAATCTTAGAGATAAGATAATGTAAATCTTCCAAATTGGAGTCAAACCTAATAGTGGAATTTACAGAGCGAAAGTGGTGTGATTCTAAGGATTTTAATAAGGAAGAGATTCTAATTAATCAACTTAGGATTAGGATTTAGTAGACTTGAGAGAGCTATTAGTTCAAATTAAGAATTCCTATGGTCTAAGAATACAATAATGAAATTAAATAATAATTAGTGATGTGCTATAATTGGATTCCAATACCAATCAAATAAAAGAGGAACAATTTAATTCCAACTCCCACAATTGATGTGAAACCAAGCAATATAAAGAACCTTAATTTGGTGTGAACAAGAACAAATAAAACAATCCAATTACACACTAGATATGACACACTAGTAATAATTGGAAGCAACTTAAGAAGTATTGATATTACTCACAATAATCCTTAAGTCAACTCACCACAATGTCAAAGTGAAATTGATAAGAGTGAAATGGCGTGAAGAGGAGCTCTCCTATGGCACAAAAATCAAAATTTTCTAATGTTCAAAGGTCCCCTACAAACCTTACTTTACAAGTATTTATACTTGTTCTAAATAAGGCAAATTTAACAAAAGAAAATACAAGTAAAGAACAACATATGTGGCCAGTTTTCAACAAAAGAAAATACAAATGAAAAATATCATATGATGTACCTAACCAATTGGATAGCAAACACAACAAATGAATAGGCGTGAACAACCAAATCCCTCAATCAAAATGGTGTGTCAAATTACTTTAAATTGGAAGTCCAATTCATAAGTTTACACTAAATGGATGTAAGAACAAACAAGCATGCGATCTTCAATGGAACAACACGCAAATGAACTAGAATTCAATCTCAAATTGAAATGAACATATCTGAAAATATATAACCCTAATTCATGTGACAAGAACAAGTAGCCAACAAATTGTACTTATATATTACTCACCAAACACAATTTGCAAAATAACAAGAGTAAGATTGATATGACTCACAATCCACTCAAGTTAATTCTTGCTACAATTTCACAAAGAAATGAATAAGAGATCTTTATATGCACATGATGAACCCTCATGGCACAAAGTGTATAATTTTCTTAAAATGTCAAAAGCTCCTTAAAAACCTTAGTTAGCAAGTATTTATACTTGCTCTTATTAGGGTAAAGACACACCAAAAATTGCAAAGATGCCACCTAAGTGGCTAGTTCCCAAAACACAAATTACAAGTACAAAATAAAATGGCCGGTTCTCATAAGAAACAATTACAAATACAAATGGTCTTCAAGTGGCCGGTTCTTCATTTTAATTAAATAATTTGTAGGTCGTTGGATGTGACTCCAAAAATGTCCCGTAAGTTGATCCTTAGTGCATATTATTTGGCCATCCTGTAAAACCGATGAATATACTTGCTAAAGTGCAAAATAAAAAAAAAATTATTAGATAAAATATGGCCATACATGGATTCTTGACTCATGTATCCAAGTCAGGTTTCCCGCTATTGGAACCACCAGGTTGATCCCCATCATCATATGTGGTCAGTTTTATTCAATTCCATGGAGCAATGTAGGACCGGTTCTTCTCTAAATAAAATGTAAATGAAATGAAGGTTAGTCCCACTTGTCTCTATATGTTCAATTTGATTCATAATAGACCATGATATCTTCTTGCAAAAATTGAAAAAATGTACTTACTACAATGTAAGAAAAATTTTTATAAGATAAAGAAAGATAACATGTGAATGTTTGGGCTCATTTGTTCAAATAGGCTTCCCCACTGCTGGATCTAGAAGTTTGATTCCCATCATCTCCTCGAGCCTTTGAAAGATTTTTCCTCAAATCTAAGGGGTCTTTTCTTAGATTAAAATCCCTTGTTTAAATGTTCTTGTTGCCCTGAAGTCTTGAGTAGCCATTAGTTTTACTAATCTGTTCTTAGAATGTGTGTACCTCAGTTGTAGACATAAGAGTCAAGATAACCCGTGCACCATCTTTTTGAAACATATAAATGTTTCTGAACCCATCATGTAGCACCTTCCTATTAAACAACTAAAGCCTACCAAGTAGTATCTGAAAGGCGCACATAGGAAGAACATCATGGACTATTTCATCATTGTATCTACCTCCTATGTTAAATGGCACGTTAGCCTTTCGTATAACATGCAGACTACTCCATTCATTCAGCTAGTGTAATTTATAAGGCTATAGATGTAGACTAGTGACTAGGTGCAATCTATTTACTAATGTAGCAATTATGACATTAGTGCAACTACCACCATCAATGAAAAGAACACATAAGTTACCTCAAACCCGACAAGACGTATGGAATAGGTTTTCCCTCTATATGTCCTTGACGTTTGGAGATATAACCATGAACCTGTGTAACACATTAATAGATAAATATTTATCATTTCCCTTGTCTTCATGCGTCTCAGCATTAGGATCATCATAGTACTCCTGTAGTACTATTGACAAGTCTGTAAGCTCAACCACTTCTTCTTGACCATCCTCACTATTTCCTTCCATGATAATCATGACTCTTTTGTTAGGACACTGACTAGCTATGTGTCCAAAACCCATGCATTTGAAACAATTTCTTTGACACATCTTTCCACTAGTTGTCTCTGGCATTGTTTGCTTGAAATAAGCTCTAATAACCTCTTTTCCTTTTCCTAAAATCTCCCTCTCCCTATTAATATTAGAGGTAATCTTGTCCATAATCTTATCATGTCCCCCTATTCCTTTTTGTTCTCCCATCTGACCTATGAGGTTTGGTCGAAGTTCCATACCTATTGCTCATAGCTCGAAAAAGGTCGGATCGCCTCTATCTCTCCACTTTTAGGGCTAACTGGATAGCCTCATCAAGTGTGTTATACCTTTGGAGCTCTACAATGCAGGCAATTTCATACATTAACCTTGACACAAATCATGCTAGGGTTTGTTTAGGAGGTTTAACTAACCCACATCTAATCATCAAGGTCTCAAACTCTTGTACATACTCATTAACTATTTTACCTCCCTGCCTCAATGTCTGGAGACACATAAACAACTCCTGCCTGTAATGCTCAAGTATAAATCTTTTTCTCAATACCCGTTTCATTTCCTACTCATTCTTAAAATTATCATCCCTTTCCTCCCTAAGAGCATGATAATTTTCCTCCATTCTCCTACCCTTATTACCTCCAATAGCTCCTTCCCAATGAACATTCTAAGGGACTACTCTAGGTGGTGCTTGAGGATTTACTATTGGTAGTTGTGGCATCGTCATCCGATTTACCAGTGTTGCTAATGTAGTAACAATAGTGGTGAGATCCTGCAACTGCTCCTCTAATGTTCTTCCACCTACAACTCGACAACCTTAACTGCTACCAATTTTACTATTAGCCTCATTGCCAATTCTCCCATTCACACTATCATTTGTGATGGAAGCCATGATGGGAGCCAAGCTAGAAGGTGGAATGTGGATCCTCTTGAAGTGCCACTTGGACCGATCACAAGAACTCGAGCGAAACGCTTCAAAGAAGCAATTAACGGGTTGATAAAGGATATCCAAGAAGCTAGAAAATATTTGAGCAACCATGAGAATGAACTTGCATTTGTATAAGTTATTTAAGGTTTTAACAAAGGAAATCAAAGCTGCCAGCTTAGGTAGAGAAACAGCCGACCTTGAAAATGCTGATTTTCTATGCTGGATTAACACTGCCGGCTTTGAGCCGGCGTTGAAATTAATGCCGAGAGTTATAAAGGGACTACACCGCCTTCTACACTGCCGATGTATATCCGGTGTACATCCTACGCCGTCAGCGTACATTGCTTGATAAGAAGATTTACTTTATTTTGTTATTTTTCATAACTTTATTATGTTTTGTCGTTTTAGGTTTTTCTTTACGAGTTGTAAACACTATTAATAGTCTGTTAGGGTTGGAAAAATTCATAACTTTGATTAATATAATTTGAAGAGTATTCCTCTCTTGGTTCTCCAAAGAACTTCTCTTGAAATTATCAGATCTCTTCCATGGCGTTCAAATCAGACTTATCAATCGGTCTTTCATCCCGATTGTGGCATCAACATAGTATACCAAGGTTCTTACCTCATCTATAGGCAACAGGTCACGGTTCCACTTCGATTAATTGGCATCTTGGGTTGTAATTCCAAACGTATTGGTATAAGGTTTCATCACAGGTGGGCATAGTTCGTCTCAATTTGGTATTAGAGCCTAGGTTTGTTAAAAATCAGTTCGGTTTGAGAAAGGTAACATCAAAACCCTAACTCCAATTGATCATATCAATCGTTCGTATTACCATTGCTTCGTATTCAAGTCTATAGTGTTAATTGTTTCTTGAGTAGTTTAGTTTCATTCTATCAATCCTTGTTTCAAAAAAAAAAAGGGAAAAATTCAAGCTCGGAGATTTTTGTTCTTGAATTCTACGGAAGAATTTAGTGTGGTTTGGATTAGTTCCAAGAGAACTGAGAAGAGAGATTGGTGAATTGATATCATCTCTTTTTGTGAGAATACACAAGTGAATGTAGGATATCCTTCTTTGAGTGAAACACGTGAGGGAGTGAATTGTGAGGTTTAATTCTATATATATATTTGTGTTAGTACTAACCTTTTATTACAGGAACTATGTCAAGGCAAAATTCTCCTGAAGGTGAGAAGGGGAGGTTTGATGCTAGGTTAGTAATTGAGGCATTGAGGGGTGAGATGAAGAGAATGTTTTAGGAGGGAATGGAGCAAATTCATGAAATGGTGGAGCAAAAACTGGTGCAATCTAAGAACGTCTTTCAAGGGCGTAAGAGGGAGAGTTTTTCTAAGAGAGGATAAAGGGGTGGAGATGAAAATTCTGATGATGAGTTTGATGAACCTTTTATCGGGAGTTATAAAGGTTATGGAGGTAGGAATATGGGAACTAGGGATTGGGAAGATAGAGGAGATAGGAATAGAGAAGATAATCAATTCGGTAGTATAAAGATGAAGATTCCTCTTTTCCAAGGGAAGAATGATCCCGAGGCATACTTAGAATGGGAGAAGAAGGTAGAGCTGGTGTTTGATTGTCACAATTATAGTGAGAGAAAGAAAGTGAAGCTTGCTGCCATTGAGTTTTCAGATTATGCCATAGTGTGGTGGGATCAATTGATGTTGAATAAGAGAAGGAATGGTGAACCACCCATTGTGACAATCGTGACATTAAATGTTTTAAATGCCAAGGAAGAGGCCATATTTCTAGTCAATGTCCGAATAGACGCGTTATGATTTTGCACGATGATGGTGAGTATGAGACTGAGGGGGATAGTGAAGATGATGATATGCCTCCATTGGAGGATGTTAGTGATGAAGAGAAGCCTGTAGCGGGGAAGTTAGTGGCAATAGTGAAGCGAGCTTTGAATGTGCAGGTAAAGGAAGAAGAGGAGGTGCAACGAGAGAATATCTTTCATACTAGATGTTATCTAGGTGACCATATTTGTAGTTTGATCATTGGTAGGGGGAGTTGCACTAATGTAGTAAGTACTTTCATTGTTGAGAGGTTGGGGCTTAAGACCACTAAACACCCTAGCCCTTATAAATTGTAGTGGTTGAGTGATAGTGGTGAGACTAAGGTGAGTAAGCATGCCTTAATTGCTTTTTGCATCGGTAGGTATGGGGATGAGGTATTATGCGATGTAGCGCCGATGCAGGCTTGTCATGTGTTGTTGGGGAGGCCATGGCAGTTTGACAAGAAGGTTATTCATGATGGCTTTTCTAATAAGTATACACTTGTTCACCATGGCAAAAGCCATAATCTTAAACCCTTAACACCTAAACAAGTGTATGAGGATCAGTTGCAGCTGCAACAATCTTTTGCAAAATATAAGGTGAGTGAAAAACAGAGGGAGATTAAGAGAGCAAAAGACATAGAAAAAGAAAAGGAACACAAAAGTCATTACCAAAAGGAAAAAGAGAGGAAGGTTGGAAAGAGTGTGAGAGGCCAAGTTGAGAGGGGATCAACTTTGGTGGTGAGTGAAAAGGAGAGTGCAGCCTTGCAAAAGGAAAGTTGTGTGGCAAGAGCGAGTGTAGTGAGGAGAGTGTTAGTGATGAAGCAACCCATGTTGTTGCTAGTTTTTAAGGAAACTTGTTTGAATACTAACGAACTTCTTAACTCTTTGCCTAGTGTGGTTGTGCCTATTTTGTAGGACTTTGAAGATGTCTTCCTTGAGGAGATTCCAAAGGGGTTACCACCTATTCGTAGTATTGAGCACCAGATTGACTTTGTACCCGGAGCATCTATTCCAAGCAAGCCAGCTTATAGGAGTAATCTAGAGGAGACAAAGGAACTCCAAAGGCAGGTTAATGACTTGATGGAGAAGGGGTATGTGAGAGAAAGCATGAGCCCATATGCAGTGCCTGTGATTTTGGTGCCTAAGAAGGATGGGTCATGGAGAATGTGTGTTGATTGCCAAGCTATCAACAACATCACGGTAAAGTATCGTCATCCCATTCCTCGCTTAGATGACCTGTTAGATGAGTTATATGGGTCTAGTGTCTTCTCCAAAATTGATTTGAAATGTGGATATCACCAAATTAGAATGAAAGAAGGTGATGAATGGAAAATAGCATTTAAGACAAAATATGGTTTATATGAGTGGGTAGTAATGCCTTTCGGTTTAACTAACGCACCTAGTACTTTCATAAGACTTATGAACCATGTTTTGAGGACTTTTATTGACAAATTTGTGGTTGTCTATTTTGATGATATCCTCATTTACAGCAAGAGTTTGGAAGACCATATAATTCACTTGAGGGCTGTTTTGGAAGTGCTTCGAAAGGAGCAATTATATGCTAACCTCAAAAAGTGCACTTTTTGCACAGACAGACTTGTGTTTCTTGGTTTTATTGTTAGTGCACAGCAAATACAGGTTGATGAAGAGAAGATTCGTGTGATCCAAGAATGGCCTAGTCCAACTAATGTAAGTAATGTTTGAAGTTTCCATGGACTAGCTAGCTTTTATAGGAGGTTTGTGAAGGATTTCATCACCATTGCAGCACCACTTACTGAGGTAATCAAGAAGAAGATGGGGCTCAGTTGGGGAGAGCAACTAGAGAAGGCCTTTCAGACGCTTAAAAATAAGTTGACTCTTGCGCCACTACTTGCTTTACCTGATTTCTCTAAAACTTTTGAGATTGAGTGTGATGCTTCTAGAATAGGTATTGGCGCAGTTCTCATGCAAGAGAGGAGACCAATTACATTCTTTAGTGAGAAGCTAAGTGGGGCAACCTTGAACTATCCTACTTATGACAAGGAGTTATATACATTGGTTTAAGCTCTGGAGACTTGGCAACACTATCTTTGGCCAAAAGAGTTTGTGATCCACACTGATCATGAATCCTTGAAGTACTTGAAGGGACAACATAAGCTGAACAAAAGGCATGCTCGTTGGGTGGAGTTTATCGAAACATTTCCCTATGTCATCCATTACAAGCAAGGTAAAGAAAATGTTGTTGCTAATGCACTTTCTAGAACATATGCTCTTATCTCTACTCTTATGATGTGCCTAATTCCAAGCTTAAGCACAATCAAAAGAATCAAGGAAAACACCTCAATTCACAAAACACAAATCGGTTCACTTGAGGGCAATTTCACGTGCAGACCTTGTAGATTTTGATGGAAATCGTTGTTCAAATGATTCAATTGTAATCTCTAATGATAATATTAACCAAATAACCACAAGAGAACATGAAGTTCACGTAAAATCAGATCTAAAGGAAGCAATAAAGATAAGCACAAAACCGTGATCTCAAATCCTTCTAATAATGCCAATTCACGCCAATCACTAAGAAGCATTCAATCTCAATGAACAATCAACCTTTACAAGATGATTATCCACGAATTACAACCACTAATAAGTCCAAGAAAGATTCAAATCAACCCTAGATATGACTCACTAGAGAGGAAATGAACAACAAGAAAGATGAATTGATATTACTCACGATTTCTCCTTGTTGCACTCGCCACAATTCCAACTTCTTGGGATTAAAATTGATAAGAGAATTTTAGAATTAGGAAACCCTAAGCCCTCTCACGAAATGTGAAGTGTTTGTTCTACAAAAATAAGCATCCTCAAACCCTCTCTTAAGCAAGTATTTATACTTGCTACTCTTAGGGTTAAAAAGTGCTCAAAATTACAAGTTTGCCACTTTGGCCACTTTCAAGGTGGCTAACCCTAAATGAAAATTACAAGGAAATAAAAGTGTCCCAAAACCAAAATACAACTAAAATAGTTCATAAAAGAAGAAATATATAAAATAAATGGTCTTCATGATGCCGGTCTTCTATAGGATCCATCGGCTCAGCTCATCGTCGGTTTAGGTCGGTCTATGGATAACCCACAAGCTGAGTCTGAGGGAGTTTGTCCATTGCCCTGTAAAGCATGATAAGTATTCCTGTTGGAATATAAAATACATGAATAAGATAAAAGAGGTTAGTAAATGAATAATTTCAGGGTCGATTTGCTCAAAATGGGTCTTCGTCGCCAAGATTCGAAATCCTTTAGTTCTTGTCGGATTTTGATTCCTATTATCTCCTCGAGCCTCAAAAAGATTTGTCCTCAAATCTGGCAGATCAAATGTAGTAGAGACTCTATTTTCTAAAAGCAATCCATCTGAAGAAATATCTCTACAAAATCCCAATATCTGAAATACCATAGTAGGTGATTGTTTTCTCTCCTCCATTTCTAGGATGTATCTCATCTGCAACACAAACAAGGACTCATTATCTACTGATGTCTCCCCTGTCTCAACCCATTCCATTGATTTTGTTTCCTCTTTTTTTAACTCATCTATATGATACTGATCCTCATCGTCTTCTAATGGTTGGCCCAATTGCTCATTACCCTTTAAAACCTTTGAAGGTGAACATAATTGTCTCTGAACAGTTTGGCTCTTTAGTAGTCTACTCGTCTGACTATGATCATCAAGATGCTCTAAAGGTTGGCACATCTGTGTCTGATAAATTTTGTGCTCTAAAGGTTTGTTCGACTGCTCATGGCCCACTGATGGTCTACTGATTTGTTGCTGAACCCTTTGAACCTCTGAAGACGACATCAGATTTAGAATAATTCGTTTTCCCTCCTTCTGGAATACGTAAGTATTCCTGAAGCCATCATGTAAAACCCTTCTGTCATATAACCAAGGCCTGCCAAGCAATATATGGGATGTACACATAGGCACAATATCACAATCAATCTCATCAAAGTATTTATCCCCTACACTAAATGGTACCCTAGCTCTTTGGGTTATATGCAAACTCCCCTGATCATTAAGCCAATGCAATGTATACGGTTTAGGATGTGGAGTAATAGCAAGTTTTAGTTTCGATACCATTGATGCTGTTACCACATTGGTACAACTACCACCATCAACTATAAGGACACATAAATTTCCTTATACCCTACAAGAAGTATAGAACAAGTTTTCCCTTTGTTCATCATCCTTAGTAGTAAATGTAGTCAATGTCCGGCGTAATGCATTGGCATAATGAAACATTTCACTAGACATGATTGTGTTCAAACCTAACAACACAATAATTATCTTCACACTTCCACGGTTCAAGCACACAACCAAGCTACAAGTGAAGTACACTCAACTACTTTCAAGTAGATAGAATTAAATTCAACTACAAGTGTTTAAGTAACTAGTTTAATTACTTTCACACTTTAATGACTTGTTTGAATTTTAAATTCTACTACTCACTTTCCTTATTCTTGCCTTGATTTCACACTTCAAATAACCACAATGTGCAGCACCTTACACTACACAAAACTCCACAAATTTGCACCACCACACACACCTAATCACGTTGCACTCGCTCCACCAATAACTCCACGGCAACAACACAAAATGCACTCCACTTCCACAACAATGATAACAAATGACTACAACAACAAATACACTCTACTTCCACGGCAATATTAACAAGATGTACTCCACTTTCCACAAGTTCTAACCGCAACTTTAAAACAAAATGGGCAGCAACTCAAATTTGAAATTCAAACCAATTCACTAATTGCAAGCCTACTTCAATTGGTAAGTAATGAATTCAAATTCAAATAGCAATCATTAACTCCCACAACTTAATTGCATATGTTTGAATTCAAACAATTCCTTACTAATTAAAACTCAATGCAATCTGCAAATTGTACTCCTCTAATTCACAATTACACAATGGAAGTCACAACAACAACTAACACATCCTCCTTCATGCCACAACAAGCTACGACAAGGATTTTGGTAAGTTTTGCAAGTTCCAAAAATTTTTGAATTAAACAACACTTTATACTTCTGCCCTTCCACGAAAATTATTGATCATAAAATGATACAACAACCTTCCCAATCCAACTCCAACAAACAGCAAATTAAATTCCAAGCCAAGGTAATTTCGTAATCTCAAAACAACAACAACAACACAATTTGCGGTTTTCACTAAATCACCCTAATTGATGATTAACTCCACGAAATCAAATAAAACCAATTCCCTTATCTCAAAATGTGCTCTGATACCAAAAAGATGATGTGCCTAAAACCAAGATTAAGCACATACAAAACCAATTTGAAAGACAATCAAACAATGTCAATCAAACTAGTCTTAATCTCTTGAATAATGGCGTCAATTTCCAATGTTTATAACCAATGTTCTTCAATTAGGATGTGTTCAATCTTAAATCCAAATATGATATAGCTCTGATACCAAAATATGATGTGCCTAATTCCAAGCTTGAGCACAATCAAAAGAATCAAGGAAAACACCTCAATTCACAAAACACAAACCGATTCACTTGAGGGCAATTTCACGTGCACACTTTGTAGATTTTGATGGAAATTGTTGTTCAAATGATTCAATTGTAATCTCTAATGATAATATTAACCAAATAACCACAAGAGAACATGAAGTTCACGTAAAATCAGATCTAAAGGAAGCAATAAAGACAAGCACAAAACCGTGATCTCAAATCCTTCCAATAATGCCAATTCACGCCAATCACTAAGAAGCATTCAATCTCAATGAACAATCAACCTTTACAAGATGATTATCCATGAATTAAAATCACTAATAAGTCCAAGAAAGATTCAAATCAACCCTAGATATGACTCACTAGAGAAGAAATGAACAACAACAAAGATGAAACGATATTACTCACAATTTCTCTTTATTGCACTCGCCACAATTCCAACTTCTTGGGATTGAAATTGATAAGAGAATTTTGGAATTAGGAAACCCTAAGCCCTCTCATGAAATGTGAAGTGTTTGTTCTACAAAAATAAGCCTCCTCAAACCCTCTCTTAAGCAAGTATTTATACTTGCTACTCCTAGGGTTAAAAAGTGCTCAAAATTACAAGTTTGTCACTTTTAAGGTGGCTAACCCTAAATGAAAATTACAAGGAAATAAAAGTGTCCCAAAACCAAAATACAACTAAAATAGTTCATAAAAGAAGAAATATATAAAATAAATGGTCTTCATGATGCCGGTCTTCTATAGGATCCATCGGCTCAACTCATCGCCGGTTTAGGTCAGTCCATGGATAACCCACAAGCTGAGTCTAAGGGAGTTTGTCCATTGCCCTATAAAGCATGATAAGTATTCCTGTTGGAATATAAAATACATGAATAAGATAAAAGAGGTTAGTAAATGAATAATTCCAGAGTCGATTTGCTCAAAATGGGTCTTCATCGCCAAGATTCGAAATCCTTTAGTTCTTGCCTTAATGATAAGTCTTGTCGGATTTTGATTCCTATAATCTTAGTTATAGATTGCTTGGTTTTGAGTATATTAAAGAAGTGTATGCTGCTGACCAAGATTTTTGTGAAGAGTATGATCATTGTGAGAAGAGTGGTCATGGTAAATTTTATAAGCATGAGGGATTCTTGTTTAGGGAGAATAAACTTTGCATTCCTAATTGTTCTTTAAGAGAGTTATTAGTGAGGGAGTCTCATGGAGGAGGATTAATGGGGCATTTTGGAGTAGCTAAAACCTTAGGGGTTTTACAGAAACACTTCTATTGGCCTCACATGAAACGAGATGTTGAGAGGATTTGTGAGCAATGTGTCACTTGTAAGCAAGCAAAATCTAGAGTCTAACCTCATGGACTTTATACCCCACTTCCAATTCCTCATAAGCATTGGGTAGACATTTCCATGGATTTTGTGTTAGGATTACCTAGGTCTAGGTATGGTAGAGACTCTATTTTTGTAGTTGTGGATAGGTTTTCCAAGATGGCACATTTCATTCCTTGCCACAAAACAGACGATGCTTACCATGTTGCTAATTTGTTCTATAGGGAAGTTGTAAGATTGCATGGTATGCCTAGAACAATCGTATCGGATCAAGATGCTGATGAGGATTCGGATTCGAATTCCTTCACACAAAACTAAATCGTCAACAACAATCAAATAACTCAAATTTTTAGGTTTTTCTGGATTTTGGAACTAACGAATAAAATCAAAGATATCGATAAAATTATCAATCTATAGATGCCAAGAATGATAAAATTAAATTGTTTCGCAATCAAATCATAGAACGATAGAGACGACGTTAGATAAATCAATCACTACGATTAAAAAATTCCAAGAATTCAATAACAATGCTCGCCACAAATTCTATATGAACTAAGAATTTGATAAAGAACAATACAAATAAAGTGAAAATCAATTCTCAATATTCTTAAATCTCTAAAGAAGATTCTCACACACTCAAGTGTCTCTGTTTTACAACCAAAATGATAATTCCCCTCGAAAAACCCTAAGGATGCCTATTTATATCATCTAAAACAATTTGTGTGAAAACATTCAAGGCCGGCCAAAGGCCGACGGCCTTCACTTAGGCCGGCACCAAAAGCCAGCGGCCTTCACTTAAGCCGGCACTAAAAGCCGGCGGCCTTCATTTAGGCCTGCTCCAAGGCCGGCGGCCTTAAAGTGAACTCAGCCGACCTTTATTCAAGGTCGGCTTAAGGCTGGCCGGAGATCGCCTTGGTTCCTCCCGACTCCTATGTCCTCCTTTTTTTGGTGCTCGTATTTTTGCTCTTGGAATCGTATCATTCCCTCCATGTTGAAAATGATTCGACCTTGAATCTGTATCGTCCATCCTGCTAGGCCACATAAACAGACTCCTCTTTCCCTTGGGTTTCTTAAGGCAAATCAGTCTTGTGTGTTGTACTTCAGTTAGACTCAGAGGAAGAAGCATGTATGTCTTGTCCTATTGCTGAATGGTATACTCATTGGTGTATCCATCATACTTGGCTCTGAGGTCATACTGCCAAGGTCTTTCAAGGATCAAATGTGTAGCTTCCATGGGAGCTACATCACAAACAATTTCGTCAGTATAATCACCAATAAGCAATGGAACACGAACCTATTTGTGTACATGAACAGCTCCCTGTGGACTCAACCAATGAAGTGCATAAGGTCTTGGATGCTGCTCTACCTGCAAACCCAACTTAGTAACCCAGTTTGCTGAAGCAACATTAGTGCAACTGCTTGTGTCTACCACAATCAAACAAGTCTTTCCCTGCATCATGCGCTGGATATGGAATAAATTGGCAACATTAGTGCAACTGCTTGTGTCTACCACAATCAAACAAGTCTTTCCCTGCATCATGCGCTGGATATGGAATAAATTGGCCCTCTGATTAGAAACAATTTCATCCTGCTGAACCATTAGCATATCTCCCTATACTGGACTTGCTATAATGTCCTCATCTTCCTCTTCTACCTCAATACTCTTCTGTTCTTCTTCCTCACTCTCAACTTTGTCCCCCTTGATGACCATAACCCTTTTATTAGGACATTGAGAAGCAATATGGCTAAGTCCTAAACACTTAAAACATTTGATATCTTTGCTCCTCTTTTGTTGTGTTTGGTCAACAACCTCACTAACGACTGCTTTTCCCTTTTCCTACCTTTCCTTCTCCCTCTCGCCATCATCTAATTTATGGTGTTGATATGATTTCTGATCCCGCTATTTCTGATCCCACCTGCGCTGATGCCGCTCTACCCGACTGGCTAATTTAATCACATCCTCAAGAGTCTGATAATGCTAGAGTTCCACTACACTAGCAATGTCCATCTTCAACCAATTGATGAAACAAGCTATGGATTCATCTGATGTTTCCCTGATATCACATCTTGCCACTAATGTCTCAAACTCCTTCACATACTCTTCTATGCTCTTCTTACCCTGCCTCAAGGATTGCAACTCCATCAGCATCTCCTATTTATAGTAGTCTGGCACAAATCTACGTCTCATCAACCTTTTCATCAAAGCCCATGAACGCACTTTCTCCTCATTAGCCCTACGTCTCTTAGTTTGTAATTTATCCCACCATAAACTAACATATTCAAAAAATGCTAAAGACGCCATCTTCACCTTCATGCGCTCATCCCACTCATAACAGTCAAACACCTTCTCAACCCGTGGCACCCAATCTAGGAATTCCTTTGGTTTACTACTACCAGTGAAAGGTGGAATTTTTAGCTTGATGCTTTCAATTCCCTTACGCCTGTTAACATTGTTTCCTGTCCTATTCCTTCCACTACTAGCATTAGATTCACTACTAGAGTGTCTCCTCTTAATTCCTGCACCACTATGGCTTCTTCTATCCCTAACCTTCAATCTCTCCATAATCAATCTAAGATTTTCTTGGATTTGATTGAACTCAGCCCTAGTCACAACCTCACCCCCATTATCAGCATCATTCCTATTGTTGTTGTTTTGAACACTTCCTTGCGACGACATCTCTACCCTTCAATAGTCAGCAATAGAAATTCACTAACAACCCAATTCTCAACAATAGCCCCAAACACCAATTCATAGCAATTCAACACTCAACAACTGAATTCAGCAAAAATATTCACAAAACCCCCAATTCTCAACAACAGACTAATCACCAATTCACAAAAAAATTGTCCAAATTTCCCAACCAATAGCAGTATTGAATTAAAACTACAATTGAATTGAGAATCAACAACCTTACCGATTTAACCCACGATCTAATCAATCCTTCGCTCTAACGAATCCAACCTTTGCTCTGATACCAAATGAATCCAACCTTCGCTCTGATACCAAATGATGAGGATTCAGATTCGAATTCCTTCACACAAAACCAAATTATCAACAACAATCAAATAACTCAAATTTTTAGGTTTTTCTGGATTTTGGAACTAACGAATAAAATCAAAGATATGGATAAAATTATCAATCTATAGATGCCAAGAATGATAAAATTAAACTGTTTCGCAATCAAATCATAGAACGATAGAGACTACGTTCTATAAATCAATCACTACGATTAAAGAATTCCAAGAATTCAATAACAATGCTCGCCACAAATTCTATATGAACCAAGAATATGATAAGAACAATACGAATAAAGTGAAAATCAATTCTCAATATTCTCAAATCTCCAAAGAAGATTCTCGCACACTTAAGTGTCTCTGTTTTACAACCAAAATGATAATTCCCCTCGAAAAACCCTAAGGATGCCTATTTATATCATCTAAAAAAATTTGTACGAAAACATTTAAGGCCGGCCAAAGGCCGGCGGCCTTCACTTAGGCCGGCACCAAAAGCTAGTGGCGTTCACTTAGGCCGGCACTAAAAGCCAGCAACCTTCATTGAGGCCGGCGGCCTTGAAGTGAACTTGGTCGGCCTTTATTCAAGGCCGACTTAAGGCTGGCCGGACTTCGCCTTGGGTCCTCTCGACGCCTATGTCCTCCTTTTTTGGTGCTCGTATTTTCGCTCTTGGAATCGTATCACATGCTAAGTTCTTGGGCTACTTCTGGAAGACCCTATGGGCTAAGTTAGGATCTAAGTTATTGTTCTCTACTACTTGTCATCCACAAACTAATGGTCAAACTAAGGTAGTAAATCGAACTTTATCTACTTTGTTAAGGGCTGTCATTAAAAAGAACATTAAGAGTTGGGAGGATTATTTGCCTCATGTTGAATTTGCTTATAATCGCACAATGCATTCTGCTACTAAGTTTACACCTTTTGAAATTGTGTATGGTTTTAATCCACTAACTCCTTTGGATTTATCTCCCCTGCCTATGTCTGAGTATGTCAATCTAGATGGTAAGAAGAAAGCAAAGTTTGTTAAACAACTTCATGAGAAGGCAAGGCTCAACATTGAGCGGAGGACATAACAGTATGTGAAACAAGCCAACAAGGGTCATCGACAAGCTGTCTTTAAACCCAGAGATTGGGTTTGGGTTCACATGCGCAAAGAGCGGTTTCCTATGCAACGTCAATCTAAATTACTTCCTAGAGGCAATGGGCCATTTCAAATTCTTGAGCACATCAATGATAATGCCTACAAGTTAGATTTGCCAGGTGAGTATCAAGTAAGTGCTACTTTTAATGTTACTGATCTGAGTCCTTTTGATGTAGGCGATGATTTGAGGACAAATCCTTTTCAAGAGGAGGGGAATGATGGAAGCCATGATGGGAGCCAAGCTAGAAGGTGGAATGTGGATCCTCTTGAAGTGCCACTTGGACCGATCACAAGAACTCAAGCAAAACGATTCAAAGAAGCACTTAACGGTTGATAAAGGATATCCAAGAAGCTAGAAAAGATTCGAG
The DNA here is from genome assembly GCA_037954665.1 of Laguncularia racemosa. Taxonomy (NCBI): domain Eukaryota; kingdom Viridiplantae; phylum Streptophyta; class Magnoliopsida; order Myrtales; family Combretaceae; genus Laguncularia; species Laguncularia racemosa. The sequence continues at coordinate 1,367,875 of JBBMOL010000155.1, forward strand.
CAACCATGAGAATGAACTTGCATTTGTACATGTCATTCAAGGTTTTAACAAAGGAGATCAAAGCTACCAGCTTAGGTAGAGAAACAGCCGGCCTTGAAAACGCCGATTTTCTATGCTGGATTAACGCTGCCGGCTTTGAGCCGACATTGAAATTAATGCCAAGAGCTACGGAGGGACTACGTCGCCTTCTACACCGCCGGCGTATATCCGGCATACATCCTACGCCGCCTACTATGCCGCCGACATACATCCGGCGTACATTGCCTGACGAGAAGATTTACTTTATTTTGTTATTTTTTGTAACTTTATTATGTTTTGTCATTTTGGGTTTTTTCTTTACGAGTTGTAAACACTATTAATAGTTTGTTAGGGTTGGAAAAATTCATAACTTTGATTAATATAATTTGAAGAGTATTCCTCTCTTAGTTCTCCAAAGAACTTCTCTTGAACTTATCGGATCTCTTCCGTGGCGTTCAAATCAGACTTATCAATCGGTCTTTCATCCCGATTGTGGCGTCAACATAGTATACCAAGGTTTTTACCTCATCTATAGGCAACGGGTCGTAGTTCCACTTCGATTAATTGGCATCTTAGGTTGTAATTCCAAATGTATTGGTATAGGGTTTCGTCACAGGTAGGCGTAGTTCGTATCAATTTGACATGGCTAATGAATTTATCTTTTGATGCACAAAAACAACTTAATACAACTTTAATACACTTTCATGTCAAATACAACACACACAACACCCCTTCAAACTTACAACAACACTCTACGACACACACACTCTTCCACGGTTCACTACACCACTAAAGCAACACACACACCACGGCTTCACATAACTCCCATGGTTCACTTAACATAACCTCAAACCACAACACTCACTCTACAGTACACACACGCACTTACGATGCAACACCCTTAAACCTCAACACACACTCTACGATACCACTCACTTCATACACCTATGGTGCACTTCACAATCACGGCAATAAAAGATAAATGGAAGCAAATATGGATACAAACTCTAAATGGTAAGCAATTGAATCTAACTAGTCAAAGTGAATTTAAAATGATTAATACACAATAATTCCCACATATAATGATTGATTTTGAAATTAAAAAATGTTTCCTAATTCTCCACATAAGTTAAGCAAATCTGAAAATGAACCTTCCAATTCCGAAATTTCAAGGAAACAACAAAGCACCAATCAACACTACTTCAACTTATGGAATTCAAATCTAAAGAACTTCCCCTTTTTCCACACACAATCAACTCACGGCAAAGGATGTAATCTGATTTCTACATTTCACAAGACTTTAATTAGAAATCATGCAAGAAATCAAGTAAAAGAGGAACAATTTAACACAAGACTTTAAGTTTCACTTCACACAATTCAATTTTGGAATGAAGGATCAAGAACCCTAAATCCCAATTTGTGAATCACGAAAATTTCCCTTCTCTAAACCTTGCTCTGATACTAAATTATGATGTGCTACAATTGGATTCCAATACCAATCAAATAAAAGAGGAACAATTTAATCCCAACTCTTGCAATTGACATGAAACCAAGCAATATAAAGAAACTTAATTTGGTGTGAACAAGAACAAATAAAAAAATCCAATTACACACTAAATATGACACACTAGCAATAATTGGAAGCAACTCAAGAAGTATTGATATTACTCACAATAATCCTTAAGCTAACTTGCTATAATCTTAAAGTGAAATTGATAAGAGTGAAATGGCATGAAGAGGAGCTCTCCCATGGCACAAAAATAAAAAATTTCTAATGTTCAAAAGTCTCTTACTAATGTGCTTAAGAGTGAATCCAAAGCACATGAACACCAATGCGAATGATCAATCAATCTCAAATGCATAATTAGACTTACAATTAGCGTGATGCCTAGTAAAACATAAACCTAAATTGCGTGAATCAATTTGAAAATAACACAAAGGACTTCAATAGAAATTGAATTACATATAACATGAAATTTCAATCTATTAAAATTGGAGCAATATGAATCCTAATTGGCATGAATAACAAATGATGGAAAACAACCTATTATCACTAGATATTACACACTAGTAATAAAAAGGAAGAAACTTAGAAGTTCTTGATACTACTTACAAGAAATTCCAAGCCTCACTCGCCATAATTTCCTAGAAATTGATAAGAGTGTGTGTATTAGCAAGAGGACTCACTCTCTCTCACGGCAACAAGATGTTTTTGTTCAAAATGTCAAAAGCTTTATACAAACCCTAGTTAGCAAGTATTTATACTTGCTCCAATTAAGGTAAAAACAACATGAAAATTACAAATAAGCCACTTAGGTGGCCGGTTCCAAGAAAAGAAATTACAATTGCTAAGTGAAATTGTCGATTCTCAAAACAACAATTGCAAGTATAATGTTCTTCAAGTGACTGGTTCTTTAAGTCAATTGGATGTAACTCCAAAAATGTCCCGCAAGTTGATCATTAGTGCATGTTATTTGGCCATCCTATAAAATTGGTCAATGCATTTGCTATAGTGCAAAACCAAACATTGTTAGATAAAAAGTGAACATATGTAGATGTCTTAGATCATACATCCAAATTAGGTTCCCCCACTACTAGAATTGTAGGGTAGATTCCCATCATCTCCTCGAGCCTCTGAAAGATTTGCCCTGAAATCTAAGGGGTCATCTCTTAGACTAAAACCCAATGTCTTTGTTTGCCTATTTGCCTGACTTTTAGAAGAACCAGAGGTATTTCTAATTTGTTCTTGGAAATAGCACACCTCAAATGGAGACATAGGAGTCAAGACTATTTGTGTACTATCCTTTCAAAACAAGTAAGTGTTTCTGAACCCGTCATGTAACACCTTTCTATCAAACATCCAAGGTTTATCTAACAATAAATGAAAGGCGCACATAAGAAGCACATCACGGATAATCTCGTCATGGTATTTCTTTCCTATACTGACCGGCACCTTTGCCCTTTGTGTAACATGCAAACTACCACGGTCATCCTACCAATGCAATTTGTAAGGGCTAAGAAGCAGGCTAGTGGCTAGTTGTAATTTATCTATTAATGTAGTAAATATGACATTAGTGCAACTACCACTATTAATGAATAGCATATAAAGGTTACCTCGGATCCGACAAGGTGTGTGGAATAGGTTCTCCCTCTATTTGTCCCTAGCATCTGGAGATAAAGTCAAAACCCTATGTAACACATTAATAGGTAAGTATTGTTCACCATTTTTATCCTCATATGTCTCAATGTTCTAATCATCGTAGTACTCCTACAAAGCAATGGACAAATCTATAAGCTCGATAGCTTCTTCTTCATCATCTTCTTCGATGCCCTCCATGACTGTCATTACTATCTTATTGGGACACTGTGTAACTATATGTCCAAATCCCATGCATTTGAAGCATTTAATCTAGCGCATCTTCCTACTAGTCGACCCCGATACTATCTATCTAATATCCGATCTAACTACCTCTTTGCCTTTCCTAGAAATAATTTTCTCCTTTTTTGTGCTTGGTATAACTCTATCTACTACCCTGGTATGCTCGCCTGCTCCCTTTAGTCCACCCAACTAACCATCAGCCCCTATAGGCTTAGTAGTATTACTAGTAACCTTGAATGGATTAGACCGCCTCTGCCTTTCGACTTTCAAGGCTAACTATATAGCCTCATCAAGTGTACTATACCTTTGCAGCTCAATAACACAGGCTATCTTGTACTTCAACCTAGACATAAAACACGCTAAGGTTTACTTAAGAGGCTCTACTGACCCGCACCTAATTATTAATGTTTTAAACTCTTGGATATAAACATCTATTGTTTTGCCTCCCTATCTTAATGTTTGTAAATGCATAAACAGTTCCTACCTATAGTGCTCAGGAATGAACCACTTCCTTAAAACCCTTTTCATGTCTCTCGAAGTGTGAATTTTAGCCTCCCCATCCCTTTGCCTACTGATCACCGAATTCTTCCACCACAAGTGATAAGGATTTGGGTATGCTCTGATACTAAATGATAAGAATTTGGGATATTCTCTGATACCAAATGACATAAAATTGAATCGAATCCTTTTTACACAAATCAAATCGTCAATAACAATCAAATGTTACAAATTTTAGGTTTTTCTAGATTTTGGTACTAATGGAATAAAACAAGGATATGGATAAAATTACCAATCTATAGATGCTAATATTGATAAAATTAAACTAATTCGCAATCAAATAATTGAACGATAGAGACCACATTCTATAAATCAATCACTAAGGTTAAAGAATTCCAAGAATTCAATAACAATGCTCTCCACAAATTCTATAGGAACCAAGAATTTGATAAGAACAATAAGAATAAAGTGAAAATCAATTCTCAATATTCAAGAATCCCAAAGAAGATTCACACACATGCTCAAAGTGTTTGCTTACAACCAAAAATAACATCTTTTCGAAAAAAAACCCTAAAGAACACTATTTATATCATGCTTAAAAAATATTGTGCGAGGCCATTTAAGGCCGGTGGCCTTCATTTAGGCCGGCACCAAGGCTGGTGGCCTACATTTAGGCCGGCTCCAAGGCCGGCGGCCTTGAAGTTAACTCGACCGGCCTTTATTCAAGGTCGGCTTAAGGTTGGCCGAACTTCGCCTTAGGTCCTCCCAACGCCTATGTCCTCTTTTTTTGGACCCCGCACTGCTACCTAGAGCTCAGATTGACTTTGTTTTCTTTGGTGCTCGTATCTTAGCTCTTGGAATCGTATCATTCCCTCCATGTTGAAAAAGATTCGACCTCGAATCTGTATCGTCCATCTTACTAGACCACATAAACAAACTCCTCTTTCCTTTAGGCTTCTTAAGGCAAATCGGCCTTATTTGTTGTACTTCAATTAGACTCATAGGAAGAAGCTTGTATGCCTTGTCCTATTGCTGAATGGTATACTCATTGGTGTATCCATCATACTTGGCTCTGAGGTCATACTGCCAAGGTCTTCCTTCCATGGGAACTACATCACAAACAATCTCGTCAGTATAATCACCAATAAGTAATGAAACACGAACTTATTTGTGTACATGAATAGCTCCTTATGGACTCAACCAATGAAGTGCATAAGGTCTTAGATGCTGCTCCACCTGTAAACCCAACTTAGTAACCCAGCTTATTGAAGCAACATTAGTGCAACTGCCTGTGTCAACCACAATCAAACAAGTCTTCCCTTGTACCATGCCTTGGATATGAAATAAATTGACTCTCTGATTAGGAACAGCTTCATCCTGCTTAACCATTAGTAAGTCTCCCTATACTGGATTCACTATAATGTCTTCATCTTCCTCTTCTACCTCAGTACTCTTCTGTCCTTCTTCCTCGCTCTCAACTTTGTCCCTCTTTATGACCATAACCCTTTTATTAGGACAGTGAGAAGCAATATGGCCAAGTCCTAAACACTTAAAACATTTTATATCCCTGCTCTTCTTCTGTTATGTTTGGTCAACAGCCTCACTAGTGATTGCCTTTCCTTTTTCCTTCCTTTCCTTCTCCCTCTCACCATCATCTGACTTATGGTGGTGATATGATTTCTAATCTCGCCATTTCTGATCTCGCCTGCGCTGATGCGTATCAACCCGACTGGCTAATTTAATCACATCTTCAAGAGTTTGATAATGATGGAGTTCCACTACATTGCCAATGTCCATCTTCAACCCATTGATGAAACAAGCTATGGATTCATCTGATGATTCCCTAATATCACACCTTGCCATTAGTGTCTCAAACTCCACATACTCTTCTATGCTTCTCTTACCCTGCCTCAAGGATTGCAACTCCATCAGCATCTCTAGTTTATAGTAATCTGGCACAAATTTGCGTCTCATCAACCTTTTCGTCAAAGCCCATGAACGTACCTTCTCCTCATCCGCCCTACATCTCTCAGTTTGTAGTTTATCCCACCACAGACTAGCATATTCAGAAAATGCTAAAGACGCCATCTTCACCTTCATGCGCTCATCCCACTCATAAAAGTCAAACACTTTCTCAACCCGTGGCACCCGGTCTAGGAATTCCTCCGGTTTACTACTACCAGTGAAAGGTGAAATTTTTAGCTTTATGTTTTCAATCCCCTTACTCCTGTCATCATTATTTCCTCTCCTACTCCTTTCACTACCAGCATCAGATTCACCACTAGAATGTCTCCTCCTAATTCCTGCACCACTATAGCTTCTTCTATCCCTAACCTCCAATCTCTCCATAATCAATCTAATATTTTCTTAGATTTGATTGAACTTAGCCCTAGTCACAACCTCACCCCCATTATCAGCATCATTCCCATTGCTATTGTTATTAATAGTTCCATGCGACGACATCTTTACCAATCCAAATTCAGTAATAGAAATTCACCAAAAACCCAATTCTCAACAATAGCCCTAAACACCAATTCACAGCAATTCAATACCCAACAATTGAATTCAGCAAAGATATTCACAAAACCCCAATTCTCAACAATAACCCAATCACCAATTCAACACCCAACAATCCAATTCACAGCAATACTTATCAAAATAAATTCCCAAATTTCCAACCAGCAGCAGTATTGAATTAAAACTACAATTGAGTTGAGATTCAACAGCCTTACCGATTTAACCCGCGTTCTAATTGAATCCTTCGCTCTGATACCAAATGATAAGGATTTGGGTATGCTTTGATACCAAATGATAAGAATTTGGGATATGCTCTGATACCTAATGACACGAAATTGAATCGAATCCTTTTCAGACAAATCAAATTGATGTGCTTAAAACCAAGTAGAAGCACATACAAAAGACTTAAGAGAAACCAAACTCAAGTCAAGGCAAACCAGTTCCAACCAAAGGGCAAATGATGTGAACCCTAGTAAGATATGATGAAATCCAAACATCCAATGATATAATTATAATTCCACAATCATAATACCTTCTAACAACACCCTAATTTCATGTAATCCACGCAAATAAACTTCAATTTCAAAAGAAAACCATAACAAAAATAATCCCTTTCAAATAGTGAAGAACACGTTTTCTAGGGGAAATCTTCAATGATGATCCGAATAGAATTGATAAATACTTCAAATAAGCACAAGAATTCGTGAACAATAAGATGTATTTCTGACCAAGAAATATCTCAATTCAACCCTAGATATGACACACTAGAGAAGAAAAGAAATCACAACAAAATGAAATTGATATAACTCATAATTTCAAGATGTTGCACTCGCCACAATTTCAACTCTTAGGATTGAAATTGATAAGAGTTTGGAACCAAGGTATGTACCCTAATTCACACGTGGATTGTAGTGTATATTCTGCAAAATGATAAGCCCCTTAAACCCTCTCTTAAGCAAGTATTTATACTTGCTACTCCTAGGGTTAAAAAGTGCTCAAAATTACAAGTTTGCCACTTTTAAGGTGGCTAACCCTAAATGAAAGTTATAAGGAAATAAAAGTGTCCCAAAACCAAAACACAACAAAAATAGTTCAATAAAAATTACAAGATACAAAATAACATAAGTTTTCATGATCTAATGCCTTAGAATAGAAAACAATCGCAGCGGGACTTTGATTGTTTTCCTGAAAAATGTTCTGTGTCCAACTGAAGTTGTAGGACATTTTGGCATCCCATGGAGAAATATAATTGTACCTGTAAGATTATTCTCAAATTTTATTAGAAATAAAGACATAAGGTAAAATATGAGTAATTTGGTTAATCATCTAAATTGGGTTCTGAAGAGGTTGACAGTGTCAGAAATTTTCCCATCATCTCCTCGGGCTTCTGAAAGATTTGTCCTCAAATCTAGAGGATCAATTGTGGAATTAAACCCTAGTATCTCTGTTGTCTTGCTCTTCCAGCTAACCATGGTAGTAGATGGATACCTGATCTGTTTCTGAAAACCCTAGACCTCAGATGGAGTCATCGGTAATAGGACTATGCGTGACTCGCCCATGTTGAATATGTAGGTATTTTCAAACCCATTATGTATCACCCGTCGATCATACAACCAAGGACGACCCAACAGCAAATGGAATGCATGCATTGGAACTATATCACAAAGGATCTCATCATGATAGTTCTACCAGACACTCACAGGAACCTTTGCCCTAAGGGTAACATGCATACTACCTCTATTATCTAGCCAATGCAAATGATAAAGACTAGGATGTGGTATAGTAGACAGTTGTAATTTGTCTACCAGTGCAACAGATATAACATTCGTGCAACTACCACTATCGATGATGAGTACACAAAGGTTACCTCTGATTCTGCAAGAGGTATGAAATATGTTCTCCCTCTGAATATCACTGGTATCAGGAGATGTGGATAAAATCCTACGTAACACATTAAGGGGTAGATATTTCCCTCCTATATGCTCCTCAGGCGCATTTGCATTTTGATCATCATAATATTCCTGCAGTGCTGTTGGTAGATTTGTAGGCCCAATCTGATCATGGTCATCCTCAGTATCCTCTCCAATGTCTTCCATAACAGTCATCACCCTCTTATTTGGACACTGTGCAACCATATGCCCAAATCCCATGCATTTAAAACATTTTATCTGGCGCGCTTTCCCACTAGTAGATCCGGGAATAGTTTGCCTCGTTTCTGGGGCCATGACCTCTTTACCCTTCCCAGTGGGTAAGTTTTCTCTTATAATGGTTGGGGTAGTAGTGTCCACTGCCTTGACTTCCTCACCTACCGCCTTTGTTCCCCCTGATCGACTGTCGGCTGAGATGGGTCTATTAACAGTGTTGGGCCTACTGCTTGGAGCCCTAAAGAAGTTGGACCTCCTCTGTCTCTCTACTTTTAAGGCCAACTGAATAGCCTCATCAAGTGTAGTATAGCGCTGCAGCTCAACAATACACGTTATCTCATATTTTAGACCTGAGACAAATCGTGCTATAGTTTGTTCTAGAGGCTCAACAGACCCACACCTAATCATAAGGGTCTCAAATTCCTACACATAATCATCCACTATTTTGCCCCCTTGCCTCAAGGTTTGTAGTCGCATAAATAGCTCCTGTTTGTAGTTCTTAGGAATGAACCTTTTCCTTAGCAACCTCTTCATGTCCCTTCAGGTCTGAACCTCAGCCTCTCCATCCCGACTCCTGTTGATGATCAGATTCTTCCACTAAAGTGCAGCATACCCTACAAATTCAACAGCAGCCAATCTGACCCTGGTACTGTCGTCGATCTCATAACATTCGAAGAGACCTTCGACCTTATCCTCCCAGTCCAAGTATTCATCTGCTGATCCCTTACCATCACAGGATGGCATCTGTAGTTTCACATACTCCAAACCTCGAGGTGGCCTGAAATCCCTATTCTGATTTAGGTTCACTCCAGAATTGTCATCCCTTTCTTCCCTGTTTGGAAGATGCTCCTCACCCATCCTTCTATTTAAATTCCCTTCTCCCACTACTCTATTTCGATGAAGGTTTTATGGAGCTACTCGAGGTGGTGCTAGATGGTTTACCATTGGCGGTTGTGGCAAAGTCATCCTATCAACTCTAGTTGCCAGTGTAGCAACTATAGTAGTAAGCTCCTGAAGTTGTTCCTCCAAAGTTCTCCAGCCTACCACATTACGACCGTGACCTCCACGAACCTGGCTATTGGCTTCTTCACCCAATCCCCCATTCACACCGTCATTAGACATATTTGTAGATTCTCGTATGTTGTTCCTCAAAACAATTGGATTCAAGGGTACACACTTCCACTACTATGCTTCCCTAAACTCCACACAATAGCAACTACAAAAGACAAACAAACAAACCCACTTAATGTTACAATTATATAATTGCAACTCACGTGTAATACTCTTCTCCACAACACGCCACAATTATACGATGCAACAAATTTAATTTCCACAAGTCACTCCACAGCAACACACAAACAATAACAACAGTAATGATGTGTTACTTCCACGGCAACAACAAGATGGATATTAAGTACAAGTAGACTTCAACTTCTACGGCAAATAATGATAGCAAAGGAGTAATAAGTGACTTTCCACAAACGAATTCTGAATCCCACTATAGGCAGCAACTTTCAATTTGAAATTCAAACAACTTCATTTATTGCAAGCCTTCCTCAATTGGTAACAATGAATTCAAATTCAAATAGCAATCATTATTGCATATGTTTTGAATTCAAATAATTCCTTACTAATCAAACTTAATGTAATCTGCAAATTGTACTCCACCAATTCAGAATTACACAATGAAAATCAAAGACAACAAACAACATAACCTCCTTACGCCACAAGCTATTCACGACAAGAATTGGTAAGTTTTTCAAGTTAAAAAAAATTGCTAAAGTAAACTTCACTTTGTACTTCTGCTCTTCCACGTAAATTAGTGACCACAAAATGATATAATAACCTTCCCAAACCAACTCCAACAATCAACAAATGAAATTCCAATCCAAGGTAATTTCGCAATCACAAAACAACAACAACAACACAACTTGCAATTTTTCACTTGTTCAACCCTAATTGATGATCACTTCCGTCAAATTAAATATAACCAATTCCCTTCTCTCAACATGTGCTCTGATACCAAAAAGATGATGTGCTTAAAACCAAGTTCTAGCACATACAAAAGACTTAAGAGAAACCAAACTCAAGTCAAGGCAAACCGGTTCCAACCAAAGGGCAAATGACATGAACCCTAGTAAGATATGATGAAATCCAAACATCCAATGATATAATTATAATTCCACAATCATAATACCTTCTAACAACACCTTAAATTCATGTAATCCGCGCAAATAAACTTCAATTTCAAAAGAAAACCGTAACAAAAATAATCCCTTTCAAATAGTGAAGAACACGTTTTCTAAGGGAAATCTTCAATGATGATTCGGATAGAATTGATAAATACTTCAAATAAGCACAAGAATTCGTGAACAATAAGATGTATTTCTGACCAAGAAATATCTCAATTCAACCCTAGATATGACACACTAGAGAAGAAAAGAAATCACAACAAAATGAAATTGATATAACTCACAATTTCAAGATGTTGCACTTGCCACAATTTCAACTCTTAGGATTGAAATTGATAAGAGTTTGGAACCAAGGTATGAACCCTAATTCACACGTGAATTGTAGTGTATATTCTGCAAAATGATAAGCCCCTCAAACCCTCTCTTAAGAAAGTATTTATACTTGCTACTCCTAGAGTTAAAAAGTGCTCAAAATTACAAGTTTGCCACTTTTAAGGTGGCTAACCCTAAATGAAAGTTACAAAGAAATAAAAGTGTCCCAAAACCAAAATACAACCAAAATAGTTCAATAAAAATTTATAAGATACAAAATAACATAAGTCTTCATGATCCAATGCCTCAGAATAGAGAACAATCGCAGTGGGACTTTGATTGTTTTCCTGAAAAATGTTCTGTGTCCAACTGAAGTTGTAGGACATTTTGGCATCCCATGGAGAAATATAATTGTACCTGTAAGATTATTCTTAAATTTTATTAGAAATAAAGACGTAAGGTAAAATATGAGTAATTTGGTTAATTATCCAAATTGGGTTCTGAAGAGGTTGACAGTGTTAGAAATTTTCCCATCACAAATCGTCAATAACAATCAAATGTTACAAATTTTAGGTTTTTCTGGATTTTGGTACTAACAGAATAAAACAAGGATATGGATAAAATTACCAATCTATATATGTCAGGATTGATAAATTAAACTAATTCTTAATCAAATCATAGAACGATAGAGACCACGTTCTATAAATCAATCACTAAGGTTAAAGAATTCCAAGAATTCAATAACAATACTCGCCACAAATTCTATAGGAACCAAGAATTTGATAAGAACAATAAGAATAAAGTGAAAATCAATTCTCAATATTCAAGAATCCCAAAGAGGATTCACACACACACTCAAAGTGTTTGCTTACAACAAAAAATAACATCTTTTCGAAAAACAAACCCTAAAGAACACTATTTATATCATGCCTAAAAAACATTGTGCGAGGCCATTCAAGGCCGGTGGCCTACATACATAGGCCGGCACCAAAGGCCGACGGCCTTCATTTAGTCCAGCACCAAGGCCGGCGGCCTACATTTAGGCCGGCGGCCTTGAAGTTAACTCAGGCCGCCGGCCTTGAAGTTAACTCAGCTAACCTTTATTGAAGGTCGTACTGCCACCTATGTCCCTACGCTTATGTCCTCCTTTTTTGGACTCTAAGCTGCCACCTAGAGCTCGGATTGACTTTGTTTTCTTTGGTACTCGTATCTTAGCTCTTGGAATCGTATCAACAAGGCAGCATAACCTATAAACTCAACAACAGCAAGACAAACTCTGGTGTTATCATCTATCTCATAACACTTAAAAAGGCCCTCAACCTTATCCTCCCAATCCAAGTAGTCATCTATTGAACCCTTGCCATTAAATGAAGGGATTTTTAGCTTCACATATTCTAAACCCTTAGGTAGTCTGAAATCTCTGTTCGGTTAAGGATTGACCCCAAAATTATCATCCCTCTCCTCCCTAAAGGCATGATGATCTCCTTCCACTCTCCTTCCCATGTTTCCTCCTCCTACTGCTCCCTCTCTTTGAACGTTTTAAGGAGCTACTCTAGGTGGTGGTGCTTGAGGATTCGCCACTAGTGGTTGTGGCATTATCATCTTGTCAACCCTTGTTGCTAGTGTACTACAATGGTGGTGAGGTCTTAAAGTTGTTCCTCTAAAGTTCTCCCACTCGTAGTACAATGACCCTGTCTTCCACTAACTTAGCTATTGGCCTCATTGCTAATGCCTCCATTCACACTATCATTCGACATGTTTGTGGATGTCATTTACTGAAGTACAAATGTAATCTAAAACAATTGCAGCACTCTCCCTTCACTACACAACACTTCACCCACCACAACAATCAATCACCTACCAAATAAACACAACTCTATTTGACTTCACACACCATGTAAACACACACACACTTGTACACCCACTGTGCAACAAGCAAAGAAGGCAACACACACACTAGTTAGTATATTTATGTTTGACAAATGTTGTCTTCTGTATGTTAGCTCATGTAACTAGGAGCCTTAGGAACATCTAAAGGTTGGCATGTCTGCTTCTGTACAATAAGGCCCTTTGAAGGTTAGTTCATATGGTTGTAATTATCAGGAATCTCTGATGGTCTACGGATCTGTTGCTGAACCTTTTGGACCTCTAAAGGCGACATCGGATTTAGAATAATATGTTTTCCTTCCTTTAGGAATACATAAGTATTCCTGAAGCCATCATGCAAGACCTTCTTGTCATATAACTAAAGCCTGCTAAGCAATATATGGGATGCACACATAGGTAGAATATCATACTCGATTTCATCACAATATTTATCCCCTACACTAAAAGGTACCCTAGCTCTTTAGGTCATATGCAAACTCCCCTGATCACTGAGTCAATGCAATTTATATAGATCAGGATGTAGAGTAGTGGCAAGTTTTAGTTTCGATACTAACGATGCTGCTACCACATTGGTATAAATACAACCATCAACTATAAGGACACATAAATTTCCTTGTACCTTACAAGAAGTATGGAACAAGTTTTCCCTTTGTTCATCATCCCTAGTAGTAAATGTAGTCAATGTCCGGTGCAATACATTAGCATAATGAAACATTTCACTAGACATGATTGTGATCAAACCCAATAACATAATAGTTATCCCTGCACTTTACAGTTCAAGTACACAACCAAGCCACAAATGAAGTACACTCAACTACTTTCAAGTAGATAGAATTAAATTCAACTACAAGTGTTTAAGTAATTAGTTCAATTGCTTTCACACTTTAATGACTTATTTGAATTTCAAATTCTACTACTCAACTTTCCTTATTCTTGTCTTGACTTCTCACCACTTAAATACACAATTGGTAGCAATTAAACACATACACAACAGACCATTCATGACTACATAACTTTCCCCTTTGCTCACGATTCAACAATGTTCTCGCCACCAACAACAAGTTGCTTGACAACACATACAACAACGAACACCAAATGTTAACACCCTTTACTAAATTTACAAAAAATACAACACTACATGCACACTACTTCAAGCTACGGTGCACTTTCCCCACTTCCATACAAACATCAAACCGCAACTTCAATATAAAAAGGCAACTTAACTTTTACATTCAAAAGGAGTTCAATAAGTGCAAGGTTCCCCAAATGGTAAGGAGTTATTTCAAATTCAAATGACGCACAATTAAACAATCACTCAATGTATGTTTTGAACTTTCAAATTGCTTCTTAACTCACACTTCAATTCTGAAATTCAAATCTGAAAATTACAATTTGCTACTCCTCACTTCCGAAAATACACTACACAATTCACACTTCTTCAATTGATCACAAAGGATCAACACTTTTACTCCTCACATCCACTTCAAGATCACTTAACACTACTTCACACATACAACAATTCACACTATCACTCACACTTACACACATACAACAAATCACACTGCCACTCACACTACTTCCCTTTGCTTTACGGTTGCAAACACTCTCTACCACCACTTATACCACTTGCAATCCCTTTACTAAACACACACACACACACACACTTCCACATGTTGCACTCCTCTACCTCAACACAATTTTCCAAACCACAACTTAATAAACAAGGCAGCAAAAAATTCAAATGATCTCATTTATTGCAACCTTTCCACAAATGGTAAGAAGCCACTTTCAAATTCAAATGAACACACAATAACTTCTATCACCTAATGTGTGTTTTTGAAAATCAAATAACCTCCATATAATCCGCACAATTCAAATATGAAAAATTGTACAACTATACTCTTATTTCCAAAATCAACATGCAATGGATTACACTTCCACTTTCTTCACAAATGAGGTAATTTTCAAATTTTGAAATTTGAATCAATAATACACTTCTACTCCTCTTCCCTTTCACGAAAATTATAAACCAAAAGGAGCTACAACAAGTCTTTCAATTCAACTTCAACAAGCAACAAATTCACTTCTTAATTAAGACAATTACGCAACCTCAATTCACAACACAAAATTTCGGATCACAAATTGAAGAACCCTAATTGAACAAGAAGATTAAGAAATTAACTAACACTACTCCCTTCTCTAAACTTGAGCTTTAATACCAAATTATGATGTGCCTAAAACCAAGATTAAGCACATGCAAAACCAATTTAAAAGACAATTAGCAAATGTCAATCAAACAAGTTTCAATCACATGAACAATAGCTTCAAATCTTCACTACTTGTAACCAATTATTTAAACAATGGCATGATTAATCTTAATTCCAAGTATGATATAGCTTTGATACCAAAAGATGATGTGCCTAAAAGGGGGTTTAAGCACATGTAATTGAATCAATCAACAATCACTCAAATGGCAAGATCAATTCGGTTCCAAGAGCATAAAAATTGCGTGAAACCTAAATGTGAAGGATGATCCAAAGGCTGTATTTCAAGGTAATGAAAATCACAATGACGAAATCCTCAATTGAATCACTAAATCAACTTAAAATACCAAGGGATTACCACTCTTAAACAATTAAAACAGGGTCATATTCCCCCTTCCTAACAAGGTAATCCACGCCACAAAATGAAGCAAATTTGATGGTTAAAACAACTGTCAAAACCAATCAATTTTATAACATGATAGAATGATTTCAAATGAAATCAAAATCTGATCAAGAACAATCTTAATCAATCCTAGATATAACTCACTAGTGATGAAAAGGAAAAACAACAAAAAGGAATTGATATTACTTACAATTTCTCTTTGTTGCAACTCGCCACAATTTCAATTCTTGGTATTGAAATTAATAAGAGCAATTTGGATTTTAGGAAAACCCTAACCTCACACATGAAATGTGTTCTATTTTTGAAAATTTGGCTACCCTCAAAACCCTACTTAAGCAAGTATTTATACTTGCTCCCTTTAGGATTAAAAAGTTCACAAAATTACAACTATGCCACTTTTAGGGTAGCCGATCCTAAAAGACAATTACAAGCAAATGAAAGTGTCCCAAAAAAAAATTACAACATAAATAGTCCAAGTAAATAATAATTGCAAATAAAAATAGTATTCATCATGCTAGCTCTTCCATAGGGTTCGTTGGCCCAGCTCATCGCTGGTTTAGGTCGGTCTATGGATAACCCACAAGTTGAGTTTTAGTGAGTTTGTCCATCGTCCTGTAAAGCATGATTAGTGTGCCTGTTAGAATATGCAATATATGAATAAGAGAAAAGAGGTTAATAAACAAATAATTCTAGGGTTGATGTGCTTAAAATAGGCCCTTATCTCCAAGATTTAAAATCCTTTGGCTCTTGCCCAAATGATAGGTCTTGATGGATTTTGATTCCAATCATCTCCTCGGGCTTCAAAAAGATTTGTCCTCAAATTTAACAAATCAAATGCAGTAGAGACTCTAATTCCTCTTAACAAGCCACTAGAAGAAGTATCACTACAAAATCCGAATATTAGAAATACCATAGGGGGTGATTGTTTTCTCTCCTCCATTTCTAGGATGTATTTCATTTGTAACACAAATAATGACCCATTATCCACTGAGGTCTCCCCTGTGTCAACCCGTTCCACTGATTTTGTTTCCTCTTTTTCTAACTCATCTGTATGTCGTGACCCTCATGGCCTTCTAATGGTTAGCTCAACTACTTATGGCCCTCTGAAACCTCTGAAGGTGGACATAAATATCTCTGAACAGTCTAGCACTCTAGTGCTCTACTCATATCACTCCTATCCTCAAGATCTTCTGATGGTTAGTACATTTGTGTCTGATAAATGTTGTCCTCTATATGTTAGCTCATGTAACTAAGACCCTTAGGAACCTCTGAAGGTTGGCATGTCGGCTTCTGTACAATGAGGCCCTCTGAAGGTTGTTTCATGTGGTTGTGATTCTCAGGAATCTCTAATGGTCTACGGATCTGTTGCTAAACCTTTTGGACCTCTGAAGGCAACATCGAATTCAGAATAATACATTTTCCATCCTCTAGGAATACATAAGTATTCCTAAAGCCATCATGTAATACCCTATTGTCATGTAACTAAGGCCTACCAAGCAATATATGGGATGCACACATAGATAGAATATCACACTCGATTTCGTCACAGTATTTATCCCCTACACTGAAAAGTACCCTAACTCTTTAGGTCACATGCAAACTTCTCAAATCACTAAGCCAATGCAATTTATACGGTGCAGGATGTGGAGTAGTGGCAAGTTTTAGTTTCGATAATAACGATGCTGCTACCACATTGGTACAACTACCACCATTAACTATAAGGACACATAAATTTCCTTGTACCCAACAAGAAGTATGGAACAAGTTTTCCCTTTATTCATCATCCTTAGTAGTAAATGTAGTCAATGTCCGACGCAATACATTAGCATAATAAAACATTTCACTAGATATGATTGTGTTGAAACCCAACAACACAACAATTATCCTTACACTTTACGGTCCAAGTACACAACTAAGCTACAAATGAAATACACTCAACTACTTTCAAGTAGATAGAATTAAATTCAACTACAAGTGTTTAAGTAATTAGTTCAATTACTTTCACACTTTAATGACTTGTTTGAATTTCAAATTCTACTATTCAACTTTCCTTATTCTTATCTTAACTTCTCACCACTTAAATACACAATTGGTAGCAATTAAACACATACACAACAGACCATTCACTGCTACACAACTTCCCCCTTTGCTCATGGTTCAACAATGTTCATGCCACCAACAACAAGTAGCTTGACAACACATACAACAACCAACACCAAATGTTAACACCCTCTACTAAATTTATAAAAAATACAACACTACATACACACTACTTCAAGCCACGGTGCACTTTCCCCACTTCCATACAAATATCAAACTGCAACTTCAATATAAAAAGGTAACTCAACTTTCACATTCAAAAGGAGTTCAATAAATGCAAGGTTCCACAATTGGTAAGGAGTTATTTCAAATCCAAATGACACACAATTAAACAATTACTTAATGTGTGTTTTGAACTTTGAAATTGCTTCTTAACTCACACTTCAATTCTAAAATTCAAATCTGAAAATTACAATTTGCTACTCCTCACTTCCGAAAATACACTACACAATTCACACTTCTTCAATTGATCACAAAGGATCAACACTTTAACTCCTCACATCCACTTCAAGATCACATAACACTACTTCACACATATAACAATTCGCACTGTCACTCACACTTACACACATACAACAAATCACATCGCCACTCACATTACTTCCCTTTGCTTCACGGTTGCAAACACTCTCCACCACCACTTACACCACTTGCAATCCCTTTACACAAAACACACACACACACTTCCACACGTTGCACTCCTCCACCTTAACACTATTTTGCAAACCGCAATTTAATAAACAAGGCAACCAAAAATTCAAATGATCTCACTTATTGCAACCTTTCCACAAATGGTAAAAGCCACTTTCAAATTCAAATGAACAAAAAATAACTTCAATCACTTAATGTGTGTTTTCAAAAATCAAATGACTTCCATATAATCCACACAATTCAAATCTAAAAAATTGTACAACTATACTCATTTCTGAAATCAACATGTAATGGATTACACTTCCACTTCCTTCATTAATGAGGTAATTTTCAAATTCCAAAATTTAAATCAATAATACACTTCTACTCCTCTTCCCTTTCGCAAAAATTATCAACCACAAGGAGCTACAACAAGTCTTTCAATTCAACTTCAACAAGCAGCAAATTCACTTCTCAATTAAGACAAGTACGCAATCTTAATTTACAACACACAATTTCGGATCACAAATTGAAGAACCCTAATTGAATAAGAAGATTAAGAAATCAACCAACACTACTCCATTCTCTAAACTTGAGCTCTAATACCAAATTATGATGTGCTTAAAACCAAGATTAACCACATGTAAAACCAATTTAAAAGACAATTAGCAAATGTCAATCAAACTAGTTTCAATCACATGAACAATGGCATCAAATCTTCTTTACTTGTAACCAGTTATTCAAACAATGGCATGATCAATCTTAATTCCAAGTATGATATAGTTTTGATACCAAAAGATGATGTGTCTAAAAGGGGGTTTAAGCACATGTAATTGCATCAATCAACAATCACTAAAATGGTAAGATTAATTCGGTTCCAAGGGGCACAAAAATTGCGTGAAACCTAAATGTGAAAGATGATCCTAAGGCTATATTTCAAGGTAATGAAAATCACAATGATGAAATCCTCAATTGAATCACTAAATCAACTTAAAATACCAAGAGATTACCAATCTTCAACAATGAAAACAAGGTCGTGTTCCTCCTTCCCAACAAGGTAATCCACGCCACAAAATGAAGCAAATTCGATGGTTAGAACTAATGTCAAAACCAATCAATTTTATAACATGATAGAATGATTTCAAATAAAATCAATAATCAATATTTATGCATAAATAGTCCAAAGAAATAATTATTAAAAAAAAAAAATAGTCTTCATCATGCTAGCTCTTCCATAAGATTCATTGGCTTAGCTCATCACCGGTTTAGGTCGGTCTATGGATAACCCACAAGCTAAGTCTTAGTGAGTTTATCCATCGCCTTGTAAAGCATGATAAGTGTGCCTATTGGAATATATAATATATGAATAAGAGAAAAGAGGTTAGTAAACAAATAATTCCGGGGTCGATGTGCTCAAAATGGGCCCTCATCTCCAAGATTTGAAATCCTCTAGCTCTCGCCCTAATGATAAGTCTTGACGAATTTTGATTCCTATCATTTGTGGCTAAGTGTAGGGTTGTCATCAGTATTGATGGATATTTTAGTGACTATGGGTGTTTGTATAAGAGAGGATGGCTATGCATACAAACCCGTTTTGTGAGAGAGTGTTGTTGACTAGAGAAGCTCATGTTGGGGGGCTTGCAAGTCATTTTAGAGAGAAGAGGACTTATGAGATGTTGAGGGAGTATTTTTATTGGCCTGATATGATGAAAGATGTGCATAAGGTGTTGGAGAAATGTGCCAATTGTAAGAAGGCAAAAGGAAGGAAAGGGCCTTATGGGGAATATCTGCTATTGCCTATCCTCGAACAATCTTGGACTAACCTAAGTAAAGACTTCATGTTAGGATTACGTTAGACGACTCAAAAGCACTTCTCTATCATGGTGGTCATAGATTAGTTTAGCAAGATGACCCACTTCATTCCTAGCCATAAAACTGACAACATTAATAGGACTCAAAATCCATCAAGACCTATCATTAGGGCAAGAGCCAAAGGATTTCAAATCTTGGCGATAAGGGCCCATTTTAAGCACATCTATAAACACCCCACTTTTGCCCTCAGAATCAACAATTCTCAATAATAATCAATTTTTCAATTTTTCCTAATTTTTCCCAATTTTTCCTAATTTAGCATAAAATAATAAAAATGTTCAAAAAAATAAAAATAAATAGGAAAACACTTCAATTTTGAAAAATGATTTCAGAAATGGCAATAATAAATAATAAACAATTTTTGGAATTTTCAAAAAATACAAAAAATAGAAAAATCGCATTGCATATATGCAATTTGCGAAAATAAAAAAATCAGGAAAGTGGGCTAGCTCAACTGGTCCGGACCATGGGCTAAGGCGCGCACAGGGGGTCGAGGTCTCGGGTTCGAATCGCGGAGGACGCAGTTTCCGCGTTTTGTAATTTTTCGACTTATCTAGTGACACGTGGCAGCATCTGATTGGCTGGAAGAAACGCACGCGCCGGGCGCGTGATCATCCCTTACCTCGAGCCTGAGATCGCCGGCGAGAAGAAAAATTCGTATTTCGGCCGTTTTGATCCGATTTTTTGCACGAATCCAACAGATCTTCAACGGAAATAAGATAAACACTATCTAATTGGAATCAAATCGCAACAAACCGATTTATCGGAGGAAATCCGATCAGCTTCAATCGGAGGAAATCCGAGCTTATCCAGCTCAATTTCAGGTGCCTATAAATAGAGGAGGAGGTGAAGAAGCCAACACACAGATCAGAATTGCGAGAGAGAGAGAAAAGAGTGCAAATCGGAGGAAGTCCAAGCCGTGACTGCCGACCGGAGTTCAAACCACCTCAAGGAGACGTTCTGGGAGTAAACTGCCACCACCATCGGACTCAGCACCCTCAAGAAGCTAGGATTCGACACTTCACCCGCCGCAAACGACCGCCGGAACGCCGTGAACGAGCCAATACCGCCGCCATGTCCGACCGATTCGACCAGATCCGACCCGATCCGACCCGACCCGATCCGACCCGACTCGCGCACCGATCCGGATCCAACTAAGTCGGATTTTCCAGATTTTTTATTATTATTTATTTTATTTATTTTGTTTATTCGTTTATGTTGACTTTATTTATTATTATTTATTATATTGTTAGCCATTTATTTTTTTATATTGTCGATAAATAGAAAAATGTAGGAATTGTATTTTTCTAGGATTTAATAATGTAGAAAATAGAAAATAGGAAATAGGAAATAAGAAAGAATAAAATAAAAATAATAAAAATGAAGAAAAATAATAGAAATATTAGAAAATAATAATAATAAAATTTTAAATTTCAAAATAGGATAGAAAATAAACTTAAGATAAAATTTTCAACAAAAAATATAAAAATTATAAAAATCATGAAAAACTTACAAAACTTATAAAAATCACAAAAATCATGAAAAACTTATAAAACTTATAAAAATCACAAAAATCATGAAAATCACAAAAATCATAAAAATCACAAAAATCATAAAAAATTCAAAAGAATTATAAAAGAATCGTAAAAATAAGTTTTAACACTTAGAAAATCCTTTTCTTCGAATAAACTCAAAATAGATGTTTTCCCAAAATCATTTTCAAAAATCAAATTCAAAGTTTAGGCTTAGAAATTTTTAGAAAAATCCCAAAGATGTTAAGAACGTAAATCAAAAGAGTTTTCAAAAATTAAAATTCACCAATGCACTAAAGATTTTCAGAAAAGCGAACTACGGCTTGTTTGATCCTGAGTAGCAGGTACGTAGGCACCCATTCGGGTCAACCCTAAAATGAACGAAAAATCCTTTTTTTCTTGAAATAAATCCAAAAACATAATAAAAGTAACAAAAACACAATGAAACACATTTCTAGAGATGAACAATTTTGAGAGATTAGGTGGTAACCGCATAGGTTTTAATAGGTTAGCCTCCGGACTTAGAAACTCTGGTTTTCCCTTTTTCTCTTCTCACAAAAACGAGAAGAGGAAATAACGACGACTAGTAGTCCAAATTAAGACTAATCCGCTCCTTTAGTCTTAATTCACTTTTCCCAACAACAGTTGGGTGGCGACTCCAAAAATCAAACGAAATTCCTAATTCAAGTCGAGGATCTAGATTAGATGAGCATAGGGTTTAGTTTAGATCGGATTAGGAATGGGAATCCAAAAATTAGACTTGACAACATCGACCTCAAAATTATTTGTTTACTAACCTCTTTTCTCTTATTCATGTACTGTATATTCCAACAGGCACACTTATCATGCTTTACAAGGCGATGGATAAACTCATTAAGACTCAGCTTATGGGTTATCCATGGATCGACCTAAACCGGTGATGAGCTAAGCCGACAAATCCTATGGAAGAGCTAGCATGATGAAGACTATTTTTTTTCATTTGTAATTATTTCTTTGGACTATTTATGTGAAAGCTTTGGAACACTTTTTATTTGGATGTAATTGAGTTTTAGGATCAACCACCCTAAAAGTGGCATAGTTGTAATTTTGTGGACTTTATAACCCTAAAGGGAGGAAGTATAAATACTTGCTTAAGTAGGGTTTTGAGGGAGTTAGCCAAATTTTCATAAAAAGAACAAAAACTTTATGTGTGAGGGTTGGGGTTTTCCTAATTCAAATTGCTCTTATCAATTTCAAATCCCAATTTGAGGTTGTGGTGAGTGGCTCCAAGGCTAATTTGTGAGTAATATTAAATTTACCTTGTTCCAATTTCCTTTCTTCACTAGTGAGTTGTATCTAGGGTTGATTTGGAAGTGTTATTGACCAAATTTTGATTGCATTTGCAATCAAATTCTTGTTGCATCAATTAATTGGTTTTAGCCTTTAAGTTTTAACTTTCAATTTAGCTTCATTTAGAACTGTGGATCACTTTGTTGGGAAAGTGGATCATGGAATTGGTTCTTGCTATTTTTGTGTGTAATTCACGTGGGTTTATTTGCGATCATTGTTTTTTTTGGAAGAATTTATCATTGTGGAATTGTTACTTGCAATTTAGAGCATTAGGATTTCATTGCATTCCATTAGGGTTCACGCTAAACCTAGTAGTGTTAAGCCAAGATTGAACAAGTGTCTTGTGGTTTATAATTTGTTCCAATTGCATGTGCTTAACCCCTAATTTAGGCACATCATATTTGGTATCAGAGTTGGACATATTTGGTTCATTTCAATCTCGATCACATGGTGTTGAGGAATTGGTTATAAACATTGAGATTTAATGCCATTGTTCATGTGATTGGAAGCTAGTTTGATTGACATTGTCTAATTGTCTTTCAAATTGGTTTTTGCATGTGCTTAATCTTGGTTTTAGGCACATCATCTTTTGGTATCACAGCTATATCATACTTGCAATTAAGATTGATCACGCCATTGTTTGAAGGATTGGTCCATAAATATTGAAGAATTACACAATTGTTGAACTAGTTTTATTGTCTTTCAAATTGGTTTTGCATGTGCTTAATCTTAGTTTTAGGCACATCATCTTTTGGTATCAAAGCTTGAGGTTGTGAGAAGGGAATGGTTGCAAATTAAATTCGGAAGTTAGGGTTGGTTATTGTAGCATTTTGAATCAAACAAGTTGTTGGCGTGAACTTGCATCTTGTTGTTGTAATTGTTGAATTTTTTTATCTTGTTGATTAGTGGATGATCACTTAGAGAATTGGACACTCTTGAAATCCTTGCTTCTGGCTGTGAATGTGTAGTGCATGAATAGCAAACTGTGAAAGGGATGAGTAGTGTTTCAATTGTGAAGTGGAATTGTGTAGTGTATATTTTCGGAAAAGGTATAGGAGTCACAATTGTAATTTTCAGATTTGAAATCAGGATTGAAAGTGCACATTAAGAAGTCAATTTAAAATTTCAAAACACACATTAAGTCATAGTTAATTGCGTGTCATTTGAATTTGAAAAAGCCTCTTACCATTTGTGGACTTGTGCACTTATTGAACTCCTTTTAAATTTGAAAGTGAGCTACCTTATCTTGCTTAAAAGTTGCGGTTTTTGTTGTAGTTGTAGAAGTAAAATTGTGCCGAGGCTTAAGGAGTGTATTTGGAGTTATTCTTGTGAAATTAGTAGAGGTTGTGTACATTTGATATTGGTTATTGTATGTGTTGTCAAGGACATTGTTAGTAGTGGCATGAAGCATCTTGCACCATGAGCATAAGGGGACTTTTATGGTAGTGGAGGGTGTATGGTGTGTGTATTTTCCTTGCTGCCCATTGTGTATTTAAGTTGTGAGAAGTCAAGACAAGAATAAGGAAAGTTGAGTAGTAGAATTTGAAATTCAAACAAGTCATTAAAGTGTGAAAGTAATTGAACTAATTACTTAATGATGTGCTCAAAACCAAGTTGAAGCACAATCGAATGACTCAAGAAAACAAATCACAATTCAATCACAAAACTGGTTCAATGTGGATGAATAATTCACGTGAAACCCTTTAAGATTTGATGGAAAAATGAAGATCAAATGATGTAATTGCAATCCCTATTTGTAATATTCACCAAGTGACAACAAACAAAGATTAGATTCACGTGAAATCAGAACAAATTGAAAGCACCAAAACCGTGAATTCCACTCTTCCTCCAATTCCAATTCACACCAACACTAAAGAACAATCAATCTTACAAGATAATTGTCCACGAATTTACATTCACAAATAAGTCCAAGAAAGCTTCAAATCCACCCTAGATATAACTCACTAGAGAAGAAGTGAAGAACAACAAAGAAGGAAATCGATATGACTTACAATTTCTCCTTGTTGCACTCGCCATAATTCCAATTCTTTGGTTGAAATTGATAAGAGGTTTTGAACTAAGAATGAAACCTAATTCCACACGTGAAGTGCTAGGTTTAATCTACAAAAATATGGCCTCCTCAAACCCTATTCTAAGCAAGTATTTATACTTGCTACTCCTAAGGTTAAAAAATGGTCAAAATTATAAGTTTGCCACTTTTAAGGTGGCTAGTCCTAAATGAAAATTATAAGGAAATGAAAGTGTCCCAAAACCAAATACAAGAAAAAATAGTCCATAAAACAATTACAAAGTACAAAATATCATAAGTCTTCAAGAACCGATGCCTTGGAATGGAAAACAATCGCAGCGGGTCTTTGATTGTCACCTTGAAAATGTTCTGTGTCCATCAATTGTTGTATGACATATTGGCATCCCATGGAGAATTACATTGCACCTGTAAGATTATTCACAAATATTTATTAGAATAAAAGACATAAAGTAAAATATGAGCGATTTGGATCATCATCCAAATCGGGTTCTGAAAATGTTGACTGTGCCGGAAATTTTCCCATCACTTAAACACTTGTAGTTGAATTTGATTCTATCTACTTGAAAGTAGTTGAGTATACTTCATTTGTGGCTTGGTTGTGTACTTGAATCGTGGAAGTATAAGGATAATTATTGTGTTGTTGGGTTTGGACACAATCATATCTAGTGAAATGTTTCATTATACTTGATCCACGCAAAAAGAGATATAAAATAAGCATGGATAAATACTGGCAAGTGTAATGGATTGGATCAAGCAATATAGTGAGAGAAGAGTGTCAAACCACGAAGATTGATTAAGTAATAGACCTATATCAATTTCTACTATTATTTAGGCAATGATATTTGATGAGAATAAAACGTGAATGAATTATACTAAATGTGTAAAAAGAGAATTGTGTTGAAAAAGGATGAATGGATGGTGGGAAAATAGAATCCACCCTAATTTTTACTACTCATATTGCCTTCATGTTATAATAACTTATAGCTATATGGATTTTCACAAGAAATTTGACAAAACCTTAATCCTTTTTCAAGTTTTAAAGTATCAAAACCCCAATTAAATGTAATAGCTCCTGCTAAATAAAATCAATGGAGGATTCTAATTTACGATCATAAATTTCCCAATTATATGTTTGCCTAATATCTTTAAAATAATTTCTCCTAATCCCTTAGTGAAAAATTAAATAAAAAATATTGCATGACACAGTTAGGTCAATTTCTAATAAAATTCAATATCGCCACTTCCGTATAAATTATTAAATCTTACTTGGGAATTCCTAATAAATCCTAAATTTCTCTTTCGAGTCATTTAAATTTCTATGCATTGATTTCAATTACAAAATACAATTCATAGTAGAAATTCTCATATGAAAATTCTACATATCTATATGTTCTATAATATCAATACAATGATCATTTTAGTTGAATTATGTATTCATCATGTTTCCCACAGAGATGATTTAGAACATTATGGTGTTGATTGCATAAAAACAATTTAAATGAATAGGTGCAATGGAATTCATATTGAATAATAAAAATAAACTAATAAATTGCATAAAAGAAAATAAAATAAATGAAAAAATTGCTATAATCTTCAAGAGTTTGTAGAACTTCAATCTTCCAAAATGATTTCTAGAATTCTTCAATTGAAAGCAAACTTCAGCAAAGTAACATTCTTTCTTCAAACTAAAATTTGGGATAACATGAAATGAGAAAGAATTAAAGAGAAAATAAAATCCTAGGAAACAAGAATGAATCCTTAGGTTCACACAAGGGGTCTATTTATAGATCCAAAGAGAAGGAGGATAAGGTTGATCTGATGAGGAATTGAGTTAGCAAATCAATCAAGATAAGGTTTTAGAGAGATTTTCGCATGGACATCCCATAAATAGTCAAGGACGGCGGTCTTCAATGCAATTCTTCATTTGCTTCTTCAATTTTGTGAAAAGCTCCTCCAAGTAACTTGTATTTTACTTTTAGGTCCTCAAAACCTGAATTTTCACAATAAACGCCATTAAGTACCATTTCTTTTTATTTTCTTATAATATTGAAATAAATTTAATATAAATCCCAAAAGAAAATATAAGTATATTGTGATCTTATCAACATCCCCACACTTGACTTTTTGCTTGTCCTCAAGAAAAATAATTGAAATGAATAAGAGAAATCTGTCATTGAACTTTTGGTGCCCATTACTCTAACCATACTGAAACTTGTAACTAGAATAATCTAGTTGAAATTTGGTAGTTAATCTAAATAAAACAGATTTTTAATCCCAGTGTTTAACAATTGAATTCTCCTTCAAAAGAAGAATACTTAGTCCATACGGAAAAACATTCATTTACTTCATTGGTTATTATCAAGTATAATCTTCCTCAATTTTTCTTCTCTAAACAAGATAACAAAAAGTGAAAGCATATGGTATCCATTTTTTTCCTAGAATTTCTCCCTCTTCAATTTAGTCTTTATTTCACTTATTACCCTATATTCAACATTTTCTTTTTAATTTGCCTTAATTGATAGTAGAGTTAGCCTTCACTCTTCTAAGGGACTAAAGCCTGCCCATGTCAACCTGGCTTTCATTAAGGTACTAAACTTTTTGCCTTTCCGCCCTTCTCGTTATTGTGAGTTCATTAAGTCGGCACATCCCAGGCTCATCACCCAAGTGACTAGGTTTTAAAGGGACCCCTACGAACTCTTCCTCACACTAACATTTAAGATTGGATACTCTTAACTCACTTACCTGAGTTATTGGAGTAAAGGCTCTAATTGCCATTTTTTTTTTTATGAATGAATATTAGTTAAGACTATTTTTATAAGGAATCATTAAGTAAAAGATTTCCTTTACCTCTTTCACTAGGTGTTAAGGTATTCTTAAAGAAATTTCAAGAGAAATTTATCCCAACCAATTTTTCCATGAAGTAAACCTGCTTGTTTTTTTTTTCAACTTAAGGACTTCAAATCTCAACTTCAAAAGCTAAACATAGGGTAAATCCGTTCTCTAGAGACTTTACTATTAAATTTTAACTATGTAAACCAGTCACAACAGTTGGTGAGTGGGGTACCAATCTAAGTCAATTTCAAGATTTTACTAATTATAAACACTTAAGAACATAAAGAAAGCATGGGAATTGCAAGCTCATGGTGTGTGCAATCAATCATTATACTTCTACATTTATAATCCCTTCCCCTCACTTCAATTGGACAATGTCCTCATTGTTCCTATAATAGCACAAACTTAGGGAAAAGAATATCAATGCAATTTGTTTTTTGAAAAACTAGTACTTCCCTGGTGTCAAGTTTTTCATCAGCAAGAAAATTCCTCTAAAATGTCTATCATCCCTGAGGGTCTTTTGCTTCTTCCTCCTAGGCTGGAACTTTTTGGGTGGCATTCTTGGAGTGTCTTGAATGCAAGAGGAGAGTGAGTAAGAGACTGAAGAAGGAATAGGTCAAAGAGGGAGAAGAAATGCGAGAGAGAGGGAGAGTAGTCGTGAGAAAATAAGTGAGTAAGAGAGAGAAATAAGTGAGCAAATGATAGAGAGAAGGGTCTGCCAACGTCTAAAAACTAGATAAAGGCCGGTACCTTGTACCTGTACACTGCCGGCCTTGAATTCGAATTTTTTTTTTATATATCATCAAAAATAAAACACTAGTGTATACAAATATTGAGCATGGGCTGTCTCCCATGAATTGTTTAGTTTATAGTCGCTAGCCCGACTTTTCTAGTTCATGTCCTCAAATCTCCTAAATCCACAGCTGTGGCATCTCTATCAACATTTTCCCCTTCATAGTAATGTTTGAGAAGATAACCGTTTACTTTGAAAGTACGATTGTCTTCTGCCTTCAACTCAACTGCATCATAAGGAAACACATTAACAATTTCAAAGGGTCCAGACCATCGTGACTTCAACTTACCTGGGAATAGCTTCAAGCGGGAGTTGTATAGTAAGACCTTTTGACTAGGGAAGAATTCTCGCCTCACAATGTTCTTATCATGCCATCGCTTTGTTCGTTCTTTGTAAATTTTGGCATTTTCATATGCTTCTTCTCTCATTTCAGCCATCTGATTTAGTTGAAGAAATCTTTTTTTTACCTGTAGCCTCCTCATCAAAGTTAAGGTATTTAATAGCCCAGTATGCCTTATGCTCGAGTTCTACTAGTAAGTGACACGATTTACCAAAAACAATCTTGTAGGGGGACATTCCTATAGGGGTTTTAAACGTTGTTCTATAAGCCCATAATGCGTCATCGATTTTTAAAGACCAATCTTTCCTGGATGCATTGACAATCTTCTCAAGAATTTGCTTAATTTCCCTATTGAATACCTCAACCTGTCTACATGTTTGTGGATGATAAGGAGTGGCAATTTTGTGAGTAACTCCATATTTTAATAACAATTTCTCAAATTGCCTGTTACAAAAATGTGTTACCCCATCACTTATTATAGCTCTAAGTACCCTAAATCTTGAAAATATATTCTTTTTCAAAAATTTAATAACAACCCTGCTGTCATTAGTTTGTAGAGCAACTACCTCTACCCATTTTGAAACATAATCAACAGCTAAAAGAATGTATTTTTTTTAAAAAGATGATGGAAAAAGACCTATAAAGTCAATTCCCCATACGTCAAAAAGCTCAATTACAAGTATATTGTTTTGTGGTAATTTGTGTCTTCTATAAATGTTACCAATCCTTTGACATTGAGCACAAGACATGATGTAGTTCCTACAATCACTAAACAACCTGGGCTAATAAAATCCACATGATAAAATTTTAGCTACCGTTCTTTCTACACCAAAGTGGCCTCCTGCCTCCTTAGAATGACAATGCTGTATAATGCTAAGCTGTTCACTTTTAGGCACGCACCGTCTAATTATTTGGTCAGCACAATTTTTAAAGAGATATGGTTCATACTAAAAATAAAACTTCACATCATGTAAAAATTTCTTTTTCTATTGGTAAGATGGACCATATGGAGTGATTTTGCTAACCAAATAATTAACGATATCAGCATACTAAAGTAATCCTTTGACTTCTACTGCATGCAATTATTCATCAAGGAACTTTTCATTAATAGGTGAATAAAAAAAAATAGATTCCAAACGGGATAAATGATCAGCCACCACATTTTTAGTTCCCTTCTTATCTTTAATTTCCAGGTTAAATTCTTGCAATAGTAGAATCCATCGAATTAACCGAGGTTTAGCATCATTTTTAGCAAATAAATACATAAGGGCAGCATGGTCAGTATATATTGTGATTTTAGAACCTATCAGAAAAGGCCGAAATTTATCGCATGCAAATATGACTGCTAAAAGTTCTTTTTTAGTTGTGGCATTGATTGTTGCCAATCATAGTTTTAATAAATTGAATTCTTGTTCTTAATCCTACTATGAAGCAATAAGCAAGTGCACCTATCGTAGCGTAATATAGCGAGTAAGCACAAGGTCGTCCCTCGGAGATACACCAACTACTAGTACTAACTCTGTTCCTATTATCTAACCGCCGCTTAATAATCATGGTTCAAACTTAATTACTCTAATCTTGAAACTAATAATTCACTAACAACAATGGTTCTGAAGATTTATCAATTAACAAAAGCAACCTAGATCTTATTCTACTCCTTCTCTATCATGTAATTCATTAGATTTACGAAGATTGTCGTAATTGACTTCTTATACTGTCGAATTCTCTAGTCAAGTTAACTACTTTCTCAAGTATATTAACCTATCTAATCCTAGGTTTATCAAATAGGATCTCTCCTTAGTTAATAGTAACCTAGAATTGCATAAAGCACATGAATTCGCATCAAAATAATCGATGCAAATAGAAGACTCTTGTTTCCTATCTCTAAAAGAACAATCAAATCTCATTAATTGCATTAAATCTAATCATAAGAGCAATTTTTCAATTAACTAATATGATATCATGCATAAATTCATATTCCGGATCTATGAATCTAAGAAACAATTGAAGGGCATGCAATTAATCATAAGAAAGTCAACAACTTTGCATTAATGACCGAATCTTCATCACATGACATAGAAGTTTCAAATAAAATCTAGATCTAGGGTCTACTCCTCCATGAATTGGACAAAAGAAATGCAATTACTAGAAGAATAAATAAAATTCATAGTCACAACCCTTAAAGATAGAATCTTCTTCTTCCTGGGTCTTCAATTTCCCTTGGAATTGACAGAATCTCTTTCCCTTGCTGTTATGAGAGTCAGAGAAAATAAAAAAATTCGTAAACTCCCTTTCTAGGGCAAACTAATGGTCTATTTATACATGTACCCCGGTTGGATATATACACGAGCGGATACACGAGTAGTGTATCTCATGCTTGCTTCCAAGTGTCCTTATGTAAATATACACGAGCAAGTACATGGGAGTGTACATTGGTCGTGTATTTGAAACATCATTGAATAGAAGGAAAACTTAGATACACAAGCAATGTACATGGGCGTGTACTTTGCTCGTGTACTTTCCAGACATCCGTTTCAATATACACAAGCAAAATAGCAAAGTGCATGGGCGTGTATCTCGCTTGTGTACTTTCTAGAATTTTTTTCTTCACATGTAATGTATCCAATTCCTTCCGAACTTTCTCTGACTCTTCAAAACTCCTTCCCTTAGCTCCAAAATACTCTAGAGGATCCTGAAATTAACATTCATTCCATTAAGCATCCTTTTCTTCAACAAATCATTTAAAAATTCAACAATAAAGCACAATTTCATTACTCTAGATAAGGATATTTTGCGACTTACCAAACTTCCCCACACTTAAATCTTTGCTTGTCCTCAAGCAAAATAAAACATTAATCAAACTTCTCATTAATCATGATTATCGTTACTAAATAATACAACTCAGACATTAGCATTTATGAATTTTAATCTTTAAAGCTCAATGCAATCCCTCAATCTAATGAGTGTGCTTCTCACCTTGTCATGAAAGTATTGTAACATAGATACTTTAGTCAAATTTCTAGGATTAATCAGAGTAAACCAAGCTTTACCTTCATCATTTAACAACGGCTTTCATGATCAAATTTAGACACAAGATCAATTAGAGCCAAAGGAAACTTGGGACATTTCAACCAACACTAAAGAGTCTATAATCTTCTCAATTATCTCTCTAAGTAAAACAATCAATAATGAAAGTACATTGCATTTATGTTTCCCCTGGATTCCTCCTCCTTTTTAGTTGATCTCTTCAAAGATTTTATTCTTTTGTAATAGTTCACTATTTTCATCCCTTTTTTTATTTTTTATTTTTTGGTTCAGCTGTTTAGGATCTTGCAACCCATGTAACGAGTTTTCAGCCGATAATCCTAGGCTCGTCACCCAAGTTGACGAACGTTATCCCCTCAATTGAGGGCATTCCTAACGAACGTTATCCCCTCAATTGAAGGCGTTCCTATGGGCTTAATTACTCGAGTTATAGGACCCTCTGAACTTTTGCCTTTATGGTATTTCAGTTTATTACGGTAATTTCCTCGGTCAGCCGATCCCAAGCCAGACGACCTTAGGTGACCAGGTTTTAAAGGAAGCCCATCGAACCTCTATTACCTTAACTTATTATTTTGACTAGTTAGTAGCGAAGTCAAACTTCGCTCTTTTGGGGGACCAAAGCCTACTTATACTAACTAATCCTTTATTTTTCAAGTATAACATGCTTTCATTAAATTATTACTTTAAAGAGATCTTCTAAGACGGATCACCAAGAGAATCATTTCATTTGCCCTTTCATGAAAGATTAAATGGCTCTCAAGAACTTTGAGTTTCACAGCGATTTTATCCCATAACTTTGACTAAGTATCAATGTTCTAAAGAAGACAAAGGTGACATGCACAACACTCTTTTAGAGGAATTCATTCAATAAATGCTAAAATACTACATAATTTGCAATCATGATTTCAAAATTCGATTATCAAGCAAAAAGAAAAAAAAAATAGGGGAAAATTTTGAATGACTCATACAATTCAGCACAACCCTTATCAAATTTTTTTAGTATCCCTTTCCCCACACTTAGATTGAGACATTATCCCCAATGTCTTTATCATTCAAGAACGTAATGAGAAATAAAAAGATAAAAAGAAAAAATAAAAAGAAAAGGAACTGAGACTTCCTGGGATTAAATAGGTGATGGACCAATTGCATAGCTAGCAGAATGTCGATCATCTATATCAATGAAGCTCGCTAAGGAAAGTTATGGGACCAGTTGCATTCGCAGGATAGCACCTAGATCAGCAAAGTTCAACACAACAAAAACGAAAGGTAAAAGAGTAAATAGAGATCAGTCATTATTACAGTCATCCAGCAAGGAAGAGTTTAGCTCAAGAGAAAGAGCTCCTCGAATATGCAGAATAAAATAGTTTACTTAAAGTCATTCATCATTCTGAACTAGTCTCCTCATCTTCATCATCTTCATTCTCGTCCTCTTCATCATCACTTTCCTTACCCTTAGCAATGATTGGTTCCACTTCCTCAGTGGTTTCCTCAGTATCTTCTTCACTTTCTCCCTCACTTTCTCCCTCGTTTTCCTTGTCTTTATCACCGCTGGCCTCAACTTCCTCTTCATCTTCAAAGGAAGAGGCATAAGTGGGCAAATTGGCTTGCCCCGCTGGGAAGCACTTAGCCAGCGACTGGAAAGCGTGAACTACAAATTTTCTAAATTTTTTTTCTTTCTTTTTCAACCCCTGTAGTTGAACTTTCATCTCACCTTGGGTCTTCTCAATGGATGCCAATCAGTCAAGTACCCGCTCCGATGTGGGAATAGAAGACTCACCAGGTGAAGACAAGGAAGGAGCAGCTTTGGAGGATTGTGCAGAAGGATGCGGCCTGCTAGAAGTGCGGGAAGTTCCTGTGATTTTTTTCACTCCCCACTTGGCAAACGGCCCATCAGAGATTCTTTCCTGATTACACTTGGCGGCCTCTGGCCCAGGGTCTTGGAAAATGTCCATGCTCTTCAGCAAATGAGTGATGAAGCTGCTACAGTAAATCCCCTTAGATCGAGAGTCATGTGCCTGTCTCCATATATAAAAGGCTAACTCCAACCCGATATTAATTTGATATTCGTGGGAGATGCTGTAAAGATAGAAGATTTCAAAGTTATTGACAACTCCCTTACTGCTTTTTCAGGCTCCAATTGTGTTTGTCAAGAGCCAATGACAAACTTTGAGGCAATCATCCTTAATTAGAGAGGCCTTGGAGCTAGATGGAAAGTACTCTTGATTCGGGTTTCCGGTCAACTCCTCCCAACATACCTGATTGTTAACGTTGGGAGGCCAATGGTAATGTAAACCCCGAAACTCAAGTGTCCGGGTAAAAGCTTCAGTGTCCGGGTAAAAGCTTCAGTGTAGAATCCCATTAGAGAACAGAACTGGCAGATGGTACAGTTGTGCTGTTGCCCGTACACTTCAAAACTGAAAGAGTTGTCCCAACCTTTTTCAATTTCTGTCTTCTGTATCTGCATAGTGGATAGGAACTCAAGAGTAACATCCCTATATCCTGGTTCTTGAATGGTGAACAGGACCTCCCATGGTCCGGTGGCAAGGATCTCCTTGATTGGTTGAATTAATCCATACCCTTCCAGCATGGCCCAATCCAAATATTGATGTGCACCAAACGATTTCTGCGAGAGAATTTCAAACCACTTCTTGCTCCATGGCTCCTCCGCAACTCTTTGGGGGGGTGGAGCGGAGGATGAACTAGCACCATCCCGCTTCCTCTTAGTAGGAGTGGTCTTCTTCTTCTTGCTAAACTTCGGTTTAACTGCACAAGTCTTTTTACCCATCTGAATCAATCACAATGGTCTCAAAATTGGTTAGGTTCGTTAATTACACAAAGAAAATGATAGGACTTGCATTGGGTTTCCGAAACAAGGAGGAAGATAGCACAATTGAGATATACAACCAAGGTACACGATCGTGTACCTAGTTGTGTATCTACCCATCTAATACATGCACAAATTACCATAGGAACGCTCAGAATCAGGTCTTGTGGCTTTGGTATATTATCAATTTACCTTTCTGAAGGCCAAAAATGTAACTACAACACACCCAAAACATCATCAAACGATAAAGTTCGAATCTTGATTCTAAGAAGCTAGGTGTGATAGTTTAGTCATCGTAAAAAAAAATGGCCTCATAACTTGGTTTTTAAGAAGAAGATCGGAAAAGAAACACAACAACATTGTTCCAGAAACCCACAAAATCAAAGTCCCAAATATTTATGTTCAAACCCTAACTGTCGATTCACTTATTTGGCAGCCACTCATGACATCAATCATACATGTATTCATGTGAGTTCAAAATGTCTACAGATCTATCAACAATCGACTTCCAAAATGCAAAGTCACTCATCATACCATCATCATAGATGCAAGCATTTATGGTAGTCAAAAAAGAAAACCGAGCAACAATTGTATTGCAATAAGTATTGAAGAAGAAGAAGAGAAAACTTACTTACCTTGAGTCCTTGAAATGGAAGAAATTTATGGTGTGGAAAGAACAACCACGGTATGGAGGAGTAGAGTGGGAGTGAGTGGGTCAGATACACGAATGGAGAATGGGTCGTGTAAATGGCAGAGTGAAGTGAGGAGGCCTTTTATAGTATGAATAGAAAAATTAGATACACGACCAAGTACACGGTCGTGTACTTTGGATTCCTTTTTGTGGGTTAAGTACACGAGCTTATACCTTGTTCGTGTATCGTGGGAGAGCATTCTGTGGGTTAGATACACGACCAGGTACACGAGCGTATACCTTGTTCGTGTATCATGGGAGAGCATTCTGTGATCAAATACACGACCAGGTACACAAGCGTGTACCTTGTTCGTGTATTGTGGGAGAACATTCTGTGGGTTAGATACACGACCAGGTACACGAGCGTGTACCTTGTTCGTGTATCATGGGAGAGCATTCTGTGATCAAATACACGACTAGGTACACGAGCATGTACCTTGTTCGTGTGTCGTGGGAGAGCATTCTGTGGGTTAGATACACGACCAGGTACACGAGCGTGTACCTTGTTCGTGTATCATGGGAGAGCATTCTGAGAGTTAAATACACGACCAGGTACATGAGCGTGTACCTTGTTCGTGTATATAGAGGGAGTGTTCTGTAGGTCAGATACATGACCAGGTACACGAGCATGTACCTTGTTCGTGTATCGAATTATGCCTTCTATGGGTCAGATACACGACCAGGTATACGAGCGTGTACCTTATTCGTATATCTCTGATATGTACACAATGAGCATATTTTAAAGTGCATGGGAGGGCACACCATGACGTATTCCCCTTTTGTATTGCAAAGTCAATTTAGACACCCTCTGGCATGTGTGAGAAACCAGATACACCACTAGTGTACCCGGTTGTGCAGATCAAAGTACATACCTATCATCACTTCATCTTGCATTCCCTTGAAAAGGTCTCCCATCTTGAATTTCCCCACACTTAGAGCTTAAAAGAAGCTCTATTAAGGTGACTTTCATAGAATCCAAACTTGGTTAGCCCCTCTATAGCTGGTTGTCCTGCAAAAGTTACTCCAAAACAACGGACGATAATAAAGAAAAAAAAAAAAACTTACCTAAGCAACATGGGTTGCCTCCCTAGAAGTGCTGTTTTTTAACGTCGTTAGCTCGACGTAATGAACCGGTGGAGCTCAAATGGAGATGAGAATGAGGTTCATCTCCTCCTTTTCTTCCAAAACTGTTTTGTCCCGAAAGTAATGCTTAAGCCTTTGGCCATTCACCTTGAAAATGCCTTTCTCCGGGTGTTCCAACTCAACTGTGCCGTAGGGAAAAACCTTTTTTACCCGGAATGGACTGGACCATCTTGATTTAAGCTTCCTAGGGAACAATTTCAACCTAGAGTTGAAAAGTAATACAAAGTCCCCTTCATTAAACTGTCCATTCCGTGGTAGCCGAGCATCATGAAACTTCTTGGCTTTCTCTTTGTATATATATGAATTATCATATGCCATGAGCCTCTATTCATCTAGCTCATTAAGTTACATCCTTCAATGTGCTCCAGACTGGCTGAGATCTAAATTGGCAGATTTGATCGCCCAAAATGCCTTGTGCTGAATCTCAACTGGTAAATGGCAAGCTTTCCCGTAGACCAATCGATATGGAGTAGTATCAAGGGGGGGTTTATAAGCTATTCGATATGCCCACAAAGCATCATCTAACTTCTCGGCCCAGTCTCGTCTATGGTGAGACACGGACTTCATTAAGATACGCTTTAGGTCCCTGTTTGAAACCTCCACTTGCCCACTAGTTTGGGGGTGATACGGCGTAGCAAGACGGTGAGTCACCCCATATCGCTTAAGAATCTTTTCAACTTGCGAATTACAGAAGTGTGTACCTCTGCCACTTATGAGTGCCCGTAGGACCCCGAATCTACAGAAGTGCTTCTTCAAGAATTTAACAACCACCCGAGAGTCATTAGTCGACAAGGCTTGTGCTTCTACCCATTTAGAGACGTAATCCACAGCTACTAATATGTATTTATTTCTGAAGGAAGGAGGAAAGGGCCCCATAAAGTCGATGCCCCACACATCGAATACTTCACACTCTAATATGTAGTGTTGTGGCATTTCATTCCTTTTTGATATGTTACCATCCTTCTAGCATCGGCCACATCGAGCTATATATCTCTGAGCATCCCTAAACAATGACGGCCAGTAAAATCCTGCTTCCAATACTTTGTGCGTTGTCCTATTGGCACTATGTTGTCCTCCCGTTGGCCCACTGTGATAGTAGAATAAGATTTTCCATCATTCTTCATGGGAAACACACCTTCGAATCATCTTATCAGCACAAATTCTGAATAAATGTGGATCCTCCCAGTAGTAGTGCTTCAATTCGGTGAAAAATTTCTTCTTCTACTGCTTGTTCATATCCTTAAGAAGGGCCCTTGCCACTAGGTAATTGGCAATATCAGCAAACCATGGGATGATATCATCTTCAACGGTCTTGATGGCATACAATCGTTCCTCAGGGAACTCATCGTTGATCTCAACTTTGTTCGGTCTTTCTAAACAGGGATTCTCCAAACGTAACAGGTGGTCGACTGCTAGATTTTCGGCACCCTTTTTATCTCTTATCTCAAGATCAAACTCTTGAAGAAGTAAAATCCACCGAATGAGGCATAGCTTTACATCCTGTTTTGTCAGCAAGAATTTCAAGGCGGAATGATTTGTGTATACAATGACCTTAGATAAGATGAGATATGGTCTGAACTTGTCAAAGGCAAAGACAAGTGCCAACAACTCCTTCTCAGTGGTTGTATAGTTTTCTTGTGTAGGAGTGAGTGTTTTGCTAGCATAATGAATGGGTTGAAAGTATTTGTCCTTTCGCTGACCCAGAACAGCTCCCACAGCTGAGTCACTAGCATCACACATAATCTCAAAGGGAACGTCCCATGTTGGTGTGACCATGATAGGTGCAGTGATGAGTTTTTGCTTAAGGAGTTCAAATGCATCAATGCATTCCTGGTTGAAGTCAAAGGAGGTATCTTTCTCCAAGAGTTTTGCCATCGGCCTAGCAATTTTTGAAAAATCTTTAATGAATCGTCGATAGAACCCTGCATAGCCAAGAAAACTTCGTATTGCCTTAATTGAAGATGGTGGGGGCAATTTAGAAATTGCTTCGATCTTTGCCTCATCCACTTCTATGCCTTTCTTGGAGATTTTATGACCCAAAACAATACCTTCTTTTGCCATAAAATGACACTTTTCCCAATTTAGGACCAGGTTAGTGTCTTCACAACGTTGCAACACTAACTCAAGAAGGTGTAAACACCCATCAAAAGAATTCCTGAAAACAGAAAAATCATCCATGTATACTTCCATCTTGTCTCCTACCATATCCTCAAAAATAGCCATCATGCATTGCTGAAAGGTAGCTGGAGCGTTGCATAATCCGAAAGGCATGCGTCAATAAGCGAAGGTCCCAAAAGGGCATGTGAATGTCGTTTTTTCCTAGTCTTCAGGTGCGATAGGAATCTAAAAATATCCAGACATCCCATTGAGGAAACAGTAATATGCATGACCAGCTAACCTTTCAAGCATTTGGTCCACAAATGGAAGAGGAAAATGATCCTTCGAGTTGCGTCATTTTGCTTGCGGTAATCTACATAAACTCTCCATCCAATGACAGTTCTCATTAGGATGAGTTCATTTTTTTCATTCGGTACCACTGTCATACCACCTTTCTTCGGAACTACTTGAATGGAGCTCACCCATGAGCTATTAGAAATCGGGTAGATCATTCCTGCATCAAGCAATTTGATGACTTCCTTTTTTACAACATCTCTCATATTTGGATTAAGTCGGCGCTGCGGTTGTACCACTGGCTTGACACAATCTTCCATCAAAATTTTGTGTGTACAAAACGATGGGCTAATCCCCTTTATATCTGCAATTTTCCATGCAATTGCTTTCTTGTGTTGCCTCAGGACATGTAATAACCTTTCCTGCTGATCTCGATCCAGATTTGATGCAATTATGACTGGAAGTTTATAATCTTCTTCCAAAAATGCATATTGAAGGTAGTCTGGCAGTTGTTTCAATTCTAGCTCAAGTGGTTCCAAAATTGAAGGTTTCGATCTCTGAATGGTGGATCTATTCATACCTTCAAAGCTTCTTTCTTCTCTCAACTCAGGATTATTATTAAGCTGATTGACAACTGCTCTAATCGCCATATTTTCAAGTT
Source organism: Laguncularia racemosa (assembly GCA_037954665.1). Taxonomy (NCBI): domain Eukaryota; kingdom Viridiplantae; phylum Streptophyta; class Magnoliopsida; order Myrtales; family Combretaceae; genus Laguncularia; species Laguncularia racemosa. The sequence continues at coordinate 1,407,722 of JBBMOL010000155.1, forward strand.
GCTCTTTCTCCCCATTCATCAAACACAATTCCAATGCATCACCAATCAACAGGTCTTGCAATGAATCCGAAACTGCGAAGTCGAGGTAGTTGATTGCATAGCATGTATCATCATGGTGTAGGCTTTGTTTAAGGACGTCAGGCATTTTCACTATGACCTCTTCATTTCCCACTCTCAACACTAACTTCCCATCCCCAACATCAATTATGGCTCTAGCAGTAGCAAAAAATGGCCTCCCTAATATAAGAGGGACCTCCACATCTGCTTCCATGTCAAGGATGACGAAATCCGCCGGGAAGATGAAGTCCTGCACCTTCACTAATACATCTTCAACTACTCCTCTCGGGAATTTGACTGATCGATCGGCTAACTAAAGACTCATTTTGGTCAGTTTCGGCTTTCTAATACCCAATTTCTTGAACATCTTGTATAGCATCAAATTAATGTTGGCTCCCAAATCAGCCAATGCCCATTCTTCAGATAAATTCCCTATCAGGCAAGGGATGGTAAAGCTCCCAGGATCTTTTAACTTCTTTGGGAGTTTGTTCTGAATTACCGTAGAGCATTCTCCTCCTAAAGTTACAGTGGAGAACTCTTCAAGCTTCCTTTTGTTCGATAGCAACTCTTTCAAAAATTTTGCATATCGTGGCATTTGTGATAATGCCTCAACCAGTGGAAGGTTGATATGCAATTGCTTGAATATCTCTAAAAATCTGCCATAGTGCTCATCTGTTATGTCCTTCTTGAGTCGTGTTGGATAAGGAACATTGGGCTTGTATTCTAGGATTAATGGAGGTGATGATTTCTCTTTAGGTGATTTTTCTGAATGCTTTCCCCCTTCTTTGAGAACTACTTGTTCTTTTACTGGTTCAGTCACCCGACTCTCTTCTTCTTGAACCTTTGGTTGTAGTTCCTTACCACTTCGTAATGTGACAGCTTTAACATGTTCTCTAGGGTTGGTTTCCGTGTTTCCCGGTAGTGAACCTTAAGATCTCTCTGACAGAAGCTTAGTTATCTGACCGACCTGGTTTTCAAGATTATGTATTGATGCCTCATGATTCCTCAAAGCCGAGTCTTGATTTTTCATAATCAAATCTAAGGACTTCTGTTTGTCTTTTGAATCCTTGATGAATTTTGTGAGGAGATCTTTAAGTGGCGGTTTGGAACTCTAGACCATTGGCTTCTAATAACCTGGTGGAGGATTCGGATTGCCCTTCTGAATATTACTGTTGTTAGTCCAAGAAAAATTTGGGTGATTTCTCCATCCTGGGTTATAAGTATTGCTGTATGGATTGTTCTGGGGCCGAATTGGGTTTCCCAAATAATCCACTTGCTCTGTTTGCCCTTCCTCACCACCTGAAGGTTCCACAATAGCCAGCTGATGTTGTAAGACAGCCAACCCGTCGATCTTTCTAGATAAAGCCTCAACTTTGGACATGATAGAAGTAGCCACATCCACTTCAAGAATGCCTGCCACCTTCTTTTCTCTGCCTCTACCATGTGACCATTCATAATTATTCGCGGCCATGACTTCAAAAAGAGTCAAACTTTCTTTAGGAGTTTTATGGTTCAAGGTGCCACTAGCTGCGGCATCTACTGTTTGTCTCGTTCGATAGTTCAACCCATTATAAAATATCTGAACTTGAAGCCACTCTGGGATCCCATGGTGTGGGCATTTCCGCATTGAGTCCTGGAATCTCTCCCAGGTTTCATACAACGTCTCCATGTCACACTGATGATAAGATTGAATCTCAGCTCGAAGTTTAGCGGTCTTTGAAGGAGGGAAGAATTTGTCCATAAACTTCTTAATCAGACCTTGCCATGTAGTAATGGAGTTCCTCGGTAAAGAATTCAGCCACTACTTAGCCTTGCCTTTCAAAGAGAATGGGAAGAGCCTAAGGCGGATCGCATCATCACTAACTCCATTAAATTTGAAGGTATCGCATATCTCTAGAAATAGTTGGATATGCACATTTGGATCTTCATCCTATAAACCATCAAATTGAGTATATTGCTGCACCATCTGAATCACGGCAAGCTTAAGTTCAAAATTATTTACCTCCACTCGAGGACGGACTATGCTTGAGCTAACGCTTATCAAGTTTGGCCTAGCAAAATCAGAATTGGTTCTGGGTGGCTCATTAACTCGGCCATCTCTATTATCAACCAGTTGATGATTCGGGGGATCCATAACAACATTTCCTTGATTCAGCTCTTAAGCACGATTATTGACTTGATCAGCCATTTCTTCCTTTAGTGATTCTCCTTGAATACCAAATGATGTTGACTCAGTCGAGTGTTGCTTTTTTTGATAACAACGAATAATTTTCTCTGGCTCAGGATTAAAAACAGCAAGTTCCTTGGAGCGATTTCTGGTCATGCACTATAAACGTAATACAAATCAATTATGAGCTCCAAATTCTCAGGAAGAAAAGGGAAAAAAGATAAGAAAGAAATAAATTGGTTAAATTAATAAGTAAAGAGTGTTTCTAATATTAGCGTATCCCCGGCAGCGGCGCCAAAAACTTGATCGTTGCCAATCGTAGTTTTAATAAATTGAATTCTTGTTCTTAGTCCTACTACGAAGCAATAGGCAAGTGCACCTATCGTAGTGTAATATAGCGAGTAAGCACATGGTCGTCCCTCAGAGATACACCAACTACTAGTACTAACTTCGTTCCTATTATCTAAACGCCGCTTAATAATGTTGGTTGAAACTTAATTACTCTAATCTTAAAACTAATAATTCACTAACAACAATGGTTCTGAAGATTTATCAATTAACAAAAGCAACCTAGATCTTATTTTACTCCTTCTCTATCATGTAATTCATTAGATTTATGAAGATTGTCGTAATTGACTTCTTATGCTATCGAATTCTCTAGTCAAGTTAACTACTTTCTCAAGTATATTAACCTATCTAATCCTAGGTTTATCAAATAGGATCTCTCCTTAGTTAATAGCAACCTAGAATTGCATAAAGCACATGAATTCGCATCAAAATAATCTATGTAAACAGAAGACTCTTGTTTCCTATCTCTAGAAGAACAATCAAATCTCATTAATTGCATTAAATCTAATCATAAGAGCAATTTCTCAATTAACTAATATGATATCATGCATAAATTCATATTCCGGATCTATGAATGTAAGAAACAATTGAAGGGCATGCAATTAATCATAAGAAAGTCAACAACTTCGCATTAATGACCGAATATTCATCACATGACAGAGAAGTTTCAAATAAAATCTAGATCTAGGGTCTACTCCTCCATAAATTGGACAAAAGAAATGTAATTACTAGAAGAATAAATAAAATTCATAGTCACAACCCTTAAAGATAGAATCTTCTTCTTCGTGGGTCTTCAATCTCCTTTGGAATTGACTGAATCTTCTTTCCCTTGCTGTTATGAGAGTCAGACAAAATAAAAAAATTCGTAAACTCCCTTTCTAGGGCAAACTAACGGTCTATTTATACATGTACCCCGGTTGGATATATACACGAGCAAATACACGAGTAGTGTACCTCGTTCGTGCATCTCATGGTTGCTTCCAAGTGTCCTTATGTGAATATACACGAGCAAGTACATGGGAGTGTACATTGGTCGTGCATTTGAAACATCATTGAACAGAAGCAAAACTTAGATACACAAGCAAAGTACATGGGCGTGTACTTTGCTCATGTACTTTCCAGACATCCGTTTCAATATACACAAGTAAAACAGCAAAGTGCATGGGCGTGTATCTCGCTTGTGTACTTTCCAGAATTTTTTTCCTCACATGTAATGTATCCAATTCCTTCCAAACTCGCTCCGACTCTTCAAAACTCCTTCCCTTAGCTCCAAAATACTCTAGAGGATCCTGAAATTAACATTCATTCCATTAAGCATCCTTTTCTTCAACAAATCATCTAAAAATTCAACAATAAAGCACAATTTCATTACTCTAGATAAGGGTATTTTGCGACTTATCAGGCATAATTCCTTTAGGCCTCATTTAAGGTTCTACTTACATAGTATATTACATGAAATGACTTATCTTTCCTTTGCCCAAGTACCGCTCCTATAGCATAGTTGCTGGCATCGCACATCAACTCGAATGGAAGCTCTTAATCAGGTGCAACAATCACTAGTGCAGTAGTGAGCTTCTCCTTCAATAGATTGAATGCCTACAAACAATTGTCATCAAAGACAAAGGCAGAATCTTTTTCTAATAAATTACAAAGAGGTCTTGAGATTTTAGAAAAGTCCATGATAAATCTCCTGTAAAAGCTAGCATGTCCCAAGAAGCTTCTGATTCCTTTCACTGTAGAAGGTGGTGGTAGCTTCTCTATCACCTCAACTTTTGCCCTGTCAACCTCAATTCTCTGCTTAGACACTTTGTGCCTTAAGACTATTCCCTCTCTTACCATGAAATGGCATTTTTCTCAGTTAAGAAGCAAATTAGTTTCCTTGCATCTCTTAAGCACACATCCTAAATTTGTCAGACATGTTTCGAATGACTTCCCAAAAACAGAAAAATCATCCATGAATATTTCAATACAATTTCCTAACATGTTAGAGAATATGGACATCATGCATCTTTGAAATGTAGCAGGTGCATTATAAAGACCAAAGGGCATTCTCCTAAAGGCAAATGTGCCATAAGGACAAGTAAAGGTGGTTTTCTCCTAGTCCTCGGGTGCTATATGGATTTGATTGTAACCAGAGTAGCCATCTAAAAAGCAATAATAATCATACCCTGCAAGTTTTTCTAATATCTGATCTATGAAAGGGAGGGGGAAATGATCTTTGCAGGTAGCATCATTCAGTTTCCTATAGTCTATACAAACCTTCCAACCAGTTACAGTGCGAGTGGGAATTAATTCATTAGCCTCATTTTTTACTACAGTCATACTACCTTTTTTTGGTATAGCTTGGACAGGACTAACCCATTTACTGTTGGAAATTGGAAAAATAATGCCTGCATCTAACAATTTAAGCACTTCTTTTTTTACAACTTCCTTAAGAGTTGGGTTAAGTCTTCTTTGTGGTTATACTGTAAGTTTGCACTTAGCCTCAAGAAATATCCTATGAGTACAAATTGAAGGGCTAATTCCCTTAATATCAGCAATGGTCCAACTAATGGCTTCCTTATGCCCTTTTAGAACATCCAAAAGTTGTTGCTCTTGATCACTTGTCAAAGAAGAAGAAATGATTACTGGCAAAGCATCATCTGTTCCAAGATATGCATATTTTAAATGACTAGGTAATGGTTTAAGCTCAAGCACCGGGGGTTGTGTCAATGATGGGACTGGCTTCTTCTCACTTGTTCCTAGCTCCTCATAATAGTGAGCTCGAACTTCTAATGCTTCTTCCACACATTCTTCAATTGGTTCTTCATCATCACTCCATTCATCTATATCCTTGAGAACTGATTCTATTGTCTCCATACCTGCATTCTCTTCAATATTCTCACAAGAAACTTCATCAATAACATCAACGGTGTAACAAGACTTACAATCATCAAATTTCCTAATGGTCTCATAAACATTAAAAGTAACTTCTTCATCCATAACTCTTAAGGCCAGCTTACCTTGTTCCACATCTATCAATGCCTTACCTGTTGCAAGGAATGGTCTTCCTAAGATCATGGGTACCTCTCTATCTTCTTCCATTTCTAGGACTATAAAGTCAACTAGAAAGATGAATTTATCCACTTTCACTAGGACATTCTCTACTATACCCTTTGGGTACTTGACACTTTTATCAGCAAGTTGTAAGGTGACATGCGTCTCTTTACATTCTCCAAGTCCTAGTTTTCTATAAATGGACAGAAGCATTAAGTTTACACTTGCACCAGAATCTATAAGGACTTTATCAAAATGAAAATTACCAATAGTGCAAGGAATAGTAAAACTTCCCTAATCTCTTTGTTTTCTTGGTAGATTGGATAAATTCTTCTGTAGGATCATAGAACAATCTCCTGTAAGCATTAGAGGTTCATTCCCATCTATCTTTCTCTTCTTGGTGAGCAAATCCTTCATGAATCTAGCATATGAAGGCATTTGCTAAAGTGCCTCTGCAAAACGAATGTTAATTTGCAATTTTTTAAAGACTTCTAAAAATTTAGCAAATTGTGAATCCAATTGTTGTTGCTTCAGCATTCCTGGGAAAGGAACAGGAGGAACATATGATTTCACCTTTGGTGAATTTTTCTTTGGTTCCTCTTCCTTTTGTTTCCCTTTATCTCTCTTTAGGTTAACCCCTTTTTCCTCAAGTTTCTTATCAACTAATTCCTTACCACTTCTTAGCATAATAACGTTTACGCCCTTAAGATTCTGCTCAGTATTGCTAGGTAAAGACCCAGATGTTCTATTACTTAACTGTCGAGACATTTGACTAAGTTGATTCTCAAGATTCCTAATGGTAGCTTGTTGATTCTGCAACATTGTGTCAGTCTTTTGCATATAAGTTATCACGACTTCTTCCATTTTAGACTGACTTTGCTGAGAAGAGGTATTATGATTAGAATATAGTTGATGGGGGATATTATGGGATATTATGATTAGGACCTTTCTTTTGAAATCCAGGTGGTTTAAGTGCGTTGTTATCATTTCTCCATGAGAAATTTTGGATGGTTACGCTACCCTGGATTATAGGTGTTTGAATAAGGTCCTTGATTATCTCTTTGGAAATTGTCGATAAAATTTACTTGCTCTCCATGGGATGAGGAGGAAAATTTTCCAGATGGGCACTCAAGAGTTGAGTGTGGTCCTGAGCATAACTCACAACAACAAATTTGATTAACATTAAAAGAAGGTGCAGAGGTGAGTTTACTTACCTAGGCTGTGAGAGCTGAAATCTGAGCTGTTAAGGTGTACATGTCATTGGCAGATGCCGCTATAGACTTACCTCTTTCATGTTGCCAATTATGTTCACTAGAGGCCATTTCATCAATCAAAGCACTAGCCTTATCATACATCTTACCCATTAGTGCACCACCAAAAGCAGCATCTACCAGAGACCTCAATGTCTCATCTAAACTGAGATAGAAAATCTCAATAAGGTGATTATCTGGTAATCCATGATGGGGGAATTTTCTAATTGCCTCCTTGAATCTTTCCCATGCTTCATAAAGTGATTCACCACTAAACTTAGTGAAGTTTGTGATGCCATTCCTTAACCTAGCACTTCTAGCTGGTGGAAAAAATCTCCTTAAAAATTTAGATTAGAGATCAGCCTAAGTGGTTACAGAGTCCTGTGGCAGTGAATTATACCAAGCTCTAGCATTATCTCTAAGTGAAAATGGAAAAAGTTGTAACCTAATTACATCATCAGATACATTATTCATTTTCACTGTATTACAATATTGAAGAAATATTGCAATATGCTCATTAGGACTCTCATTTAGATATCTTCCAAATTGATTTGATTAAACCATTTGAACGAGTGCTAGTTTCAACTCAAAATTGTTAGCATGGATCGTAGGTCTTATGATTGCAGGACCTAAAACAATAGGTACCGTATATTCCCGAAGTGCTCTACCGACACCCTAAATCTGATTGTTGTTATCATCTGCCATGTCAACTTCTTTCCTTCTTCTTTGCTCTCTTCTAAGTTGTCGCAAGGTGTGTTGTATCTCAAGATTAATTGGTAGAAGTTCAGCACTTCTACTCTTGCACATAAAAAACCTTCAAAGAGAACGGGAAACGATCACACAATGATAAAAAAAAAACAATTGCGCCTAAATTAAGAATAGAATCTGAAGATGGTCTAATATTAATCAATCACCAGCAACGATGCCAAAAACTTGATCCACGCAAAAAGAGATATAAAATAAGCGTAAATAAATACTGGCAAGTGTACTGGATCGGATCAAGCAATATAGTGAGAGAAGAGTGTCGAACCACGAAGATTGATTAAGTAATAGACCTATATCAATTTCTACTATTATTTAGGCAATGATATTTGATGAGAATAAAATGTGAATGAATTATACTAAATGTGTAAAAAGAGAATTGTGTTCAAAAAGGATGAATGGATGGTGGGAAAATAGAATCTACCCTAATTTTTACTAATCATATTGCCTTCATGTTATAATAACTAATAGCTATATGGATTTTCACAAGAAATTTGACAAAACCTTAATCCTTTTTCAAGTTTTAAAGTATTAAAACCCCAATTTAATTTAATAGCTCCCACTAAATAAAATCAATGGAGGATTCTAATTTACGATCATAAATTTCCCAATTACATGATTGCCTAATATCTTTAAAATAATTTCTCCTAATCCCTTAGTGAAAAATTAAATAAAAAATATTGCATGAAACACTTAGGTCAATTTCTAATAAAATTCAATAACGTTGCTTCCGCATAAATTATTAAATCTTACTTGGGAATTCCTAATAAATCCTAAATTTTTCTTTTGAGTCATTTAAATTTCTATGCATTGATTTCAATTACAAAATACAATTCATAGTAGAAATTCTCATATGAAAATTTCACATATCTATATGTTCTATAACATGAACACAATGATCATTTTAGTTGAATTATGGCTTCGTCATGTTTCGTATAAAGATGATTTAGAACATTATGGTGTGGATTGCATAAAAACAATTTAAATGAATAGGTGCAATGGAATTCATATTGAATAATAAAAATAAACTGATAAATTACATAAAAGAAAATAAAATAAATGAAACAATTGCTATAATCTTCAAGAGTTTGTAGAACTTCAATCTTCCAAAATGATTCCTAGAATTCTTCAATTGAAAGAAAACTTCAGCAAAGTAACATTCTTTCTTCAAACTAAAATTTGGAATAACATGAAATGAGAAAGAATTAAAGAGAAAATAAAATCCTAGGAAACAAGAATGAATCCTTAGGTTCACGCAAGGGGTCTATTTATAGATCTAAAGAGGAGGAGGATAAGGTTGATCTGATGAGGAATTGAGTCAGCAAATCAGTTAAGATAAGGTTTTGGAGAGATTTTCGCATGGACATCCCATAAATAGTCAAGGCCGACGGTCTTCAATGGAATTCTTCATTTGCTTCTTCACTTTTATGAAAAACTCCTCCAATTAATTTATATTTTACTTTTAGGTCCTCAAAACCTGAATTTTCATAATAAACGCCATTAAGTACCATTTCTTTACATTTTCTTATAATATTGAAATAAATTTAATATAAATCCTAAAAGAAAATATAAGTATATTGTGATCTTATCTATATTAATGTATTGTGTCGAACATTAACTACTTTTACTATTAAGGATGATGAAAAAGGGGAAAATTTATTCCATACTTCTTGTAGGGTACAAGGAAATTTATGTGTCCTTATAGTTGATAGTGGTAGTTGTACCAATGTGGTAGCAGCATCGTTAGTATCGAAATTAAAACTTGCCACCACTCTACATGCTAAATCGTATAAATTGCATTGGCTTAGTGATCAAGGGAGTTTGCATGTGACCCAAAGAGCTAGGGTACCTTTTAGTATAAGGGACAAGTGCTATGATGAACTTGAATGTGATATTATTCCTACGTGTACATCCCATATATTGCTTGGTAGGCCATAGTTATATGATAAGATGTTATTACATGATGGGTATAGAAATACTTATATGTTCCAACAGGATGGTAAATGTATAGTATTAAACCCTATGTCACCATCAGAGGTCCAGAAGATGTAAAGACAAATAAGACAACCATCATAGATTCATAAGGATCATAGCCATATGATCAAATCTTAAGAGGCTCCTAAGGTTTCTAATTACGCGAGCTAACCCTTAGAGCATAAAATTTATCAAACATAGACGTGCTAACCTTCAAAGGATCCTGACGATCATAATCAGAAGAGTAGACTACCAAAGGACCAAACTATTTAAGGGTAGTTGTGTTCACCTTCAGAGGTACTAGAGGCTCATGAGCAATTGAGTAAACCATTAGAGAATTCTGAAGGTCAGAGTCAGATGAGCCCACCATTAGAGAGCCAGACTATTAAGAGATAGTTGTGTCCACCTTTAGAGGTTTCAGAAGGCCGTGAGCAATTAGACCAACCATTAGAGGGCTATAAGGGTCAGCGCCATATAGATGAGTTAGAAAAGGAGGAAACAATATCAGTGGAATGGGTTAAGATAGGGGAGACCTCAGTTGATAATGGGTCATTATTTGTGTTGCAGATGAGATACATCCTAGAAATGGAGGAGAGAAAACAAATACCCCCTATGGTATTTCAGATATTGGGATTCTGCAGTGATGCTTCTTTAGGTGGCTTGCTAGGAGGAAACAGAGTCTCTACTGCATTTGATTTGTCAGATTTGAGGACAAATCTTTTTGAGGCTCGAGGAGATGATAAGAATCAAAATCCGTTAACACCTATCATTAGGGCAAGAGCCAAAGGATTTCAAATCTTGGAGAAGAGGGCCCATTTTGAGCACATCGACCCTAGAATTATTTGTTTACTAACCTCTTTTCTCTTATTAATGTATTATATATTCCAACAGGCACACTTATTGTGCTTTATAGTGCGATGGACAAACTCACTAAGACTCAGCTTGTGGGTTATTTATGGACCGACCTAAACTGGTGATGAGCTAAGCCGATGAATCCTATAGAAGAGCTAGCATGACGAAGAATATTTTTTTTATCTGTAATTATTTCTTTGGACTATTTATGTGTAAGCTTTTGGGACACTTTTTATTTGGATGTAATTGAGTTTTAGGACCGACCACCCTAAAAGTGACATAGTTGTAATTTTGTGGACTTTTTAACCCTAAAGGGAGCACGTATAAATACATGCTTAAGTAGGGTTTTGAGGGAGTTAGCCAAATTTTTAGAAAAGAACAAACACTTTACATGTGAGGGTTAGGGTTTTCCTAATTCAAATTGCTCTTATCAATTTCTTATCCCAATTTGAGGTTATAGCGAGTGGCTCCATGGTTAATTTGTGAGTAATATCAAATTTACCTTGTTGCAATTTCCTTTCTTCACTAGTGAGTTGTATCTAGGGTTGATTTGGAAGTGTTATTGACCGAATTTTGATTGCATTTACAATCCAATTCTTGTTGCTTCAATTGATTGGTTTTAGCCTTTAAGTTTTAACCTTCAATTTAGCTTCATTTTGAATCGTGGATCACTTTATTAGGAAAGTGGATCATGGAATTAGTTCTTGCTTTCTTTGTGTGTAATTCATGTGGATTTATTTGTGATCATTATTGTTTTGGAAGAATTTATCATTGTGGAATTGTTACTTGCAGTTTAGAGCATTTGGATTTCATTGCATTCCATTAGGGTTCACGCTAAACCTAGTAGTGTTAATTCTAGATTGAACAAGTGTCTTGAGGTTTATAATTTGTTCCAATTGCATGTGCTTAACCCCTAATTTAGGCACATCATATTTGGTATCCAAGCTAGACATATTTGGTTCATTTCATTCTTGATCACGTGGTGTTGAGGAATTGGTTATAAACATTGAGATTTGAAGCCATTATTCATGTGATTGGAAGCTAGTTTGATTGACATTGTTTAATTGTCTTTCAAATTGGTTTGCATGTGCTTAATCTCTGTTTTAGGCACATCATCTTTTGGTATCAGAGCTATATCATACTTTGAATTAAGATTGATTACGCCATTGTTTGAAGGATTGGTCTATAAATATTGAGGAATTGCATAATTGTTAAACTAGTTTGATTGACATTGTTTGAATTGTCTTTCAAATTGGTTTTGCATGTGCTTAATCTTGGTTTTAGGCATATCAGATGTGCTTCATGTCACTAACCTTTTTATGCAGGAGGTCTTGTGGCTGCATGGAGTGCCTTATAACATCATCTTAGATAGAGAGTCAAAGTTCCTAAGCTTTTTTTTAGAAGATGTTATAGAAAAGATTAGGTATAAAGTCAATGTTTAGTATATCTTGCAACCCATAAATAGATAGTTGGATACAGGTCATCAATGACACCTTAGGTACTCTCCTTTAAGCTATAGTTAGTGAGAATCTTACTAATTGGGACTTATGTCTACTAATAGTTCAATTTGCATACAACAAGTTGACACATAATTCCATCGATAGGTCTCCATTTGAGGTCATTTGTGGTAGTAACTCTACCTTACCTATAGGCATGATCTTTACCCTAACCTCAAAGGAGGAATGCTTTAGTATTGTTGATCAGGCTAAAGATATTGAGAAGTTGCATTGAAAGGTATTCAGTTAGCTCTCTAGAATGGTAGCCAAGTAGTAAGAGCTTGGAAACTAGGGAAGAAAGGTCATAAAGTTCAACCCTAGAGACTTAGTGTGGATTCACCTTAATAAAGATAAGTTTCCTAGTCATAGAGTGTGCAAGCAATCATCTTGAACTAATAGACTCTTCTAGGTTCTTTGGAAGATCAATGTCAATGCTTTGCTAATTAACCTAAAACCCTTGAGACAACCTTTCATAGTTGATTCAATTCTTCTTATAACTATCCTTTCTTACCTATTTGTATAACCTTCATAGGTGATCTGCTCGAGTTAAAGTAGTACTATTCTAAAGAATACTTTGACTAAGCCATACCATATTTAGGTGAGTGATACTTAGTGAATGCCATATTGTTTGAAATTGTTAGAATAAAAGCTTGAAACTGACTTAATGTCTATTTCAATATGTTAATGTATGTGGGGTTAAAGAGGGAACAATGTATTTGATTGATGATTGAATTGTTTGAATTACTAGATTGATAAGGAAAACTAAATTGAATTGTTTGGTTGGTTGTTCAAATATGCTATGCTATTGTTGATTGTCTAATGGATATATATGGTTGGTCACTTATAACTAGACTTAATAAAGGATGGACCTTAAATATAAATGGTCTTACATAGCATATTATTGCATTCTTGAAGGCTATTAGCACTACACAATGCACTAGAAGGACTATATAGAGGTGATTCTCCATTCTTGAAGGCTATCATCACATCTAGAGATGTTATCCTCTGATTGGAGCCACTTATGTCTAGTTAGCCAGCTTTGGAGTGGAAATCACATAAGTGATGTTCAAATAAGTGAGTATTGGATGGACATGATAAAATCACTAATGGATTCTTAGAATCTAAAACTTTAGGGTTAAAATGTTGAAGTTATGTCTTAACCCTTAGTCTCAGAGAGCATAAATCTGATTCCTATGATTATTAAGTGTTACATGGCATTCTTAATTGAATGATAACTTGTTTGATCTTGTTTTATGTGATGTGGTATGAGAGTTAAACTCATTAAGCTGCTAATTGCTTACACACCTATAGATTTCCTATGTTACAGGCCTTAACATGGTATAATCCATTCCATCCATATCCAATGGTAGGTTTTAGTGACCTTTTCGATAATGGGATTGCTAGGAAGCAAAGACTAAGAGTACTCTTTTTTTTTATGTAAAGACCTTTTTGTTGTTTCTAAAGTTCATTTTGGAAATAATGTAAATGGACTTAAGTTAGTGTTTGTTATGGGCCATTAAGTGCAAACAAACTTTAAGGAATCTTTTGTGTTGTAAGAATGTAATGTGGGTGATTGAGACATAAAGGCCAATTAACTATAGCGTGTGATGGGTTTCTAGGTATAAAGGAGAAGAAAAGACCCCTGAAGGAATGTATGTATATATATTTATGTATGAACAAGTACAAGTCATGAAGAAATTGAAATAATCTAAGATGATCAAAATAGTAGGTTGAATCCAAATTTACAAGTTTTATACAAGTGCCCATATGAAGTATAGGTTGCATTGGTTGGAAGAGACTCATTGTCATTAATACAAGTCTCTAATTCTAGAATAACTTAGATAATATAAATTCCACTATGCTAAAACTATACAAACTCTATTAGATTCTTTGTGCAAGAATTTTTCCTTATATGCATTGTCAGAGCACTAGTTGCAAAGAGCTTACACTCTCACACATTGTACGATGCATATGGTGAGGGTTGTTGTGCTGAGGGTATCCATTGGGGCATGATAACAAGTTTCTAAGTGAAGAACACAATCCCATTTCATCATTGATAGTGGCGTTTGACCTATTTAGCTCTTACATTTATCATATGTGCATTTTAGCTCATTAGGATCACCTATGCCTCCTCCCTAACTTATCCTCACTTGATCATCCTATGTATACCATTCTATGTCACTTCTTTTTCAGTCTTGTATAACACATTCACAATTAGCTTGCACATGACCCTACACTTATAGATACCAATTAAGCTAACCATTAATGACTAGTTTAAATGCTCAATCTTTGAAAGATGTAAGCTTAAAAAAGGCTTTAAGAGATAGGGTGCTATAAAAATTTTGTAAATTTGACTTCATTTTGAAAAAAAAAATTACATATAAATACTATGCGAAATTTTTTGTCTTGAGATAGAAGAAATAGAACACACGAACCTCCTTAGTGAGCCATAAGGAGTGATGGCCACTCAATTGAAAGTTAGTGTTTGAATGGCATAAGTTACCATTGGAATGCCCTTGAGTCCCTTCATGTCACAAGCACATAAATTAGCTCTGAAGCTCAATTTGGATTTTTTTTTCACATTTTAGTACAATTAATTCGTTTTATATGTATTTTATCATTTTCATTGATCTCAACTAAAATTACTCAAATAAATGTGTGTGAATGCAACTTTTAACTAAGGAATTACATGTAACTTTACACATTATTAGTGCTCCACACCAATTTGCTGTTGGCTAACCCAACTAATTGTTGTTGTTCAATATCTATAGGTTGAATGTCCATATCTTTTTTCTCCATTGTTTTTTCATTAGTCTTTGGTTTGTAAAATGAGTTAGGATGAAATATTATGTCGTTACATACTTATTGATGGTAATTTGACCTCAAATTGTATGGTGTAGAAATTGGGGTTACCAATTATACAACATTCCCATTCTTGTGATTAAATTGTACATGAGTAATAAAATAATTGCATGTTTCTTATTAACCCATAAAATTTAATTTTGGGACTTTGTGTAATGTAGTTCTAATTCATGATTTTCATTTTCCATTAGCTTGACATTACAATTCGAACATAATCTGATGGATAAAAGAAATATGTATTCATTTTCACTAGGTTCATAGATTACTTTGTAACCCGTGAGTTAAAAGGATGTGCTTCTAGATCAAAGGTTCATAAATGAACCAGTACAATAGTTAATATTTTTTCATGCCCCAAAGGAGGGCTTGGAAGTTTCCGTTAAAAGTCATCATGGCACGTGTGCACCTGTTACATGATAATCGTCTTACGAGCTAGAGATTGTAAGACATTAAGTACATAATTACATTTAAGACTAATCATAGTACATATAATTAGATAATAAAATATAACTATGAATCCCGTATCCATTGGTTAACCATGATCACGGAGAATCAATATCCCTTACCAACTAGTAAAATGGAATAAAATCCTAAGTTTCACAACTTCCAATTTTACATTAGGGTCCTAACATAATATCTCATCTAAATAGTCCATCTTTTGCAATTCTTACGTTATTCTCCTTGTCTTCCAAAAACTCTTGACACTTCACATCTTATCTCATCCTGAGCTTTCATAACCTGCAAAAAGGGTTTGTGGTGGGGTGAGCACACTACAGCTCAATGAATGGGAGGGTAATACTTTGTTAATGTTAGGGGAGAATGTTAAGTTCTCTAATTTAGTTTTGATGTTAACAAAAGAGGAATAATGTGTAACGAATGTTTAAGCTTGTCAAAAGCTGTTTCAGAAGATAGCAACGTAATTTTTCTAAAGTTGAACAAGGAGACAGAAGCTTGCTCAGAACCTTCAAAAGTGTTATATAAACTATTTTTGTTCTGACAGAAGGTGTTTCAGAAGTTGTGTAGTGTATCCGTAGTTATCGTGTTAACCTTTCAGAAGCACTTTCAGAACCTTCATAACAGGAGGACAGTTGACAGGTTTGTTTCAGAAGCACTTTAAGAACCTTCGTAACAGGAGGACAGTTAACAGGTTTGCTTCAGAAGCACTTTCAGAACCTTTCATGTCTGTTACGAATTTTTCCAGATTACGTTCTAAATTTTATATCGATAGTTTTAATAAATTTCAAGGCCTAGCTCCACGTGTCAAGTATTTTTTGGTAACATACTTGATGTGTTTTACTAAAGTTGGATTTTATATGAAGGGTTTTTTTTATTTACATAAAGTTTTACAAGATTTTATTCAAAGATTTCATTTTATGATAAAGTGAGATCATATAAGATTTACAAGTTTTATCCAGATTTAAAGTTGGATATTTGTACTATATTTTGGGAGATCCAGTAGTTACAAAGATAAGGATAAGAGATATGATTGTTATATCAAGATATGGTTCCACAATGTGAGGGATATCTTCAACAAACTTGATCCAAGAGATATATCCAAAGAAGATCTCGGTCAAACTAATTATCCAAGCTTATCCTTATCAAGAATATCACGGAATGCAGATCTTCTCCAATAGATTCAACTTATTTTTGAATTGAAAATTCAAAAATAAATTCAAGATTATCACATGGAAAGTAGCCGTTATGTTTTCTCCATATATAAAGTGTTTAATTCAAATGAAAAAAGTGTGTGGAGAACGTTGATTAACAATGGAAAAAGAGAGAATGTTGTTGAAAGAAAAACAACACACGAGAAGAAAAGACTCATACATCTTCAAGCAAAAATCTTTACATATACATGTGATCTAGAGGAAATCTGATATTCCTCATTGATGTTGTTGAAATTCCTTTCGTGAATAAGGAATTGTTTGTTGTTTCATCATTGTAGTTGAGTGATTAGCTTAGTGAAGAAGCTAGAAAGACTCAACAATGAGACTTTGCCTTGAAGAGGCTTATGTTGTATATCTTCAATTTGTTGATATAGTGAAACACAACCGGTATAGACAACCGGGACCCTGGCGTGGAGCTAGAAGAGAGGACTGACGCTTGAGGCGGAACCTCTATAAATATCTGAGCATTCTATTCTTCTCTACTTTTATTTACTGCACATTATTGTTCTTCATTATTGTTATTCACGTGATTTTATTAGTCAAGAGTTTTAGTTGATTTGCGAAAAAGTGAAATTTTAAGTAATTAATCAATTCAGCCCCCCTCTTGATTAATCTAATTGGGACCAACATACTTTCAATGCTACACAAACACAAGCAATTGTGAATCATGTTATCAAATCATATGAATGCAATACCTTACGCGGTCTTCCTATAACCGACGTGAAGTTTAAGGTTTAAGTCTCGCTTAACCTTGGGTTAAGGATTCCGAAGCCACCATTAGTGCTCGGGTCTTACACACAATTTAATTACTCATATCGCTTTATTATATTTGTGTCTTAGCTTTAATGATCTAAGCTCAGGTGCCTTAATACACTAAGCATTACACCTTCAAGAGACAGGTCGGACTTAGAACCATCAAGGCGCAACAATCCCCTAATCACTTAGTTCGGACTTCGTAGAACAATGATCCTCTGATCACTTCTGGTGCATCCTGTAACAGTGATGTCCTTCAATCTCACACAATGTCTCGTGTAAATGCATATCACAATTTTAATCAAGTCTACTTCTTTAATTAATTGATTCAGGATGATCAAATGATATATAGTTGTAACTAATTCCCATTCAAAGCAATAAGTTACATTACCAAGCATTTAAAGACTACCACTTCTAAGAACAATCAATGGAAACCCAGTGGAGTCCCATAAACAAATCCACTAGAACTCATTTTCACATTTACACAACAAGAAGAGATCATGCATTTCACATCATAGGTAAAGTAAGGAAACCAAACCAAGCGAATGGACACAATCCCACTATACACAAGATTTTAGTTAACTGGACACCTTTGTGTCATTTGACTTAAACGTCAAATCAATCACTAGGGATTAATTTACAATTATTATTCTTTGACACCTTTATGTCCACACATGACATACCTTACTAATTGGATAGCAAACACATCAACAAGTGGCGTGAACAACAAATTCTAATTAATAATTGGTGTGATCACTAACTTCACAAATGTTTCCTAATTCAAGAGATTGATACTAAATTGATATATAGAATAAAGAAATTATGTAAGTATCAATGGATAACAATGGAAATGAACTAAAATTCCACTCAAATTGAAATGAATTAAATCTGAAATAGAAGAACCCTAATTCACGTAGATAATGACAAGTCACCAATAAATTGTACTTAGATATGACTCACTAAATACAATTTGAAAAGCAACAAGAGGAAGATTGATATTACTCACAATCCACTCAAGTTGGTTTCGCCACAATTTCACTTGTGAAATTGATAAGAGATCTTTTTGCAAGCAAGGGAACCCTCACGACAAAGAATGTGATTTTTTTTTTTTCAAAATTTCAAAAGCTTCTTCAAAAACTTAGTTAGCAAGTATTTATACTTGCTCGAATTAGGGTAAAAATAACACAAAATTACAAATAAGCTACTTAAGTGGCCGGTTCCAAAAGCAACAAATTACGAGTACAAATGATCTTCAAGTGGCCAGTTCTTCACTTTAATTGAATATATTATTGGATCAGTTCTTCTTTGATTTAAGTAGGTCTATGAATAACCTACAAACTGAGCTTAAGCGAATTTATCCATTGTCCTATATAAACCGAAAAGTGTACTTATTGGAATGTACAACAAATATGAAATAGAAAAGAAGATACTAAACAATTATTCTCAGGATCTAATTGTTCAAAGAGGACCCTCATTACTAAATTTTGTAATCCCTTGGCTCTTGCTTTGGTGATAGGTCCTGTAAGAATTTGATTCCTATCATCTCCTCGGGCCTCAAGAAGATTTGACCTCAAATCTAATATGTCTTCATGAACATCATCGGGTAAATAGAGTGACAAGTTTGTAACATTACATGTAGCAGAGACTCTGTATCCTCCTGGCAAGTTATCTATAAAAATATTACTATAGTTACCCAGTACCGGAGATACCACAGGGGTAGTTGCTTTTGCCCCTCTATCTTTAGGATATACCTCATCTGCAATAAATATGATAGTCTATCATCTGCTATGGCCTTCCCTAACTCAAACAGTTCCCCCAATAAGGTCTTCTTCTTCCCAATTTTACTTATATGTCTCTAAACCTCTTGGTCCTCTAAAGGTTTACTCATCTGCCTTTGAACTTCTTGGACCTCCAAAGGTTTATTTATCTACCTCTAAACCTCTTGGTTCTTTGAAGGTTGACTCAGTTGCCTCTAAGCCCCTTGGTCCTCTGAAGGTTGACTCATCTACCTTAGAACCTCTTAGACCTCTGATGGTGACATTGGGTTCAACACTATATGTTTACCCTCCTACTGGAACATATAAGTATTTCTATAACCATCATGCAAAACCCTCCTATCATATAACCAAGGCTTGCCAAGTAATATATGGGATGCACATATGGGAAGGATATCACATATAATCTTGTCATGATATTTATCCCCTATATTGAAAGTACCCTAGCCTTTTGGGTAACATAGAGACTCCCCTACTCACTCAGCTAAAGCAATTTATAAAGTTTTCGATACTAATGATGCAGTCACGACATTAGTACAACTATCGCCATCGATAATAATAACACATAAATTCCCTTGTACCATATAAGAAGTGTGAAATAAGTTTTCTCTCTACTCATCATCAATGGTAAGAAATGAAGTCAAAGCTCAGCATAGTATATTAGTAGATAAATACAAATCACCTCCCTCCTGATTATTGGCCTCATTTACAAATCCCCTATTTACAATAACATTAGACATAGCTATTGAATTGATTTGTTGAAGTACAAAGACAATTCAAGGTAAGTGTAGTATATCTCACAATCACCCCTTCACAACAACCACTCTTTCATGCCATAACAACAATTCACTACTTTACGTCCTCAATCACTTCAAGACATAAAGTACACTCCACTTAAGCTTCACACAGCCATGACACACTTTCAATCTTAGCAACAATACAAGTAGAAACAATAATAAACACTTCTTTAAATAGTAAGTTAATGATTCCAACTAATCAAAGTGTATTTAAAGAATCAATATATAATAATTTCTATACTTAATGTTTGCTTTTGAAATTCAAAACTTAATCACTACACATACTATTCTACGCCACACACACTTCACTACGGCACATACACACACACAACTACGGTGCAGCACCTCACCACTACAATACACACATATAATACACCATGTTGCAGCCCCTTCACTACACACTTTTCTACTTCACGGTAACAACACTTCAATTGGAACAATTAATGAATGCTTCTCCAAATGGTAAGAAATAATTCAAAAATAGTCAAAGTGTATTAAAATCAACAATACACAATAACTCTTAAACTTAAAGTATGTTTTTGAATTGAAATTGTTTCCTAATTGTCTACGGTAAAGATAGCAAATCTGAAAAGAAATGTACTCTAATTCCAAATTCTTGCAAAGGAAAGAGTATTGCAATAATCAACACTATGCAAATGTTGAAATTCAAATTCAAAGATTTCCCCTTCTTCTACTCACAATAAGCAACTCACGGCAAGACGAAGATGACAAGATCAATTCTGAAATTCCACTTCCACTTCCGCAACAATAAGGTATATCACAATACAATCACATATAATTACTTCAATTTCACTCCAAATAGCTTCAATTAAGAAATGAAAATTCAAGAACCTTAATTTCCAAATTGAAATTCACGCAAATCCCTTCTCAAAACCCTTGCTCTAATACCAAAAAAGATGATGTGCCTTACTAATTGGATAGTAAACACATCAAGTAGAGTGAACAACAAATTCCAATCAATAATTGGCGTGATCACTAACTTCACAAATGTTCCCTAATTCATGAGATTGATGCTAAGTTGATATATAAAACAAAGTAATTATGTAAGTATCAATAGATAATAATGGAAATGAACTAAAATTCCACTCAAATTGAAATGATTCAAATATGAAATGGAAGAACCCTAATTCACGTGGATAATGACAAGTCACCAACAAATTGCACTTAGATATGACTCACCAAATACAATTTGAAAAACAACAAGAGGAAGATTGATATTACTCAGAATCCACTTAAGTTAGTCTTGCTACAATTTCACTTGTGAAATTGATAAAAGATCTTTTTGCAAGCAAGGGAACCCTTACGATAAAGAAGGTTTTTTTTTTTTTTTCAAAATATCAAAAGCTTCCTCAAAACCCTAGTTAGCAAGTATTTATACTTGCTCGAATTAGGGTAAAAATAACTCAAAATTACAAATAAGTCACGTAAGTGGCGGGTTCCAAAGCAACAAATTACAAGTACAAATGATCTTCAAGTGGCCAGTTCTTCACTTCAATTGAATATATTGTTAGACCGATTCTTCTTTGATTTATGTAGTCCATGAATAACCCACAAATTAAGCTTTAGCGAATTTATCCATTGTCCTATAAAAACTAACAAGTGTACCTGCTGGAATGCACAACAAATATGAAATAGAAAAGAAGATACCAAACAATTATTTTCGGGCTTTGATTGTTTTAAAAGGACCCTCATTACCAAATTTTGTAATCCTTTAGCTTTTGCTCTAATGATAAGTCCTGTAAGAATTTGATTCCTAACGCACCTCTCAAGTGCTCAGTTATTTACACACTCAAAATTCAAGAAGTAGCCACATATACATCCCTCCCAAGTCTACAAATACCTATGTATAATATATATATATATATATACATATATAGGTTTATAACATAGCTTTAACTAAAGGAAAATTTACTAGACACCTTCCCTCACTTACTTAAGAGGGTAAGAAAATATAGTCATTAAATTGCAAAAATAAAAGTTGCACTTATGATTTGTATAGTTATAGGTATAGATGTAAACTATAGAAATATTTTAAGAAAAGTGTTTTGTCCAAGCATATACATATATATATATATATTCGATATTATATTCTTATACATGTACATAATGATACCTAGTTTGTTCCCTATGTCTTTGCATAAACACCTGTTATACATATATATATAGAAAAAGATGAGTTTACATATATTAATTTAGTTTATGAAAACAAATGAGAATTTGGACATTAAATCTGTAGTGATAGCACTAGCAACTAGGGTGAAGTGCTATCGTCGAGATAGTGCTATCTATCCATAGCCCATTCCAATTTCTATATCGATACACTCGTATTTATTTATAATTCACCTAATTACTAGTTTCTTCATATGACTTCTTTCCTAAACTCAATTAACCCCACTATATAACTTAAAATTAATAACAATCAAATTCAATTGGCAACTACAACCAAACAGGTGAATTCACATACGTAGTAAATCAACACATAACATAACATTATAGCATATCATTAAGTTTCCTACTCACCTGTTTAGGGTTGTCATAGTCCTAACCGGAGTTGAGCGATTCCAGCGGGTAACCCCTTTTACATTCCTCTTGAAGTCAGTGTCCTTATGCAATGCTTCCTCATCTAAACCATAGAAAGTAGTATCTCCACTTGACTTTAGTAGTTTCCTAGCACCTGATATGTGTACTCTACTCACTATACATTTGATGGTAAGGTGTGAAGTCTCCTCCTTAAGAAACTTTAGGCAAATAAGATTTGAAATGTTGAACACTTGTTCAACATGATTTCAATACAAGGTTCCAGAAAGAACGACCTTCTTAGGAATCATTACTTCCAACACCTTAAGTTGCTGTGATTGGCTGTTTACTTTCCTTGTGTAGAAGTTGAGCAATGGAACGTCTTCAACCTACCAAATCTAGAATTCCTTCTTCTATGTAGGCAAGATACCCTTAGAAAGGACAACTAAAGGTCTTGCATTAGGGTATTTGGCTAAGAATGATATTCTTCAACATCCTTTGAGCATTCCATTGCGAAATTCATTTCATTCCAAATATCCCTTAGGCCATCATCTTAGACATTGCTCTAATCATTCCCTTCACCATCTACACCAACATAAACACCTCTCCTTTACATGAAGCATCTTTAAACCTTTTATTTATTAATTTGTCTCTAATATCTTCCAACAAACTACTTGTCGGACAACCTGAAGGATTAGTCGTCACTAAAGGTTTTGTATTACCTTTTTTCTTCTCTCCTTTGTTGACATCTCCACCTACAAGGTTTCCCATCCTTCCTACTGGTTTTCATCCTCACTTGTGCTTCCATCACTGTAAACACCCCATTTTTTCCCTAGAAATGAATAATAATTGATAATAATCAATTCTTAATTTTTTCTAATTTTTTTTCAATTTTTCTTTAATTTAACATAAATAATAAAAATATCCAAAAAATAAAAATAAATAGGAAAACACATCAATTTTGAAAAATGATTTCAGAAATGGCAATAATAAATAATAAATAATTTTTACAAACCCACTAAATATTTTCAGAAAAGCGAACTACGGCATGTTTGATCCTGACTAGCAGGTACGTAGGCACCCACTCGGGTCAACCCATAAAATGAAATAAAAAAATCATTTTCTTGAAATAATAAAAAGTGACAGAAACACAATAAAACACATTTCTAAATAGGAACAATTTTAAGAGATTAGGTGGTAATCGTAAGATTTTAATAGGTTAGCCTCCGAACTTAGAAACTCTGGTTTTCCTTTTCCTCTTTTCACTAGAAACGAGAAGAGGAAATAACGACGACTAGTGGTCCAAATTAAGACTAATCCGCTCCTTTTGTCTTAATTCAATATTTCCTAACAACAGTTGGGTGGCGACTCCAAAAATCAAACGAAATTCCTAACTCAAGTCGAGGATCTACATTAGATGAGCATAGGGTCTAGTCTAGATCAGATTAGGAATGGGAACGCAAAAATTAGACTCGACAGGATGGCGACTCCGCTGGGGACCCATGCCAGTAGGCTAGCCACCTGAATCTCTTCGAATTGTTCTCTTTAAGAAATGTGTTTCAATCATTATTCTGTTACTAACGTTTCAGGGATTAGTTAGATTTTCAGTTTTTGTGGGGGTTTGCATGCATAATGTTTGTGTGAGTAGATGCGGTCGAACCTAGACCATCCTAGAAACCTAAGATGGGGAGCCATTGTGTAGGTTTCGGGCAAAGTGAGTTGATTCACCATTCGGGACCGATTAGGCTACCCCACCCAATGCTTCGATATAGCTTAAGATCCATTTCTCCGAGAATGCGAGAGGCCATAAAGCTCGGTAACTAGTTAGAACCAGCTTGCTTGCATACATAACATTATAGGGTTGACAATTGGTGACAATGTAATGGTTTGTTATTTTGTTAATGGAGTTCAAATTTATTTCCCTGTAATGATTTCATAGTTCTGTTTGTAATTAGGCAATTTCTTATTGTAATAGATGGCTAGCACTGCAGTCGACCACCTCCTCCGCAAAGAAATTTGGGTGTACAAACCTTTGGACCCAAAGTTGGTACTGGACCATTGGTTTACCTTGTACAACCCAGAGGAGCAGGCCTTCATCCAGCAAAAGATCGGCTCCATCCTCTCACTAACAAAGATAGAGGTGAATTTGCCTTTAGTCCGGGCCATGCTCCAATTATGGGAAATTGAACTCGCTGCTTTCTTTATCGGGTCGCATGAGATCACCCCTACCTTGGAGGAGTACACCCAGTTGCTATAGGCTCCAGCATTGACTGATCAAATCTACGCACCAGAACTTAAGGCCGGGCCAGCCGGTACCTCCAACAGATTATTAGGCATCCGTAAGACAGCAGTCAACAAAGCCTTGGCAGACTGTAATGGATATTGCATACGTATGGATGATTTAGAAGCCTGGTTCATCGCCCGAGAGGACAATGGGGATAGGAAGGACATACTGTGTGGGGACCCCAAAACTTACAGACGGAGAAGGGTGAACGCTTTCATCTTGACAGCCTTCGCCACCGTACTGTTCCCCACCGAGACCTTTTATATTCACTACCGGGTTGTAGAGCTGGTAACCCAATTTTTGGAGGGAAGATCTTACTTCCCGGCTCTACTGGCTGAACAGATCTGGAACTTGAATTTCCTCAAGAAGAAAGGCCATGGGATCCTTCGCTCAAGCCTCAACCTTCTACTGATATGGTTTGTAAGCCACCTTAAGTGCTTCGGGTTGAACATGGTCCGAAAAACCTTAGCCCAGTAGGTGGATCTCGTAAACTCATGTATAGAAAAGGTGAAGCTACCCGACGACCTTACCAACCACAGTTATGTAGAGGTACTTAGAAGTTTCAGTGCTGAGGATATTCTGTGGACAGCCAGGTGGAGTTGCTGTAACAAAATCATCTTGACCTGCAGAAACTTCCAAGCAATACCTTTAATCGAAATCAGCGGATGTATTGGATATCACCCCAACTCAGTGGTTCGCCAGTTTGGTACCATCCAAGATATAGTTTATCGGCCCTCGTTGGAAGCAGTCACCTTTGAATACCAAGATCCGAACCTTTTGGTAGCCGAGAAGTTTGCTAAGCTGGCAGAGGTCAAAGCACTTTGGGAAGCCAGAA
Source organism: Laguncularia racemosa (assembly GCA_037954665.1). NCBI lineage: Eukaryota > Viridiplantae > Streptophyta > Magnoliopsida > Myrtales > Combretaceae > Laguncularia > Laguncularia racemosa. The sequence goes on from JBBMOL010000155.1 coordinate 1,433,172, forward strand.
TTGAAAGCCCGAATGTAGACCTCGGGGAATTAGAAGGCAAAGTGGGAAAACACCGAGCCACCAGAGAGTTTGTAATCCGCCAGCTATACCAGACAGGGGAAAGAGCATACCGGGTTCCAAACGTCACCCAACCAAGACCAGACAAGATCAATCCAGAGACAAAAGTATACCTAGAATAGGTCAAGGCCCGAATGGAGGTATACTTTGAAGCTACAGATCAAAAGAAAGACATCTGGAAGGGACGTTTCAAAGAATCCGACCAAAGGAACAAGGCCCTAGAAGCACAATTGGAGAAGACCTAAGCCAAAGTCAAAGAATTAGAAGCTGTCATCAATGGGAAGTCCGAGCCTCCACAATAGAAGACTAAAAGAGCAAGGAAATAGATCATTATTTGTAATCTTTTATTTTCATTATCGAACTCCAAAATTTTCAATGTTAATAAAAGTAAAGTTTTAATATTACATTGTCAATCAATTGTCAACCCTTTTTATTTTCAGCATCTGCGTGACACATGCATATCATTTTGCATACATCACACTAAAATAAAAAACAAAATGCGTGCCCAGGTATCAGAATAGCTCCCAAGCAACCGAACCCTCCCAGAAGTCTAATTCTCACACGTTCAAGAACAAAAATGGCCAATAGTAGCGACAACCGCAACAACACAAATGCTGAAGCTGCCTTAAACTCCAAGATCGTATCCCTAGAACAAACGGTCCAACAATTGGCTGCCCAGGTCCACCTCCTAACTGAAAGCATCGGCCTCCTCCGCACCACTCAGCTAACCTAGGAAGAACATTCAAGGGCCAGGAAAGGGAAACCAGTGGAGGGACAGCCTCCGGAGTATGAAGAAATCAATTCCCACCTCAACCTGGCTTTTGAATATGAGTCGAAGATTAACTAGGGATCAACCTCTGACGACTTGAAGAGAGAGATGGAAGAGAGACAGAAGGAGATGGAGAAGAAAATCTTCCAGCAGCTCCATGACAAGATGAAAACGATTGAGGGCCCTGATGGTTTTGAACAAGTCGGGATCACCAATCTGCCAGCATACAGGGAAGAGGTATACCCTGAGAAGTTCAAGACCCCAGAGTTCGAAAAGTATGATGGGACCGGCTGCCACAAAATGCATACCAGGCTATATGCCCGAAAAATGAGTAAGTATGCTCAATACGACCAGCTCATGCTTCAGACATTCCAAGACAACCTCACAGGCCCTGCACTGGTCTAGTATGCCTACCTGGACTTCAACATTATCAACACTTGGGAGAAGCAAGCCCGGGCATTTTATGACCAATATAAGTTCAATATTGAAGTCGCCCCATCTGTAATCGACCTGGGGAGTCTCCGAAAAAGACATGCTGAGCCATTCAAGGAGTATGCTCAGCGCTGGAGAGCCCAGGCCGCCAGGGTAGCAATCCCGATAACTGAGAAGGAATTGACATCCATATTTGTTAATACCCTAGACAAGACCTACTTTTCACACCTGGTAAGCCAGACCTCATCCAGTTTTGCAGAGGTAGTGGTTATGAGATGTAGGATTGAGAATGCCATCACCACCGACAGACTCCAAACAATGGAGCCTCCTAGGGTCACACTGACACAAAGGCCTTTAGGAGGAAACAGAGCTAAAGAGTCCACTGTCAGCACAGTCCACTCCGGTAAGGCAAAAAAATCGGGGACTCGTGTGACATTCCAGACCACGAGTACCTCAGCCCAACAACCCATGACAGGTCACACCCAGGCCGCTAGGGCCCCAAGGCAGTTCACTCCAATCCCCATACCGCTCAGTCAGGTCTTTGCTCGGTTGAGGGCAGACAACTTGATCAGCTTCGAGATCCCCAACGACCGGTACAAGCCCAAGAATTTCGACTCAAGCCTCAAGTGTGACTACCATATGGGTCAGGAGGGGCATTCTACAAATAGGTGTTAGAGGCTCTGGCACAAGATCCAAGACTTATTCGATGCAGGAATCATACAGCTGGATTTTGTGAACACCCCAGCACCCAATGTCAACACCAACCCGCTGCCCAATCACAAGCCAACCATTAACATGATCACATCTGAGGAGTCAGCTCCCAAGGAAGCCCCTAAGTAGAATACGATGGAGCAGCAGAAGAAGCAATCCCATCAAGCGCTAGAAGAAGCACTAAAGGTACACATTAAAAATAGGTGGTTAGCCGGAGACCCAATAGTCGGCACTTTGGGAGAATCACACGGGAGATTTCAATATTTGGTAAACTATTCTTATACCCCGATTGAGCAAGGGCCGCCTAGTGGATGGGGACCAGAATTTGAGAAAGAAGACAACCCGTCAAAGGAAGAGGGGAAGACTATCAACATGATCAACTCTCATCAAAAGCCTAGGGTTATATAATGCTACGAGGGACAATCAGTTGAGGTACAAATCCTAAGAAAAAGATATGTATTTAATGTCCCGATAGCGATAGAGAATTACAAGGCTGTACCGTCCGACTATCGAGCCCTCGAACAAGAGCGGCCTCCTATGGTGGGAGGCATCACCCGCTCTGGGAGATTATACAATCCAAAGTATAAAGGCCTGACTGAAGAACCCAATGTGGAGAAAGGAGAAGAAGAGGAAGGGGGACTCGCTGCATTTACAAAGATGGTCAAGGCGAGTGAATACAAGATCATGGAACAATTAAATAAAGTTCCAGCACAGATATCACTCATGGGCCTTCTCACAACATCCGAGCCCCATAGGGAAGCACTCTTTAAAGTGCTAAAACAGATTCAGGTCCCAGAGGGCATCGTTACGGACAAAATAGGTCACGTGGCGGACTCCATCTTTACAATAGACCAGATATCTTTCTCTCCAGAAGAGCTAGGAGAGGAGGGAGACCAACATACCAAACGATTATTCATAGTGGTCAGGTGCAACGACACCATTGTCTCCCGGGTACTCATCGACAATGGATCATCCCTCAACGTTTTCCCATTAGCAATGCTCGACTTGTTGGGGGTCGATCCAAGCAACATAAGACCTAGCTCCACGGTGGTTAGAGCTTTGGACGGATCAAAAAGAGACATAGTGGGTGAAGTGAACCTACCAGTAGAAATTGGTCCACAAGTATTCCACATCGCTTTCCAGGTCCTCAACATCCTAAGGTCTTTCAACTTGCTTTTAGGACGACCTTGGATACATGTTGCTGGAGCCATCCCCTCTAGTCTCCACCAAAGGGTCAAGTTCATTACAAGCGGGCAGATAGTTACAGTATTGGGCGAACAGGATTATGCCATATACAAAGAGACTGCCATACCTTATATTGGGGAAGAAGATTCAGAAGACCTGGGGCTGCAGATTTTCAATGAAGTGAACATGGTAACCAGTAAGGAGGGCCATCAGTTTAAAGAGGGGCAGCACGGGACGTTTGGACTGGGGTACATTCCTACGGCCGTAGAAGAAGTGCAAGCAAGAGGTGTCAAAGGCAGAATGAAGGGGAAGCCGATCGACACCCAAATGTGCATCCTACCTCTCCAACAATCTTTCCGAAAGGCAAACATCATTCAAGAGCTTCGGGTAAACGAAGAGGACGACAGCAAAGGAAAGTCAATCCCCCGCACGTCCAACCAGCATCCAGCTCTGAACAATTGGTTTTGTTATCCTATCAGTAGCACTAGGTTAGCTCGAAAGTAGAGAAAAATTATTAAGCAAATTTTATTGAGACTCTTTATCAAATTCAATTACAGTTTTTTTTCGTTTTATATATATGCTTTCACTTTTATGTTATTCAGATCTCCTACCATCGAACATCAGGGATATTTCGCGCAGGTAGAAAATAAAAACGCTGATATCGTTTCCAATGCTGTTGGGTCAGTTGTTGAAGGCAATATCCTAGACCACGAAATAATACAAGAAAATTCGCAAAAACATGAACAAAGCGGAATTTCGATCGACGAGCCTGTGGAGACAGTAAGTCTAGGAAGCACGAAAAACCCTAAGAACCTCAAAATCGGGACCAGTTTGAGTGCCGAGCAAAAATGCGAGATAACCGAGCTATTAACGGAATATGCGGATGTGTTTGCCTGGTCATATGGTGACATGCCAGGGCTAGACCAATCGATAGTGGTTCATAGGCTTCCCACAAGGGAAGATGTCAAACCTAAAAAACAAAAACTGAGAAGATTTAGGCCTGACATCTTGCTGAAGATTAAGGAAGAAGTCAAGAAACTGCTAGAAGTAGGGTTCATTGAAGTATCCGACTACCCAGAATGGGTAGCAAATATTGTCCCCGTTATGAAAAAGAATGGAAAAGTACGCGTATGCGTAGACTTCTGGGACTTAAACCAAGCTACGCCAAAGGATAACTTTCCCCTACCTCACATTGATGTTCCGGTAGACAACACTGCGGGAAACCATCTTTTCTCATTCATGGACGGTTTCTTAGGATATAATCAAATAAAAATGGCTGAAGAAGATAAAACCAAAAAAACTTTCATCACAACATGAGGAACTTTCTGTTACAAAGTCATGCCCTTCGGTTTGAAAAACGCTGAGGCAACGTATCAGAGAGCCATGGTCGCAATACTTCACGACATGATGCATCGAGAGGTTAAAATATATGTCGACGACATGATAGCCAAATCCAAAGAAGGAGAAAGCCATATAGATATCCTGAGAAAATTGTTTAAACGACTGAGAAAATTTCAGCTCAAGTTAAACCTAGAGAAATGCACTTTCAGGGTCACAATGGGGAAATTGTTAGGGTTTGTCATAAGCCAGGAAAGGATTAAAATCGACCCTGATAAGGTAAAGTCTATATTAGAGTTACCTTCCCCACGCTCCGTTAAAGAAGTGAGAATCTTGCTGGGAAGATTAAATTATATAGCTCGTTTTATCTCACAGCTCACCGACAAATGCCGGCCAATATTTCGTCTGTTGAAGAAGAACGCCACAATAGAATGGGACGACGAATGCGAAGAGGCATTCAAGACAATCAAAGACTATCTTATAAAACCTCCGGTCTTGATAGTCCCAAAGCAAGGAAAGCCCTTATTCTTATACCTCACTATACTCCCTAAATTCATGGGATGTGTGTTGGGGAAGAAAGAGGACAAGGGAAGAGAGCGTTCCATATATTATCTGAGCAAGAAGTTCACAAATGGGGAACAAAGGTACTCAGAGGTGGAGAAGACGTGTTGTGCTTTAATCTGGGTCATGCATCGACTAAGGCAATACACCCTTTACTACCATATTGAGCTGCTGACAACACATGATCCCTTGAAATACTTAGCAGAGAAGCCAGCTCTAATAGGGAGAATCTCTAAGTGGCAAATGCTCCTATCTGAGTTCGACATCACATACATAATATCAAAACTCGATGAAAGGGCAAGCCTTAGCCAACCAATTAGCAGAACACCCTGTCGAGACAGATTCCCAAGAACTACAGGCCCAATTCCCAGATGAAAATATATTAACAGTGGAAGATATACCAGTAAAAGACTTTGGGATAGAGCAGGACCCGAAATGGAAACTGTTTTTCGATGGAGCCGCCAACGTATTCAGTTGTGGGGTTGGGACAGTATTGATATCCCCAAAGGGCACTCAATTCCCTGCAGCGACAAGACTTACATTTCCCTATACCAATAATATCGCATAATATGAAGCATGTATTCTTGGCCTCAAAATGGCCTATCAAATGGAAATCCGTGAATTAGAAGTATATGGAGATTCGTCGCTTATCATACTACAGACAAGAGGGGAATACAAGACTAAAGACCCCAAACTGGTACCATATCATCAACACTTGACAGAGCTAATCGAAGAATTCAAGGCAATCACTTTCACATACATCCCGAGAACTCAGAATCAGTTTGTAGATGCACTAGCCACACTAGCATCTATGATCCAGATAACAGGGGGAGCCGAAGTTCAACCGATGAAAATAGACATCGAAAGTCGGCCCATCTATTGTTTAACCGTTGAAAAAGTACAAGATGACAAGCCCTGGTATCACGACATCAAGAATTTCCTCCAAGAAAGTAAATACCCTGAAATGACTAGCAAGAATGACTAAAGAACACTCTGAAGGTTAGCAAGCCATTTCCTATTAAGTGGGTCTGTACTATACAAAAGTTCATCTGATACCACCTTGTTAAGATGTGTGGACAAAAATGAAGCATGCGAACTAATGAAGGAAGTACATGAAGGAGTATGTGGACCTCATATGAATGGCTACATGTTGGCCCGAAAAATCATGAGGTTAGGATATTATTGGTTGACCATGGAATCATATTGCATAAAATATGTCAAGCACTATCATCTGTGTCAAGTATACGCGAACCGGATAAATGCTCCGCCCAACGAGCTACACTTGTTATCGGCACCATGGCCTTTCTCCATGTGGGGAATCGACATAATAGGCCCGATCACTCCGACAGCATCTAACGGCCACAGGTTTATACTGGTAGCGATTGATTACTTCACCAAATGAGTAAAAGCTTCGTCATATGCCAATGTCACAAAGGGGTAATAGTCCGCTTCTTGAAAAGGGACATAATAGCCCGATATGGAGTTCCTGAGTCCGTCATCACTGACAACGGTACCAATCTCAACAACAAATCGATGATAGGTTTATGTCAACAATTCCATATAAACCACAGAAATTCAACTCCCTACCGACCTCAAATGAACGGGGCAGTAGAAGCAGCTAATAAAAATATCAAGAAGATCATCGAGAAAATGACAACAACTCACAAAGATTGGCATGAAATGTTACTGTTTGCTCTCATGGCTTATAGGACTTCAATAAGAACATCTACTGGAGCCACCCCTTACTCATTGGTGTATGGTACAGAAGCAATGTTACCAGTTGAAGTTGAAATACCATCATTCAGGATCCTGTCGGAAACTCAGCTAACTGAATCAGATTGGGTAAGGAAGAGGCTTGATCAGCTGAATTTGATTGATGAAAGAAGGCTTACCGCACTATGCCATCGCCAGTGTTACCAACAAAGAATGGCCCGAGCATTTAACAAGAAGATGAGACCTCGATACTTCAAAGAGGGAGATCTAGTGTTAAGGAAGGTTCTCCCGAATGCCCAAGACTCCAGAGGCAAATTTACCCCAAACTACGAAAGCCCTTACGTAGTGAAAAAGGTTCTGTCATGAGGTGCTTTGATATTAACTCAAATGGATGGTCCGGAATTGAGAGACCCCATTAACACAGATGCTGTAAAGATGTACTATCCTTAGGCAAGGGAATTGAAATTTTGCCAATGTTTATGAAAACCAATGTTCGAAACAAATTTAGTTGAGTCGAGTTTTTATTTTTTACAAGCAAAGTTAATATCCCTGAATGGTCAATAATCCCAACCAATTCTCATCACAACAGATACCCCTAAACACACTACCCATCGCTTCACCAATGAAAGACAAACATTAAAATGATAATGAATCTTAATATATTTTGTGATATAATTCTACCTACTTTTGAGCATTTGAACATAGCACATTAGTAGGATAACACTACTGTCAAAGGAGCCTTGCGCCTAAGAAAGGAAGCAAATCAAGATTTTCAACCCCGTGTCAAGATGAGAAGAAATGAAGCAGAAGCAAACTAGCCCGAAGGTTCGGTTGTTTGGTTGCTATCCACGATAAACTGGCAAGCATATTGGAAAAAATAATAATAACTATCATAAAAGGCATCACATCATTTAGCTCAGTCAGTAGAAAGCATATGCAGAAGCATAAGATGAGTCAGCCCATAGTGGAGCACTTGTCTAAACATTCCCTTTAATAGGGTAGTTAGCCAAAAAAGGGGTACTTCCCTAGATCTCTTAAGGTTAGCCCATAGGGGGCACCTTTTGATATATCAATTTTATCTTAGGTTAGTCAGCCCATAGGGGGCACTTTCCTAAAACTTTGTTCTCATTGTTAGCCCATAGGGGGCACTTTTTGAGACAATTCCATTCTAGGTTAGTCAGCTTATAGGGGGCACTTTCCTAAAACTTTGTTCTCATGGTTAGCCCATAGGGGGCACTTTTTGAGACAATTCCATTCTAGGTTAGTCAGCTCATGGGGGGCACTTTTCTAAAACTTTGTTCTCATGGTTAGCCCATAGAGGGCACTTTTTGAGACAATTCCATTCTTGGTTAGTCAGCCCATAAGGGGCACTTTCCTAAAACTTTGTTCTCATGGTTAGCCCATAGGGGGCACTTTTTGAGACAATTCCATTCTGGGTTAGTCAGCCCAAAATGGGCACTTTCCTAAAAGTCTGTTCTCAAGGTCAGCTCATAAGGGCACTTTTTGAGACAGTTCAATCAATTTTATCATAGGATAGTCAGCCCAAGATGGGCACTTTCCTAAAAATCTATCTTAAGGTTAGTCAGCCCATGAGGGGCACTTTCCTAGATTCTACCGATTAGTCAGCTCTTGGGGCACTTTTCGGAAGTATTTTTCCAAAGAGTTGCTAGTCTAACAAGACGCTTTTATTGACAGGTAGCCAGCTCATAAGGGCGCTTCCTAAGTAAATTTTCTTTCCAAGGTTGCTAGTCTGATAAAACGCTTCCTATCATCATTTCTTCTACACAATGCTTGAGGTGTTTCCTATCGCCAATTAGTCAGCCCATAAAGCACTGTTTGGGGAGGGAACATTACTCTAAATTGTTAGGACCATCTTAAATCGTGGGATTATTAGCTCTTGGAGCATTTTCCTACCAAAACAAATTCTAGGTAACCAGCCAAACCAAGGCGTTACCTATTTAAGAGGTCAAAAATGGCGTCTTTCTTATCTTTGTAGTTAAGTTTTTCAAACTTTACTACAAATAGGGGCAGTTGTAAACACCCCATTTTTGCCCTAGAAATGAATAATAATTGATAATAATCAATTCTTAATTTTTTCCATTTTTTTTTAATTTTTCTTTAATTTAGCATAAATAATAAAAATATCCAAAAAATAAAAATAAATAGGAAAACACATCAATTTTGAAAAATGATTTCAGAAATGGCAATAATAAATAATAAATATTTTTTACAAATTTTTGAAATTTCAAAAAATACAAAAAAATAAAAAAATCGCATTACATATATGCAATTTGCGAAATTAGAAAAATCAGGAAAGTGGGCTAGCCCAGGTGGTCCGGACCACGGGCTAAGGCGCGCGCAGGGGGGCTCGGTTGCAAGTTCGAATCGCGGGGGAAGCAGTTTCCGCGCTTTACACTTTCTTACTTATCTAGGACACGTGGCAGCTTCCGATTGGCTGGAGGAAACGTACGTGCCGGGCGCGTGATCGTCTTCTAACTCGGGCCCAAGATCGCCGGCAGAAGAAAAAATTCGCATTTTGGCCGTTTCGATCCTATTTTTTGCACAAATCCAACAGATCTTCAATAGAATTGAGATAAACATCATCCAATTGGAATCAAATCTCAACAAATCAAAGGATTTGCACGAATCAGAGTTAGTTTATTTAACCGTCGATCCGATTTGCTTCGATCGGCGGAAATCCGAGCTTATCCAGCTCGATTTTGAACGCCTATAAATAGAGGAGTAGAGGAAGCCAAATCACAGATCACAATTGAGAGAAAATGAGAAAAGAGAGCAAATCGGAGAGCACCGGAGGAGAACCAAAATCGCGATCACCGACCGGAGTTGAACCACCACCAGGAGACGATCTAGGAGCAAGCCACCGCCACCATTGGATTCAACACCCTCAAGAAGCTAAGATTCGACACCTTACCCATTGCACAAGACCACCGGAACGCGGTAAACGAGCCTTCTTCGTCGTCGTGTCCGACCGATCCGTCCCGATTCGACCCGATCGACTCGACCCGCATACCGACCCAGATCTAGGTAAGTCGGATTTTCCAGATTTTTTTTTTATTTTTTTCGAATTTTGTTTATTTATTTTATTTGTATTTATTTGATTCATTATTTGATTATTTATTGGTTGGTTATTTATTTAGTTATTTATTTATGCTTTATGTTTTATTTCCATAAGTAGGAAAATGTAGAAATTAGATTTTTAGGATTTAATAATGTAGTAAAATAAAAAAATAAATAATAATAAAATAATGTTAAAAAATAAATAAAAAGAAAAATAAATAATAATAAAAATGTAGATAAATAATAAAAATATTAGAAGAAGTAATAATAAAATTTTAGATTTCAAAATAGGTTAAATAACAGTTTAGGATAAATTTTTTAACAAAAATTCAAAAATTATAAAAAATCAACAAAAATCATAAAAATAATAAAAAACTATAAAAATCATGAAAACTTAGAAAAATTATAAAAAAATAGTAGAAGAATCAACAAAAATCATAAAAATCATAAAATCACAAAAATTTACAAAAAAAATCATGAAAATACAAAAATTTATAAAAAAAAATAATAAAAAAATTCAAAAGAATCATAAAAAATGAGTTTTATCACTTAGAAAAATCATTTTCTTCAAATAAATCCAAAATTGATGTTTCCCCCTAAAAATCATTTTCAAAGATCAAATTACTAAGCTTAGGTTTAGATTTTTTAGAAAAATCCCAAAAATGTAAAAAAACATAAAGTGAAAGAGATTTTCAAATTAAAATTCACAAACCCACTAAATATTTTCAGAAAAGCGAACTACGGCATGTTTGATCATGACTAGCAGGTACATAGGCACCCACTCGGGTCAACCCATAAAATGAAATAAAAAAAATCATTTTCTTGAAATAATAAAAAGTGACAGAAACACAATAAAACACATTTCTAAATAGGAACAATTTTAAGAGACTAGGTGGTAACCGTAAGGTTTTAATAGGTTAGCCTCCGAACTTAGAAACTCTGGTTTTCCTTTTCCTCTTTTCACCAAAAACGAGAAGAGGAAATAACGACGACTAGTGGTCCAAATTAAGACTAATCCGCTCCTTTAGTCTTAATTCAATATTTCCCAAAAACAGTTGGGTGGCGACTCCAAAAATCAAACGAAATTCCTAACTCAAGTCGAGGATCTACATTAGATGAGCATAGGGTCTAGTCTAGATCGGATTAGGAATGGGAACGCAAAAATTAGACTCGACAATCACCATACATACACCAGTCACTTTTTATACACATACATGCCCACCTCCATCGTAATAACATCATACTCACCTGTACACATAAGTTTTACCTACGCACATACACAAGATCAATACTCTCTTGTCTTTATTTTCTAGCTTTTCTCCTCTTTTCCTCACCCTTCTTCTGTCTTAAATCTTCTCCTCCTCCTTCTTCCAACTTTTCCTCTTCCATTTTCCTTTTCTTCTTCCTTTACTACTTCATATCTCCTTCTCGCCGAACCCCACTTACATACCTTACACCCATACCACACTCATGCACCAGCACATTCCCTCACACTACATATATACACCAACACACTCCTATCCATACACATATACACTCCGCACACATCACACACACACCTACAGATACATACACACAATTATACTATGCACCTAATTACATGCACACACAACTGCACTTTGCAATCCCCTTTTCACCTCAAGTCTACATGCACACATACACACACCACTAACGCATATATACACACATACTCCGCACATGCTTCACACCATCGACACGCACATACACACATACTCCGCATACACCATACACCATTAGCACGTACATACACACATACTCCGCACACACTACACACACCTTCCATACACATACACACATATTTGCACACACCATACACCATCAGCGCATACACACACGCTCACGCACACACCACACATCTACTCATACACATACACATACACACATACCTGTACATACTACACACATCTCATGCACATACCCGCACACACCTCACAACATCTCATATACATACACACATACCCACACACACCTCACAACCTTCTCTCCCCTTCATTACGGACACCTCCTTTTCTCTCACACATAATCTCCTCCATTGGATGTCTCCTCACTGGACAACATTTCTTTCTCACATTCTCCTCCACTTCATCCTTTCCTCCCCGATGGTCCATTAATGCACACACACCTAGGACCCGATCACCTAGGGATGTTGTTGCTGAGGTCGCTGTTGTTGGGGTTGTTGTTGCTGTCCTCCTCCCTTGCACATACACACCATAAGCATCAAGCCTATCTCCCTCTTGCCGAAACATTACTCACTACACACACATCACCTTCATGTCTGCATTGAAGCAAGAGACTAAACATAGCAATTGCCACTCACGAATTTCTTCTCGGACAATGCTCGCGAGATGTTGCTGCCATCGCGTTTGCCGTTGCGGTCGTCGTCATGGTTGCTATTGCCGTGGCCATGGTTGTCACCGTTGCTGCCGTTGTTGTTGCCACTGTTATTGTGGTTGTAGTTATTTGATGTGCTCAAAACCACTTTCAAGCACAATCAAATGACTCAAGAAAACAAGTCTCAAGTCTCATATAAAACCGGTTCAATGGACTAGGAAATTGCGTGACCCTAATGAAACTTTGATGAAATCCAATGGTTCAAAAGATTCAATTAACTTCCACTAATCAACAATAAGAACAAGATAAATAAACGTGAAATGGGTGAAAAAGATAAGCTCAAAAACCGTGAACTCAAACCCTTCCAACCATTCCAATGCACGCCAATGCACTAAAGTGCAATTCAATCTCAATGAACAATCAATCTTATAAGATTGTTGTCCACGGAATACAACCACAAATATATCCAAGAAAGATTTAAATCTACCCTAGATATGACTCACTAGAGAAGAAATGAACATACAACAAAATTATATTAATATGACTCACAATTCGCCTTCATTGCACTCGCCACAATTCCAATTCTTGGGTTGAAATTGATAAGAGTTTAGAACTAAGGAAAGAACCCTAAACAGTTTGGTTCCCTGGTAGTGATAGGAATCAAAATCCGACAAGACCTATCATTAGGGCAAGAACTAAAGGATTTCGAATTTTGGCGATGAGGGCCCATTTTGAGCAAATTGACCCCAGAATTATTTGTTATCTAACTTCTTCTCTCTTGTTCATGTATTATATATTCCAACAGGCACACTTATCATATTCTATAGGGCAATGGACAAACTCCCTCAGACTCAGCTTGTGGGTTATCCATGGATCGACTTGAACCGGCGATGAGTTGGGCCGATGGATCCTATAGAAGACCGGCATCTTGAAGACCATTTATTTTATATATTTCTTCTTTTATGAACTATTTTGGTTGTATTTTGGTTTTGGGACACTTTTATTTCCTTGTAATTTTCATTTAGGGCTAGTCACCTTAAAAGTGGCAAACTTGTAATTTTGAACACTTTTTAACCCTAGGAGTAGCAAGTATAAATACTTGCTTAAGAGAGGGTTTGAGGAGGCTAATTTTGCAGATTATACACTTCACATTTCGTGAGAGGGCTTAGGGTTTTCCTAATTCCAAATTCTCTTATCAATTTCAATCTCAAGAAGTTGAAATTGTGGCGAGTGCAACAATTGGAAATTGTGAGTCATATCAATTCCTACTTGTTGTGTTTTCTTTTTCTTCTCCAGTGTGTAATATCTAGGGTTGGATTAGAACATTCTTGGTCAGATTTACTTGTTGTTATCCACGAATTCTTGTGATTATTTGAAGGAATTATCAAGTTAATTCAATTCATCTTTAAGGATTTCCTTGTTAATGTGATTTTCACCATTGGAAAAGGGATTGTTTTGTGACGGTTTTCTTTTATCAAATTGAGGCTTCATTTTCGTGGATTATATGAAATTAGAGTGTTGTTAGAAGCCATTTCCATTGTGGTATTCAGATTATATCATTAGTTGTTTGAATTTCATCATTTCATCATTAGGTTTCATTTGAAAAGTGCCATTTTTTGGATCCGATTTTGCCTAGACTTGAGATATCTTTTCTTAAGTCTTTTGGATGTGCTTTTAAGTGTGTTTAGGCACATCATCTTTTTGGTATCAGAGCACATTTTGAGAGAAGGGAATTTGTTTCATTTGATTTCGTGGAGTTAATCATCAATTAGGGTTGATTTAGTGAAATTGCAAATTGTGTTGATTGTTGTGGTTTTGAGTTTTTGAAATTACCTTGACTAGGAATTTAATTTGCTGTTTGTTGGAGTTGGATTGGGAAGGTTATTGTATCATTTTATGATCAATAATTTCGTGGAAGGGCAGAAGCATAAAGTGTTGTTTAATTCAACAACTTTTGGATCTTGCAAAAAACTTACCAATCCTTGCCGTGGCTTGTTGTGGTGTGAAGGAGATTTTGTAGATTGTTGTTTTGATTTCCATTGTGCAATTCCGAATTGGAGCATTTGCAATTTCCAGATTTGAAGTGTGTGGAAGAATAAGAATCCATTTGAAATTCAAATACCTTCTTTAAGTTTGAAAGCAATTCATTGAGTAACATTAAATAAGTGTTATTTGAATTTGAATTGTTTTTTACCATTTGTGGAGAAGGTTGCATTTAGTGAAGTGATTTCAAATTTGAATTTTGTTGCTGCCATTGCTTGTGGTTTATGGTGTGAATGGGAGTTGTGTAGTGTTAAGGACGTGTATACCTTGAAGTATTGTATGTAAGAGTGTTTAAAAAAAAAAAAAAAAAGTTACAACGTGTAGTAGTGTTGTAGTGAAGTGAGTGCACCGTGATTGAGGTGTATATGGTGGTGCAAATTTGTGGAGTTTTGTGTAGTGTAGGGTGCTGCACATTGTGGTTATTTGAAGTGTGAAATCAAGGCAAGAATAAGGAAAGTGAGTAGTAGAATTTAAAATTCAAACAAGTCATTAAAGTGTGAAAGTAATTAAACTAGTTACTTAAACACTTGTAGTTGAATTTAATTCTATCTACTTGAAAGTAGTTGAGTGTACTTCACTTGTAGCTTGGTTGTGTGCTTGAACCTTGGAAGTGTGAAGATAATTATTGTTGTTGGGTTTGAACACAATCATGTCTAGTGAAATGTTTCATTATGCCAATGTATTGCGCCGGACATTGACTACATTTACTACTAAGGATGACGAACAAAGGGAAAACTTGTTCCATACTTCTTGTAGGGTACAAGAAAATTTATGTGTCCTTATAGTTGATGGTGGTAGTTGTACCAATGTGGTAGCAGCATCGATGGTATCAAAACTAAAACTTGTTATTACTCCACATCCTGAACCATATACATTGCATTGGCTTAGTGATCAGGGAAGTTTACATGTGACCCACAGAGCTAGGGTACCATTCAGTGTAGGGGATAAGTACTTTGATGAGATTGAGTGTGATATTTTGCCTATGTGTACATCCCATATATTGCTTGGCAGGCCTTGGTTATATGATAGAAGGGTTTTACATGATGGCTTCAGGAATACTTAACTATTCCAAAAGGAAGGAAAACGAATTATTCTAAATCCGATGTCGCCTTCAGAGGTTCAAAGGGTTCAGCAACAAATCAGTAGACCATCAGAGGGCCATGAGCAGTCGAACCAACCTTTAGAGCACAAAATTTATCAGTCCCAGATGTGCCAACCTTCAGAGGATCATGATGACCATAGTCAGACGAGTAGACTACCAGAGAACCAGACTGTTCAGAGACAATTATGTTCACCTTCAGAGGTTTTAGAGGGTAATGAGCAGTTGGGCCAAACATTAATAGACCATGAGGATCAGCGACATACATATGAGTTCAAAAAGGAGGATACAATATCAGTGAAATGGGTTGAGTTAGGGGACACCTTAGTGGATAATGGGTCATTATTTGTGTTGCAGAAGAGATACATCCTAGAAATGGAGGAGAGAAAACAATCACCACCTGTAGTATTTCAAATATTGGGATTCTGCAGAGATACTTCTTTAGATGGATTGCTAAGAGAAAACAAAGTATCCATTGCAATTGATCTTCCAGATTTGAGGACAAATCTTTTTGAGGCCCGAGGAGATGATAGGAATCAAAATCCGACAAGACCTATCATTAGGGCAAGAACTAAAGGATTTCGAATTTTGGCGATGAGGGCCCATTTTGAGCAAATTGACCCCAGAATTATTTGTTATCTAACTTCTTTTCTCTTGTTCATGTATTATATATTCCAACAGGCACACTTATCATATTCTATAGGGCAATGGACAAACTCCCTCAGACTCAGCTTGTGGGTTATCCATGGACCGACTTGAACCGACGATGAGCTGGGCCGATGGATCCTATAGAAGACCGGCATCTTGAAGACCATTTATTTTATATATTTCTTCTTTTATGAACTATTTTGGTTGTATTTCGGTTTTGGGAAACTTTTATTTCCTTGTAATTTTCATTTAGGGCTAGTCACCTTAAAAGTGGCAAACTTGTAATTTTGAGCACTTTTTAACCCTAGGAGTAGCAAGTATAAATACTTGCTTAAGAGAGGGTTTGTGGAGGCTAATTTTGCAGATTATACACTTCACATTTCGTGAGAGGGCTTAGGGTTTTCCTAATTCCAAATTCTCTTATCAATTTCAATCTCAAGAAGTTGAAATTGTGGCGAGTGCAACAATTGGAAATTGTGAGTCATATCAATTCCTACTTGTTGTGTTTTCTTTTTCTTCTCTAGTGTGTAATATCTAGGGTTGGATTAGAAAATTCTTGGTCAGATTTACTTGTTGTTATCCACGAATTCTTGTGATTATTTGAAGGAATTATCAAGTTAATTCAATTCATCTTTAAGGATTTCCTTGTTAATGTGATTTTCACCATTGGAAAAGGGATTGTTTTGTGACGGTTTTCTTTTATCAAATTGAGGCTTCATTTTCGTGGATTATATGAAATTAGAGTGTTGTTAGAAGCCATTACCATTGTGGTATTCAGATTATATCATTAGTTGTTTGAATTTCATCATTTCATCATTAGGTTTCATTTGAAAAGTGCCATTTTTTGGATCCGATTTTGCCTAGACTTGAGATATCTTTTCTTAAGTCTTTTGGATGTGCTTTTAAGTGTGTTTAGGCACATCAGGTAGTCTACTCCTAGTATCCTAGAATGAATAGGATTGTCTCTGTCTTTCCACTTTCAAGGATAACTGTATAGCCTTATCAAGTGTACTATATCTCTGAATCTTAACTACACAAGCTATCTCATACTTCAACCCAGATACAAAACGTGCTAGGGTTTGTTTAGGAGGTTCAACCTATCCATATCTGATCACTAGTGTCTCAAACTCCTATACATAGTCATCCACTGTTTTACCCCCCTATCTCAGTATCTAGAGATGCATAAATAACTCATGCCTATAGTGTTTCGGTACAAACTGATAAAGGTATATTTTATCATGTTGTATCTTGTGATTGGTATATATATTATTGTCAATTATTAGAAATTTCCAATAAAAAGATACTTAAATTGCATTTATGTTAATATCTTAGGGATTACTTGAAGGTGTACATGATGTAAAACATGAAGAAATCACAAGCAAGGGATGAGATATGGCCATGCCTTATGTAGTGTTTTGCCTTTCCACAACTATTATAGAAAAACAAAAGACGAGAGGCTTAAGGGGATAGCCCACGGCCGTTCTTCATGTGGTGGGTGTGTTTACCCCCTGAGCCACGGCCGTGCCTAAAAGAAGAATGAAAGAAATAAATGCCGAGAAGCTTATGGAGTTATCCTACGGCCGTGGTTTATGTGGTGGCAGTAACAACCACATTATACACGGCCGTGCCTCATGTGGTGGACTGCCGACTTTTCATATTCTTGTGCAATTTGTACGTTTCTGCGCAGCATAAAAGGAGTGGTGAGAAAGAATAGAAAAGAAGAACATGACCGGGGGGAAAGGAGAGAAGACTTTGAATAATTTAGATTTGAGAACTTTGTTTTGAGAAATTTTGGTTTTTTACAAGGGAATTGAAGACTGAATTCAATTGTACTTCCATCAATTGAGATCAAGTCAGAAATCTCCGAAGAGTTGTTTTAGGATCTTATTTCCAGATTTGCTACATATTGTTGACTTCTTATCCTAATCATATTTTGCATTTCTGTGAATTGGTTTTTATGTCTTTAATGGATTCTCTAACATTTTTCGTTGAATTTTGTCTTGTTGTTATCAATTGTATGGCTGGCTAATTTCATTTGTGGGAATAGTGGATGAAGCCCTAGTTTGCTAAAATGATCAGTGTAGTTTGGTTATGAGATTGACATATATGTGGAGTATTCATGTTGTGAATTCCTATAATTTCAATTTAATTGTGATAAGATTAGATTGTTAGAAATCCAATCAATACGAAAGTGGAGATAGGATTTGTTAGGAATTCTTAATTAAGACTAATGAGACAATGCAAAAGCGGCGTTAATTGGTTTAATTAGGGTTCATATAGAGATTAAAGCTATGTTCTAATTAATTATTCACTAAGAGATTAGGGATAATTGTATTAGGGCATAAGGCGATCATAGCATTGAAAAATGTATGAGAGTATATCAGAATCCTCTGTTAATTAGAGATACGAAAGTGGACTAATTGATTTGAGGTTGAAAATGTTGAACTCACGTAAATAACCACATATAAGTTGATTTCAATAACTTAACGGTAGTTTGATTAGCATGACTAGGGTGAATTCTAAATTCCTGCTGTTCAATTGGAAGTATTTATAAAAATCTTATAAATCTCATTAGCATAGAACTTAATTTAATCTCTTTAGTTAAATATATAAAAGATTCCTATTTGAATTACCTAAATATCGGTATAAGTTATTATAGGTTTGGTAATCTTTTTAGTCCTCGAGGTAATGATACTCTACTCATCATATATTACTTGATTGCGACCTAGTATACTTGCTAGCGGTTTCACTTATACATTTCACGAGTGATCACAAACTTATTCCTCAAAACTCATTTCATGTCTCTCCAAGTGTGTATTTCGGTTTCTCTATCTATTCGCCTACTAATCACCATATTTCTCCACCACAAAGCGGCATACCCTGTGAACTCTACAGCTGCAAGGTGTACCTTGGAGTCTTCATCAATCCCATACACTTGAAAAGACCCTTAACTTGGTCTTCCCAGTCTAGGTAATCATCGGCGGAACCCCTACCATCAGATGAAGGCATTTGTAGCTTCACACGCTCTAGTCTTCGAGGTGGTCTAAATTCCCTATCCGGGTATAGATTAACCCCAAAATTATCATCTCCGTCTTCCCTAAGAGCATGATAATCTCCTTCTACTCTAGGTGTGAAGGGAAAATTTCTAACAATGTCAACCTCTTCAGAACCCAATTTGGATGATTATCCAAATTGCTCATATTTTACCTTTTGTCTTTATTTCTAATTAAATTTGAGAATAATCTTACAGGTACAATTATAATTCTCCATGGGATGCCAAAATGTCCTATAACTTCAGTTGGACACCGAATATTTTTCAGGATAACAATCAAAGACCTGCTGCGATTGTTCGCTATTCTGAGGCATTGGATCATGAAGACTTATGTTATTTTGTATCTTGTAAATTATTATTGAAATATTTTAATTTATATTTTGTTTTTGGGACACTTTTATTTCCTTGTAATTTTCATTTAGGGCTAGCCACCTTAAAAGTGGCAAACTTGTAATTTTGAGCACTTTTTTACCCTAGGAGAAGCAAGTATAAATACTTGCTTAAGAGAGGGTTTGAGGAGGCTTAATTTTTCAGAAAAAACACTTCACATTTCGTGAGAGGGCTTAGGGTTTCCTAATTCCCAAATTCTCTTATCAATTTCAATCCCAAGAAGTTGGAATTGTGGCGAGTGCAACAAGGAGAAATCGTGAGTAATATCGATTCATCTTTGTTGTTGTTCATTTCTTCTCTAGTGAGTCATATCCAGGGTAGATTTGAATCTTTCTTGGACTTATTGGTTATTGTAATTCATGGACATCAATCTTGTAAGATTGATTGTTCTTTTAGTTATTGAACTCACTATCATTTTTAGTGAATTTGGTATTGAAAGGGGAAGTGGAATTCATGGTTTGTGTTGCTTCATTTTGATCTGATTTCCACGTGTTTCTCAAGCCTTATTGTGGTTATTTGGTTAATTTATCATTAGAGATTATAATTATATCATTTGAACAACCATTTCCATCAAATTCTACAAGGTGTTCACGTGAACTTGCTTACTAGGTGAACCGGTTTGCGTTTTGTGAATTGAGGAGTTTTCCTTGATTCTTTGATTGTGCTTAAGCTTGGAATTAGGCACATCATATTTTGGTATCAGAGCTTGAAGGTTTATGTGAAGGGGTTTGTCGATTGAATTTTGGGAATTGAAAGTTTTTTTTTTTTGTCTTACCATTGTGAACCGAATTGTAGAAGAGTGGAAATTCGGAACAATTGAAATTTTTTTGTGTGTCACCTTGATCTTTACGTGATTGATCTTTGTTGAAGAGGATAAATGAAGCTTCTGATTTGAAAGAAAAGTTTGGTTATTGTCTTCATCCTTGTCGTGTGTTGTTTACGTGAGGAAGGAGAGGAATTTCTTGTTGTAGCATTGTTAATTAAGTGTATGTCGTTTCTTCATTATTGCGGAATTGAAGAGTCATTTCATTAGCAGATTTCTTCAAGTGGCGTGGAGGATTAGGAAATTGATTTGAATTCAAATTAACCATTAAACTATAGAGTTATTGTGTATTAATCACCTTGATTGCACATTAACTTGTTGGAATTAATTGCTTGCCATTTAAAGGAGTATCTTTAGTTAGTTTTGTTTGTTGCTACCATGGAAGTGAAGGGTTGCAACATATTATTGTTGCGTGGATTTAGTGTGTTGTGTGTGTAGTGTGCAAGTGGCGGAGTGAATTAGTTTTGGCGTGAAGTTGTTTTGTGAAGTGAGTGTGCTACAATTACTAGATATTACACTAGTACTTCAAATAGATTGCATCCATAAACATATCGAATAATAGCGTGAATGGAGGAATGAGTGATGAAGCCAATAGTCGAGTTGGTGGAGGTCAGGGTCCTAATGTTACAGGTAGGAGGACCTTAGAGGAGCAACTTCAGGAGCTTACTACTATAGTTGCTACACTAGCAACTAGAGTTGATAGAATGACTTTACCACAACCACCAGTGGTAAACCAACCAGCACCACCTCGAGTAGCTCCACAAAACCCTCATCGAAACAGAGTAGTGGAAGAAAGAGATGACAATTTTGGGGTCAACCTAAATCAGAATTGGGGTTTGGAGTATGTGAAACTACAGATGCCATCCTATGATGGTAAGGGATCAGCAGATGAGTACCTGGACTGGGAGGATAAGGTCAAAGGTCTCTTCGAATGTTATGAGATTGACGACAGTACCAAGGTTAGATTGGCTGCTGTTGAATTTGTGGGGTATGCTGCACTTTGGTGGAAGAATCTGATCATCAACAGGCGTCGGGATGGAGAGGCAGAGGTTCAGACCTGGAGGGACATGAAGAGGTTGCTAAGGAAAAGGTTCATTCCTAAGGACTACAAACAGGAGCTGTTTATGCGACTGCAAACTTTGAGGCAGGGGGGCAAAACAGTGGATGATTATGTGCAGGAATTTGAGACCCTTATGATTAGGTGTGGGTCTGTTGAGTCTCCAGAACAAACTATAGCGCAATTTGTCTCAGGTCTAAAATATGAGATAGCGTATATTGTTGAGCTGCAGCACTATTCTACACTTGATGACGCTATTTAGTTGGCCTTAAAAGTAGAGAGACAGAGGAGGTCCAACTTCTTTAGGGCTCCAAGCAGTAGGCCCAACAATGTTAATAGACCTATCTCAGCCGACAGTCGATCAGGAGGAACAAAAGAGGTAGGTGAGGGAGTCAAAGCAGTGGAAACTACTACCCCAACCATTGTAAGAGAAAACTTACCCATTGGGAAGGGTAAAGAGGTCATGGCATCAGAAACGAGGCAAACTGTTCCCGGATTTACTAGTGGGAAAGCGCACCAGATAAAATGTTTTAAATGCATGGGATTTGGGCATATGGCTGCACAGTGTCCAAATAAGAGGGTGATGACTGTTATGGAAGACACTGGAGAGGATATTGAGGATGATCATGGTCAGATTGAGCCTACAGACTTACCTACAGCGCTGTAGGAATACTACGATGATCAGAATGCAAATGCGCCTGAGGAGCATACTGGGAGGAAATATCTACCCCTTAATGTGTTACGCAGGATTTTGTCCACAACTCCTGATACCAGTAATATTCAGAGGGAGAACATATTTCATACCTCTTGCAGAATCAGAGGTAACCTTTGTGTACTCATCATCGATAGTGGTAGTTGCACGAATGTTATATCTGCTGCACTGGTAGAAAAATTACAACTGTCTACTATACCACATCTTAGTCCTTATCGGTTGCATTGGCTGGATAATAGAGGTAGTATGCAGGTTACCCTTAGGGCAAAGGTTCCTGTGAGTGTCGGGCAGAACAATCATGATGAGATCCTTTGTGATGTAGTTCCTATGCATGCATTCCATTTTCTGTTGGGTCGGCCGTGGTTGTATGATCGACGGGTGATACACGATGGGTTTGAAAATACCTACATGTTCAGCATGGGCGAGTCACACATAGTTCTATTACCGATGACTCCATTTGAGGTCCAAGGTTTTCAGAGACAGATCAGGAATCCATCCACTACCATGGTTAGCCGGAAGAGCAGGATAAGAGAGATACTAGGGTTCAGTTCCACAACTGAACCTCTAAATTTGAGGGCAAATCTTTCAGAAGCTCGAGGAGATGATGGGAAAATTTCTAACAATGTCAACCTCTTCAGAACTCAATTTGGATGATTATCCAAATTGCTCATATTTTACCTTTTGTCTTTATTTCTAATTAAATTTGAGAATAATCTTACAGGTACAATTATAATTCTCCATGGGATGCCAAAATGTCCTACAACTTTAGTTGGACACCGAACATTTTTCAGGATAACAATCAAAGACCTGCTGCGATTGTTCGCTATTCTAAGGCATTGGATCATGAAGACTTATGTTATTTTGTATCTTGTAAATGTTTATTGAACTATTTTTGTTGTATTTTGTTTTTGGGACACTTTTATTTCCTTGTAATTTTCATTTAGGGCTAGCCACCTTAAAAGTGGCAAACTTGTAATTTTGAGCACTTTTTTACCCTAGGAGAAGCAAGTATAAATACTTGCTTAAGAGAGGGTTTGAGGAGGCTTAATTTTTCAGAAAAAACACTTCACATTTCGTGAGAGGGCTTAAGGTTTCCTAATTCCCAAATTCTCTTATCAATTTCAATCCCAAGAAGTTGGAATTGTGGCAAATGCAACAAGGAGAAATCGTGAGTAATATCGATTCATCTTTGTTGTTGTTCATTTCTTCTCTGGTGAGTCATATCTAGGGTAGATTTGAATCTTTCTTGGACTTATTGGTTATTGTAATTCGTGGACATCAATCTTGTAAGATTGATTGTTCTTTTAGTTATTGAACTCAGTATCATTTTTAGTGCATTTGGCATAAATTTGGTATTGAAAGGGGAAGTGGAATTCATGGTTTGTGTTGCTTCATTTTGATCTGATTTCCACGTGTTTCTCAAGCCTTATTGTGGTTATTTGGTTAATTTATCATTAGAGATTACAATTATATCATTTGAACAACCATGTCCATCAAATTCTACAAGGTGTTCACGTGAAATTGCTTACTAGGTGAACCGGTTTGCGTTTTGTGAATTGAGGAGTTTTCCTTGATTCTTTGATTGTGCTTAAGCTTGGAATTAGGCACATCAAGGTGGTGCTTGAAGGTTTACCACATGTGGTGGTGGTAATGTCATCCTATCAATTCTTGTTGCCAATGTAGCAACAATTGTGGTAAGGTCCTGAAGTTGCTCATCTAGAGTTCTTCCACTTGTATTTCGACGACTTGGTCTGCCACCCACTTGGCTATTGGCCTCATTGCCAATGTCCCCATTCACACTATCATATGACATGTTTGTGGATGCGATTTATTTGAAGTACAAAAGTAATCTCAAATAATTTGTAGCACACTCCTTTCACTTTACCACGTCACAATAACAAGTTTTGGATAACAACACACACACTTGTACACCCACGGTGCAACAAGTCACAAATGCAACAAATACTTCTTATCACTTCAAGTATAGTAGAATAACTGAAGCACAAATAAATACTTCCAAGTAGTTAAGATATTGAATTCAACTAAGCAAATGTTTAAGTAATAATACTCAATAACTTTCACACTTAAATGCTTATATTTGAATTTCAAACTTCACTACTTAACTCCCTTAATTAGCCACGGTTCACACCCACACTTTATCTTAATGTGCAGCACCTTACTCCACACAACTCCACAAATTTACACCACCACACACACCTCAATCATGGTGCACTCACTTCACTAATAACTCCTACGGCAACAACAACAAATTGCACTCCACCTCCACGACAACACTAAGAAATGGAAACAACAACAAATATACTCTACTTCCATGGAAATAATAACAAAATATACTTCACTTTCCACAAGTTCTAACCGCAACTTACAACAAAATAGGTTGTAACTCAAATTTGAAATTCAAACCACTTCACTAATTGCAAGCCTTCTTCAATTGGTAAGTAATGAATTAAAATTCAAATAGCACTCATTAACTCCCACAACTTAATGGAATGTGTTTGAATTCAAATAGATTCCTTACTAATCAAACTCAATGCAAATCTGTAAATTGCACTTCTCCAATTCAGAATTACACAATGGAAGTCACAACAACAACCTACACATCCTCCTTCACGCTACAACAAGCCACGGCAAGGATTGGTAAGTTTTCAAGTTCAAAAGTTATTAAATTAAACAACACTTCTATGCTTCTGCCCTTCCATGAAAATTATTGATCATAAGATGAAACAATAACCTTTCCAATCCAACTCTAACAAACAGCAAATTAAATTCCAAGCCAAGGCAATTTCGCAAACTCAAAACCACAACAACAACACAATTTGCGGTTTTCACTTGATCAACCCTAATTGATAATTAATTCCACGAAATCAAATACAACCAATCCCTTCTCTCAACATGTGCTCTGATACCAAAAAGATGATGTGCCTAAATCCACTTGGAAGCACAATAAAAAGACTCAAGAAAACAAATTCAAATCAACCACAAAAACTGGTTCTAAAGAAGGATAAAATTGCGTGAACCTAGTGAAGGTGCAATGAAATCCAAATACTCAATGATGCAATTATGATACCACAATAATAATCTCTTCTAACATCACACTAATCACATATAATCCCATGTGAATAATCCACAAACTCAAAATAAATCTTCAATTCTAAGACCCCCTTTCCACAAGTGATAATCACGTTTCAAGAAGTAATCTCCAAGGATGAACCGAATTCAAATGCAAAGGATCTCAATTAAGCACAAGAATTAGAAAATAATAGGAAGCAAATCCGTCATAGAACTATCTCAATTCACCCCTAGATATGACACACTAGAGAAGAAAAGAAATCACAACAAAATGAAATTGATACTACTCACAATTCCAAGGTGTTGCACTCGCCACAATTTCAACTCTTGGGATTGAAATTGATAAGAGTCTAATGACAATTAGGAAACCCTAATCCTCACGTGAAATGTACTCTCAAATCTATAAAAATTAGCCTCATTTAAACCCTCTCTTAAGTATTTATACTTGCTACTCCTAGGGTTAAAAAGTAGTCAAAATTACAAGTTTTCCAATTTTAAGGTAGCTAGCCCTAAATGAAAATTACAAGGAAATAAAAGTGTCCCAAAACCAAAATACAACCAAAATAGTTCATAAAAAAAGAAATATATAAAATAAATGGTCTTCAAGATGCCGATCTTCTATAGGATCCATCGACTCAGCTCACCGCCGGTTTAGGTCGGTCCATGGATAACCCACAAGCTGAGTTTGAGAGAGTTTGTCCATTGCCCTATAAAATATGATAAGTGTGCCTATTGGAAAACAAAATACAAGAATAATAGAAAAGAGGTTAATATATAAATAATTCCGGGGTCGATCTGCTCAAAATGGGCCCTCATTGCCAAGATTTGAAATCCTTTAGTTCTTGCCCTAATGATAGGTCTTGTCGGATTTTTATTCCTATCATTATTGCCATTGGAAGCACATGACCGCGTACGCCGGCATCCCAACCTCTACATGTGGCTCCGTCTTTTGACTCAACAGTGATGATCCGAAGAGAAGGAAGGGAGATTTGGGGGAAACCGAGAGGGAAGAAGAAGGAAGGAAGGGAAACGCGAATAGGGGAAAGGCAAGGGAAGAAGACGCGATGCGGGAGGAGGAGAAGAAGAAGGAAAAGAAAAAGAAAAGAAAAGAAAAGAAAAGGGAGAGAGAAAGGATAGGGATGAGAGCCGAGGACCTGATACTGTCACTGTGCCTACTGCTGCCTATCATGGAGAAGAAAGAAATGACACAGTGGGGCTGGCAAGATAGGGTAGGTATTTTTTTTTCACACAGTTATGTATGTATATTTATATATTATATTTTATATTATAATTATTTCTATTTTAATATTTTACACGTGTATGACAATATTTTTAAATTTTGTATTATTAATATTTTATTATGAAACTTTATGTTTAAGTTAATTTGATTCTTCCGAACACAAATATTTACTTTAAATTTTCATTTAAAATTCCTATATCTATAATTTAAATTAATTTCATTATTTAACCCAATATTGTTTGAAATTATGTTTCAGGGAATTTATTCTTTTAATTTAAATTACATTAACTAAAATTAGGTTTTACAATTATTTTTATTTATTTGTTTATATATCGATATACGGATATTTTTAAACTACTTCACTTCCTAAATTTATTTAGTAACATATTTCATAAAATTTGAAATGATACGTTCATTATCTTTCTCCTTTGCATACGATTATTCTTTCCAATTGTTTTATTTTTAAAACCTATTATTATCTCAAATTATTAAAATAATATTCATGCATTGCGATATTTCAATTTTCATCGTAAATTTCTCAATGTTTTTAATATTGCAAAATTTTCGTTATCGCTATCCCGACCTAGAAGTATTTATTATTATGCTTATTTTCTTTAATTTTTGTTTAGTCTTTTCGAAATTTTTAGGACATCACATATTTGAATATAAGTATTAAGATAAACTAGAAAAATTATAATCCCATGATTGTTATATTCATTAAGCAAGAGATTATACAAGCTTAAGTAGAAGATTTTATAGAGGGGCAAATGAATCTAGTGATTGAGATTAAAACCCACCCCATTAAAGACATTGCTTCATATATTGAGTAGACTGAAGAAGACCAAGCATTAACTGATGGTGAAGAAGTGTTGTTGTTGATTCTTTATTGTTAGTTTAAGATCATACAACTGCATTACATTGTGTTGAGTAGAAGTATGATAATGGTTCAATCTTAAGTTGCTTCTATAGTTAGATTTTTGGCTTAGTTAGTTGTGAGTGGTGTTTTTTTTTTCTTCTTTTTTTGGTTAGGATGGAATTTTATTTCCAACAAGATTTTCAAGAATTAAATTGGAGGGAAAATGAAAATCATGGTCAAGAGTTTTATTAATAATTAGTTGATTAAGAACTTGGTCTAAGCACCAACTTAGGAGATTTTAGATGTAATATATTTCAAGTTGGTTGTCTAAAACAATGATAACTTTGATGGGTGATAACACTTTGCTCTAGTTGAGTTTAGACTTTGACTATTTGATTTATTGACCAGTCTTCAACTATTATGGCCTAAGTTGACCATTTTAACATTCTACATTGATCTAATCAAGTTAGAGATTGATTTTGGATGGATGGAAAATTTCATTAAATGAAGCTCCTAATAGTTGATTTAATCTTATTTAAATCAAGTAAGCTTGCCAAGATGCATTGTTCCTTGCTCCAATTTGACCAAAATCAATTAGTTTAGTCATTAGTTGATGACACATGTGCTTAGTTAACCAAATTTTTTATAGGTTTATTTCATACATTTTATTAATTTCTTTCTTAAATATTTTATCTATTTATGTGTCCTTAAGGTTTTTATGAATGATTATTATACTTTTTAATTCTTGTTTTTACAAAAAAAAAAATTAGCCAAATATAAATAACTTTGACTTCTGTTCTCTTTCCTATTTCTTAATAACCTTGGTTAAAGCAAATGAAACATGTTTAATCTTGATTTGTGTAAAATATTCTCATTGCAATTTGTGTGGCAAATTAATTTTTTGTTGTGTAATTCAATTATTTGTTAATGTAAGTGTCCACTAATTTATTCTTCACTTATTTTATGATTCATCATTTTTTAATTAAAAAAAATTAAAAAAGAACACAAACGATCTTAACATATATTTGTGCAATCTAGGCACATTATGCTTTGATATAGCTCATTTTGATGTGAAGCATTAATTATAGAGAGCAATCATTAATTGGATCACTTCAAATGTTCAATCCTTGCAATCAACATCAAAATTTACTAAATTAACACTATAGACCCATAGATTGGAGAATTTCTCACAATATATCTCAAATCAAAATTGAATTTAAAGATCAAACCTACCTCTCCACTTAAGCTTCATGTGAATTTCTAGCTCCTACTAATAATCTTCTTGATCTTTCACATTTAATTCAAAATCCAAATTGATGCTAGATCCTTGGTTGAATCTCTTGATAATACTTGAATCTTCCTCTAATTGATAAAATTCATCAAGTTTGGATTGATTTTTCTCCTCCTTTTTCTTAGAGTGTGATGTGAGAACATAATGAGAGAGAGAGAGCGAATAGATTATAGATTCTCTTCTAATTCAAATGCCCTAAATAAATAAACTCTAATTCTCACTAAGGCAATGATTAATGTAACTTACCTAAGTACCCTTCCTAACATAACTAAAGTTTAAGGCTACTTTAAGTAGAGCCAATTTACCATTTTAAAATATCACAAGGTCCTAATTGACAATAATACCCTCCCTTATCTATTAATACTATGCATAATTTAATAAATCCATTTTACTAAATTTAATTACCCACTTTTATATATTCCATTTACATAATTTATTCACCATTTTGATTAGGTAATTTCAAAAGGTTCACAGCAAACACAAGAAATGCTTGAATGGTTAATGAGAAGTGTTGAGTAAAATACTCCACCATCCCCTAAAGAATCACACTGGATAAAGAGTAACTACCAGTCTCGAAAAGATTTTTGGGTATAACTTTTTAGGAAAATGCATGAAGAAGATGAAGTCTCTAATAAAAAATCCTCAAAAAGTTAGGAAGTAACAAAGTAGACTTAATCTTTTATATTTCTCTGTTTAATAAAATTTCATGTATTGTATATTATTGTTGTCTCATTCTATAGATCAATTTATTTGATGATAACAAAAGGGAGAGAATTAAGGGAGAAATGAGATAAATCCTAATCAAATAAATGAAAAAAGAAATATAAGGAATAAAGGGGTAGGTGGGGAGAATAAGGAATAGATGGAGAAATGGAGAAATCATAATAACTCATAATAACCACTTAAATAAACAAAAAGGAAAATGAACCTATGTGATGATATTTTTATGAATTTGTGATGAATTTTCTATGGTAATGTTTTGTGGAGGAATCACAAATATATATGATTGTCATAAAAATTTTCTTCAATTTTTTTTTTAATAATTAAAAAGGGGAGAGAATATTAAGTTCTCTAATTAAAGGTTTTGATGATAACAATAGAAGTTATTTTATTACTAATAATTGTAGTTAAGTATGCAAATTATAGGAAATAGATTTCATATAATAATATGGAAAGAAAGTTTTACTTGAATAAGAAGTTCAATGATATGGACAAAGTATTTAAAGAATTCAAGAAATGATTTAGAAATTAAAGGTCAATAAGTAAGTCAGAAAATAGATAGAATATGAACTTGTGGTCAAAAGTAGAAGTAATGATCATGAATTAGAGTTAGCAATAACATATAGGAAATTTGAATCAAAATGCATCATAAAAAATTAAAGTTATTAGAATGTAGATTAGAAACAAAAAATGTGGATAGAATTAGAAGCAATACGCAAGTATGCATTGATTGATTAGAAAACATAAGATGAACAAAGTTATTTCAAGACCCACCTTCACTGATCGAATATATTTGGTTAATATATTTAGCTCATTCGACTAAAGTTGGATTAAAATGTCATGGGCATACTATTTCACACAAATTAATTGAAGGTTATCATAAAAGCTCAAGGTTTGATAGTAAACAAAAGAAAATTATTGTATAAAGGACATTAAAAGAAAGATTACAAGTCATTCGCTAGATGATCATGAGTTAATACACCTATCATAGACATGGTCAAAATTTCCTAAATTTTATTTTTGAATGATCAATCAACAACAAGGAGACCTATCAAGAATAAGGATTTATGATTAAGCTAATCAATGTGGCAACAATCAAAAGGATTTGAGGACTTTACATCAATATCTTAAGCTAACCATTTGTAATTGAGCTATAAATACATTTCATTAGTCTTTGACAACTGACGCGATACAAGATATCTAAAGCACAGTATGAAATCACTTAATGTCATGCCCCTATGGATCCCTTAGATGTAATAACCTACTGTACATTATGAGGAAATCCAAGAACAACCCCTTTGTTATGGAGGGAATTGCCTTATAGTATACAAGGCATAATTACATCTAATTACCCAAATAGGATTAAGCATTTCCAAGTAATACAGAGATAAAATAATTAATATAACATGATGAGCTTCATAATATTAAAGGACTAAGGTCCCATTAAATATCCATGAGGTACTACTATTATCCAGTAGATAATAACTACAAAAGTAGTCTAAGTTTCTGTTATAACATAAGTACAACTAAAACATAAATTCAAGTCCATATATATATATATATATAATCACTCTACTCATTCATTATCCTTCACACATCCCTTTGTGTCTTGTACTGACCTTTGGCATACATTTTCCAAGCTCTAACTAGATAGGCTCCTACAACAATGAAACATCGTGGGGTTGTAAGTTACAACTAGCTTATTAAGAAATCCCTCTTATTGCATTGACAAGCAATGAACATACAAGTTATTTAAACATACATATGAATGCATGGTCATGCATATGAATGCAACAATATATATGGTTATTTGGAAACTACATATAGCATAGATTTATCACCCTTCATTGCCTGAGTTGGGAAATCATAAACTATACATTGGCTCTAAGTTCCAATCACCTTGGTCTTTGTCTTTTAAGTTAGTCACAAAAGTTTATTTATTTGTGTTATATTAAAATAAGCTTAAATATATATATATATATGCCCATGTGGGGTGTGGCACAAATGGTCCACAGTCTCATCCACTCTTAAGCAATGAATCCTTAGATTTAGTCTTAATTAGAGGGTGGCATTTCTCGGTTCCAAGTAGTTCCTAAAGGTTAAGACGAGGTTGCACATGAAGTACACCTCCATATGACCTCTTCATACTGCTGTATGATGCCAATGACCTACTTAGAAGTAGAAATATGCAATGTATGATCTATTTTATTAAAGTAAAATATTATTAGATTCACTTATTAAGCAACCAACTAAATTATTATAGATACTCACATTAACCTCAATCTAAATGCAAGGGGATCCAATAATCAATTAGTCAAATATGATTTAAAGTAATTTAGCAACCATATTCACATCAATTAAACACATGTAGATTTCTTAACCCTCATACATATATCCAATTTCATAAGCATTAATTATATAGATATATTGTTGCACTAAATTACAAGTACATTACTCATTAGATTACTCACCTAGCCATGTCACTATTGGTTGTAATAATTCGGGGGTAGCTCAATATTAAAATCAATGTCAGTTGATATGACAAATAGCAATTCTATAAGCTCAAGTAGGATATCAACTCCAAGTGGTTAAAGTAAATTCTTTAGTTTATTGGTTTAGGTTGTTTCGGTGTTTTAGTCATAATGTTTTGGTATTAAGTCCATTTTTTGCATATTTATAGTTGTTTTGAAGGTTTCCACGTGTACTTCCATTTTTGAAGTCATTTTTGTCATTTAAATTTTGGAAATTCGAGTTTAGTTCTGATTAGTTATGGATAGGCCATGTTTAGGCTTATTTTAAAGTGCTTTTTCTAATTAAGTATAAGGTTTAAGGAAAAACTAGTTCTAATTAACCTATAGATTTGTTTAGGCCTTTTTCTAGGCAAGTATAGATCACATGTGTTGCTATAAATGTTTGGTTTTTGATCAACGATTCAATGTTGATCACTAGCTTTTTGGTTTCACTTATCTTTTACCCATAAGTCTTATTTTTGGTCATAAACCAAAGGATTTAACTTTCGAAAGTTTCCTAATGATATTCTACTAAAATTATATTATGAAAATGTTGAAAAACATGGTTAGAATTCTTCCTTGGAACCAGTCTCCTTGTAGAGAACTAAATCATCTATTTTTCCATCTTTATTCATTTCTATTATGTGCTAATCATCATCTAAAGCTTCTAAATGTTAGGATTCTCTTAACATATCAAAGATAATTACTTCCTATACTCCTTAATAGTGGAAACTAGAATAGTGAGTAAGTTCAAAGTGTTATCATTTCCATTTACAATGCAACTTGTGCATACTAGCTTGCTTACGAGAGAGTTACAATACATTATATTTTATCCTAGCTAGAGTTTACTATCTTTCAAAATTCTTGAGAAATACAATCGAAATACAATGTTAAGGCTACAAAATTAGAGAGTTTTCTAACTATTCTAACTTACTATTACACAATTGCAACATAAGAAAAAGGAGTAAGTTCTAGTTAATGCCTACTCTTGTTGGCCTCCTTAGTGCACACGCCTACTCCATTTTCTTGCTCCCTTTTTCTTGGTGTAGACTTATGTTTTTCCTTCTAATTTAGGCTCTTCAAAAACTCCTCTAAGTGGTGTGGGAGGGTGCTAGAATTGGGGGTTTATGTGGTGTTTTCCCCTTAGAAGTGGTAGTATGGAAGGTGGTTAGATTTGGCAGTTTGGTGGTGGTTATTTAAGCCTTTTTAGACAATGTTTTAGTTGGTTTTCTAGAGAACAAAATCAAAGGGTAAGGGGCCTATGTTTCACATGAAAATGGGGGCTAAATGAAGGGATTTTGGTTGTTTAACTGATTAGTTAAACACATTAGGTAATGGGGCTAGTTGGTTAATGGACTTACATGTTAGTTAAAGGAATGTTTTAGGTTAAATTACTTGACATTTTTTGTAATGGACTTTTCCATCAAAATTAAGGTTGTATCTATGCCATAAACCTACACACCTAGGAGTACTTGGTGGATTATAAGCCCTTGAATAAAGTGTGTTTTCACTTCCTCCTCCATTGGATGTAGCCAACGGTTTATGTGTGAGGACCTAGGCTTAAGTAATAATATTAAAATTGTAGTATATATATACACGTAATGTAAAATAAATGTATATATATGTTATATGCTATATTTAAAAAAATGTGTGAATTATATGGATATATATATATATATATATACATGTAAAAATATACATATTATAGTATATTATATGTTATACATATGGCTAGGAAAAAAAAAACACGTGCAGAACAACCTAAACCTAAACTAAGCATAAGTAGAATATTATATATATATATATACATTATAGAATAGAGAGAGGGGGAGATCAAGAAAAAATTCTAAAATTACAAAATCTAAAGCTCTCTCCATTTCATCCGAATTTTCTAAGAAAATTGTAATTGAAATATTCAACATGCAATTATCAAGGAAGGAAGAAGAACAAGATTAAAGTAGGATGCAACAAGAATTTGAAGAAATTGAAGAAAAATGATAGGAATCAAAATCCGATAAGACCTATCATTACGACAAGAGTAAAAGGAATTTGAATCTTGGTGATGAGGGTCCATTTTGAGCAAATCGACCTCGGCATTATTTGTTTACTAACCTCTTTTATCTTATTCATGTATTATATATTCCAACAGGCACACTTATTAGGCTTTATAGGGCAATGGACAAATTCACTAAAACTCAACTTGTGGGTTATCCATAGACCGACCTAAACTAGTGATGAGCTGAGCTGACGAATCCTATGGAAGAGCTAGCATCTTGAAAACTAATTTTTATATATTTGTTATTTACTTAAACTATTTATGTTGTAATCATTTTGGAACACTTTTATTTGGTTCTAATTGAGTTTTAGGACCAACCACCTTAAAAGTGGTATAGTTATAATTTTGTAGACTTTTTAACCCTAAAGGGAGCAAGTATAAATACTTGCTTAAAGTAAGGTTTTAAGAGGCCATTGTTTTAGAATATACACTTCACTTTAAAGTGAGAGAATTAGGGTTTCCTAGTTCAAATTTCCTCTTATCAATTTCAATCCCAAGAGTTGAGATTATGGCTAGTGCAACACTTGAAATTGTGAGTAATATCAATTTCATGTTGTTGTGATTTCTTTTCTTCTCTAGTATGTAATATCTAGGGTTGAATTGGAAGTTTCTTGGTCAGATTTGATTGCATTTGTAATCAAATTATTACTACTTAATTGATTGGTTCTTAGCATTTGTTATTACCATCAAATTTTGCTTCATCTTGTGGCATAAATTGGGTTTTGTTGGAAAGGAGGATTTTAGAATTGTTCTTATTGATCTTGTGTATTATTCACATGATTGTCAAGTATAGCTTATGATCTTCATTGAGGAATACATCATTGTGATATTCATTTCATGAAAAATAGCAATCGGTTCACCTACTTCATTTAGGGTTCACATAATTTTTGTGCCCTTTGAACCGGTTTTGATCTTGTGAATTGAAGTTGTTCCTTTGGTTCATTTGCGTGTGCTTAGACCTTGGTTTTAGGCACATCAAAAAATCATAATTAAATAGGGGAGGATTTGTTTTGTTTGGTCAATGGGGTTAGGGTGAAGCTGTTGTTAGGCCAAGCTAGCATTAAGGGTTTGGGTAGGGGAGGATTCTAGCTGATATAGTGGTAGTCGGCGTTGGTAGTTAGAGGCTGGTGAACGGAGCTACCCTTGTAACTCTTGAAACTACCTATTTTATTTTTAAATACTAAATGTTGATGAAAAATTATTATTTTTGGTATTTTGGCATAATTTTGTATTTATATTAACTATTTAATTTTATTTTGGTGAAATTTGAATCATAAATATGCAGTCTTTGAGAAATGCCTTGTTTTGGTCAGAAATTAAATTGGAAAATGATGTAGTTTTGATGTAATTTTTAGTATATAGGATCCTTATATGATGTAGTAGATCACTAAATCAATAATTGTTCAAATTGGAGTCATTTTCTATTTTTAGTGAATTTTTCAAGCCAATTACCCTATCCTGGCCAAATTCAATCATTAACAAAATTGGGGAATTTGATTTAATTAGTTGAATTTGATGTTTAGTTGAGGTTCATTGAAGTATAATATGATGTTTAGAAGCTTAGGTTAGTTACAAAACAAAAATGGGAGCGTTTAGTGCAAAATCATGATAATTTGGAACTATACGATTCAATACAGAATCAAATTGGAATTTAATTACATTAATATATAATAGAGAGTAATATACCCGTATGTATATGAATAAGATATTATAGGAAAATGGTGAATTATATGAGGTTAGGATGGAATTTAAGGGTTTGGAATACTACATTAGCAATTTAGTGTTTAATAAAGTAAATGGAGTAACATTGATTGGTATATTGATGATTTAGGTATTTCTGTTGAGTGAGAAAGCCAAAGGAATTTTGCCAGTGCCACTACTTGGATTGGCATATATTGTTTCAAGTGAGTACCCCCTTAACTCCTATCTTGGGTACAAATGGTTGATAATGTAGATCAATTGTTGTTGGTTGAAATTACCCTGTACTATCACTTACTATGATCAATGTAGGAGGATTGTTGAATTCTATTGAATTGCTGATGGCTGGTTGTGTGTCCTGATATGGTTAGATTCTGAGAAAAAGGAACATTCTAGAAATCCTAGAATGAGAGTTAGGTGTGGGATTTGATTGTATCGTCCTTGATTGTATGTAATGTAATGAGTATAAATTGCTGAATGTTTTATGATTGTGATATAATGCTTGGTGATTTTTAGCTTATTGGATGGGGTTTATATGACTGGTTAAGTTCATACTATAGTTGTCTCGGTAATGATGAAATATCTAAATGGGTAATAAAATCGAAAACTGATCGTTGACATGTATAACTTCATTAAAGTATACTTAACTGAGTTTTAGGGCTTGAGCATATCAAATGGGGTTTAGGTTGTAAGTACTTATAAACCCAAAACACTTAATGTAAGGAAAGTCCTATTCCTTGCTTGGTAAGTTTGAGGTACGACCTTTGAATTGACCTAGATAGGTTTGAGGCATGGTTGATGAACCGACCCAGTTCAGTGACCTATAGGGATTTGGTGACCCCTTTTGTTCTAAGTAGGTGAAAGGTGAATTAAATGATTCCAACTAAAAAGAGTATGTAAGGATGCCCTAATTGTTTGAGAAAACATTAAGTTTTGAAAAGTGCATGGGGGTAGTTTATCTACTAGTTGACAAGCTTTGTTTGGGTGAACTGAAAAGTATTTGTGACCTATGAATAAATAGGAGAGACTTGAAATGGTCTCCAATGAAATGGTGATGACTTTGGTTAAAATGAAATTATAAGGAAAAGTTCATTAAGTATGATCATGGTGATATTAAAATGTAAGAAATTGAATTGAGTTTCCTGCGAGTATTGCTTTGAGTTGAAAACTTACTTGCTTGAGTAATCACTTTCGAAGTATTTGATAATATTGTTAGTTACTGTTATGTGATTTTATTGTTTGTTTTTGCTGTGTTACTTGATTATGTACTCACTTCGCTTCTTAAAAAGTTGAGGAGTTAGTGTATTTTACTAACCTCAAGTACAAATACTAAAGAATAAGTTGCTGGAGACTCAAGTTTTTGGAGAGCATCAATAGAGGCAAATAGGCCTTTAGTTTCCATTTTCGAACCTTTGTTATTTTGTAATAGGATGTCCTATACATGATGTTGTAGTGCTTGTAAATAAGATCTACAAGTTTTGATCTTCAAATTGTACTGTAAATATTTGTATGTATAAGGTTAGATTTGAAATCTTTTTGAGCCACTTAGGGCTATAGGATTAATCATGGGTTGTGCTTACTTACCGAGAATGTAGATCCCGATGGTATATATATGATGTATGATGTGATAGGAGATTTTAAGTACTAGTGTTTAGATATGATGTGGATTTGAAATGATAGCATTGTTAGCGCCATTTTAAAGGATGTTTATAGAATTACATACAGGTTGGATTTACAAGTTTAGGATTAGCCAAATTTGCTTTATCTCTAATTTAGAAACGGCATAGCAATCTACATATAAGTACCAGGGATGGTTACAGGAATGTTGAATAGGTTCAAGAATCAAACCTAGTAGGTGGGTTGCTACACCATGGGGAGTTTTCTAGGCTTTTAATTGCTTTATCCATTACTTAATTAATGTTAGTTAATTAAGGCTCAATTAGGGTATTTTTTAAAGGTATAAATGGATCATTTGTTTAAGTTAATGATAAGTGTGAATTGGCCAATTTACCTTTCCTACTTCATGTTGTATAGGGGTAATCTAAGGGAAATTGTTTCCTACCAATTGCATTATTTGATTTGATTAACTAGTAGGACTAACTCTCATTAAATTATGTGATCTTTTATATTATTTTGAGGGTAAATTATCAATTTTAAGGTTTTAGTTTTGATTGAGTTAAAATTTAGGTTTTCTAGGCTTGGAGTAAGGTTTGTTAATTGATTTAAGATTTTGAATTAGGTTCTTGAGTAACCTTGGTTAGGGTTTATGACTCCTAATGTAATGGTATAGGGTCAAATCTGTCTAGGGGTTTAATCTTTATAGTATAGTGGATATAGATATCCAATGTTGATCCTATAGGGATCATTTTTACTAGTAATTATCCTTTTTCTTATTATCTAATATGTAAAATTAAGTGATTGAATAAAATCAACATCAAATAAACTAAGGAAAATAATAATCATTGAAAGTGTACCAGGATATTGAGTCCCCCTAAAATTACTAATGTAATTAACTAATTATTATTCAATTTCATTATTTTATTCTTAGACAATAGGAATTCCTAAATTGAACTAATAGCTTTTTTGAGTCTACTAATTCCTAATTCCATGTTGATTAATTGGAACCTCTTCGTAATTAAAATCCCTAGAATTGCATTTTAGTTGATCTATGAACTCCGCTATTAGGTTTGACCCTAATCTAAAAGATTTATGTCATCGTATCTCTAAGATTACTTTCTACTCCTTCCAATTATGCTTGATCTATTCTAATATAGAATCTTTCGATCTCTATATAAGAAATCAAACTCTAAATTATTATGTCGACAATATTAAATTGAAAACAATGAAAAACACATAATTGGATCACAAGAATGACAAATAAATTATTAAATAATAAATTAAAAAAACTACATATTCATTCTAGGGTTCATCATATTGAATATAAAGGAAAGTTTAAGCTAACAACATAATAAATCTAAAAGTAGTAAAAATAAAAAGAGTGTATAAAGAAAAGCAATAAAACTAAACTAAAAACCTCTAATACTCTATTCTAATCATTTGTATTGAATTCATTCTTATATAACCATTAGCTAGGTGGCACGATCACAAAAAGGGCATATAGATGCCTGTGTTCCATTTTGTGCTAATATTACCTTCAACAAGCCCACCAACATAGGCATGTTTATGCTTGTGTCGTACTACACGGCTGGTTATATGATCCTTTACACGGCTCTTGTTTTGCTCTATTTTTTACGGTGTCTTTACATGGTTAGATACGATCATGTTCTTCATTGTGTTGAACTTCTAATCATGTAAAATTGATATTTTATTCTTCAACTTTCACATAATTCTTCTATTAAATAATAAATTATATTTCAAAGCTGTAAAATCAAAATAAAGATTGATTAGGTACAATATCCATACAAAATATAAGATAATTAAATACAAGGTTATTATAATTGTTATAAATAATAAGTATTTTATAACCCTTATCAAATTCCCTTACACTTGAGCCTTTGCTTGTCCTCAAGCAAAAATAAACCTTTAAAGATCAAAGATAAATGACAATTGCTACTTTCATGCTTAAACAAATTACATTCATAATAAAATTGTTTATCCTTAATATCCTTTTTATCCAATCATATTTAGTGTATTGTAAATATTAAAATTAGAGGTCAAGAGTTAATCTATACAATACCAAAATTTATCATGCCATTTAGACAAAAAATTATAAAATAAAAATCATACTAAATATTACTCAATCAAGAATTTTTTTTTTAGTATTTTGTTAACTTAGCTAAAGTATATAGTTCCCCTTTTTCATCCTCTTAAGTACTATGATGTCTAACAAAAGCTTTTCTCCTGATAGGAATAAAAATTCGACAAGACCTATCATTAGGGCAAGAACTAAAGGAATTCGAATTTTGGCGATGAGGGCCCATTTTGAGCAGATCGACCCTGGAATTATTTATATATTAACCTCTTTTCTATTATTCTGGTATTGTGTTTTCCAACAGGCACACTTATCATATTTTATAGGGCAATGGACAAACTCCCTCAGAGTCAGCTTAAGGGTTATCCATAGACCGACTTAAACCGGCGATGAGTTGAGCCGATGGATCCTATAGAAGACCGGCATCTTGAAGACCATTTCTTTTATATATTTCTTCTTTTATGAACTATTGTGGTTGTATTTTGGTTTTGGAACACTTTTATTTCCTTGTAATTTTCATTTAGGGTTAGCCACCTTAAAAGTGGCAAACTTGTAATTTTGAGCACTTTTAACCCTAGGAGTAGCAAGCATAAATACTTGCTTAAGAGAGGATTTGAGGAGGCTTATTTTGCAGATCAAGCACATCTTCTACACGTGAGAATTAGGGTTCCTAATTGTCATCTAAGCTCTTATCAATTTCAATCCCAAGAGTTGAAATTGTGGCGAGTACAACACCTTGAAATTGTGAGTTGTATCAATTTCAATTTGTTGTGATTTCTTTTCTTCTCTAGTGTGTCATATCTAGGGTTGAATTAAGATAGTTCTTGGTCAGAATTACTTCTTATTATTGTCAAATTCTTGAGTTTACTTAAGGTACTTTGCGATTGAATTCGAATCTTCATTGAAGAATTCCCTTGAAAACGTGTTCTTCACTATTGGGAAGGAGTTCTTGGAATTGAGGTTTTTTATTTAATTTGTGGAATATTTTAGTGGATTATATGAGATTAGGGTGTTTTTAGAAGATATTATCATTGAGGTTTCACAATTGCATCATTGAACATTTGGATTTCCTTGTATCTTCATTAGGGTTCACATGAATTAGCCCTTGTAGATCCGGTTTTCACTTTGACTTGAGATTGTTTTTTTTCTTAAGTCTTTTGATTGTGCTTCTTAGTGGAATTAGGCACATCATCTTTTTGGTATCAGAGCTTGTGGTTGTGAGAAGGGATTATGTGATTTTGAATTTTGGAAATTTAGGGTTCATGTTCTTACATCATCAATTCCAAAATTGCGGGTAAATTGAAATTGTTGTTGTGGTTATTTGAAGTGGAGTGAATTGTCTTGAGAAGGAGTTGAATTTGCTGCATGTTGGAGTGATTTTGAAGTACTTGTTGAAGCTTCTATGTTGTGGACTTCACCGTGAAGGAAGAGGAAAGATAGTGCATTTTTTTAGTGCAATTTCGGAAGTGCAATTGTGTAGGAAGAGAATTGTGGTTCTTACATTGTTTGAATTCGGAATTGGGGAGAACATTTGCAATTTCCATATTTGATTAGTGTGTAAGAAGGGAAGTTATTTGATTTCAAAAAAAGCATTAAGAGTGAAGGAGTTAAGTGTGTTTGTTTGAATTTGAAAAATTACATTTTACCAAATGTGGAGGGGTTGCAATTAGTGAAGTGGTTTGATTTTCAAATTTAATTTGCTGCCTTCTTATGTAAGTTGCGGATTGGATTTGTATTTGAAGTGAAGAATTTCGCAACGTGATTATCCTTGAAATTTCTTTGAGAAAGAGTAATGAATTGAAAAAGCTTTGTGTTGCATGTGACGTGTATGTTGTTGTAAGTTGCGGTTGATAAATTGTGTAGAAGTGGAGAAGTGCACTGTGTGTGTGAAGGTGTTTGTGTGGTGTTGTGTTGTGCAAATTGGAAGTGGAAGTGTACAATTTTCATAATTGCATTATGTGGGATAATAGGGAATTTATTTGAAATTCAAACACATCCATTAAGTTGAGGAGGTTATTAAGTGGTATTGATTGTGTTCCATTTGAATTTGAAATTTGATTATTACCATTTATGGAAAGTGCATTAAGGATGTTTATTTGAATTTGTTGCCATGTTGTGGAGTTGTGTCGATTAAGGTGCTGCACATCAAGATCAATTGTAGGTGTGAAACCGTGGCAAGAAAGGAAAATTGAAGTAGTAGAATTTGAATTCAAAAGAAAACATTAAAGTGTGAAAGTAATTGAACTTATTACTTCAACACTTGTTAGTTGAATTTAATTTCTTAACTACTTGGAAGTATTTATTTGTGCTTCAATTATCTCACTTAACTTTATTTGAAGTACCAATAAACATTTCTTGTATTGGTTGAGTGTGAGCACTGTGGGTGTGTAAGGGTGTGTTGTCGTGGTGTGGTGAAGTGTATTGAGGTTGTTGAAATTAGTAAGCAAAAATGTCAAGTGAGTTGTATTTGTCTACTAACATATTGCATCGGGACTTGACTTCCTTTCAAACCATTGATGAGGGACAAAGAGAAAACTTGTTCCATACTTCTTGTAGGGTATAATGAAACTTGTGCACAATTATTATTGATGGTGGTAGTTGTACTAATGTTGTAGCTGCATCATTAGTATCGAAGTTGAGACTTGAAACTATCCCACATCCCAAACCCTATACATTACATTGGTTGAATGATCAAGATGGTCTTTGCGTGACCCAAAAGGCTAGGGTGCCCTTCAGTATAGGGAACAAGTACTATGATGAGCTTGAATGTGATATTCTTCCTCTTTGTGCATCCCATATATTACTTGGTAGACCATGGTTGTATGACAGGATGGTATTACATGATGGGTATAAAAATACTTATATGTTCAAAAAAGATGGAAAACGTATAGTATTGAACCCTATGTCGCCATCAGAGGTCCAGAAGATGCAAAGACAAATAAAACAACCATCACAGAATCTTGAGGATCATAGCCACATGATCAAACCATCAGAGGACCAAACTGTGCAGACGTAGGTATGCCAACCTTCAAAGGTTCTTGAGGGCTCTAGTGACACGAGCTAACCCTTAGAGCATAAAATTTGTCAGACACCGATGTGCCAACCTTCAGAGGATCCTGATGATCATAGTCAGATGAGCAGACCACCAGAGAGCCAGACTGTTTAGAGACAGTTATGTTCACCTTCAGAGGTTTTAGAGGGTAATGAGCAGTTGGGCCAACCATTAGAAGACCATGAGGATCAGCAACATACAGATGAGTTAGAAAAGGAGGAAACGGTTTCAGCGGAACAGGTTGATACAGGGGCGACTTTATTGGATAATGGAGCATTATTTGTGTTGCAGATGAGATGCATCATAGAAATGGAGGGGAGAAAACAATCACCACTTGTAGTATTTCAGATATTGGCATTCTGCAGAGATACTTCTTCAGATGGATTGCTAGGAGAAAACAAAGTCACTATTGCATTTGACCTGCTAGATTTGAGAACAAATCTTTTTGAGGCCCGAGGAGCTGATAGGAATAAAAATCCAACAAGACCTATCATTAGGGCAAGAACTAAAGGAACTCGAATTTTGGCGATGAGGGCCCATTTTGAGCAGATCGACCCCGGAATTATTTATATATTAACCTCTTTTCTATTATTCTTGTATTGTGTTTTCCAACAGGCACACTTATCATATTTTATAGGGCAATGGACAAACTCCCTCAGACTCAGCTTATGGGTTATCTATAGACCGACCTGAACCAGCGATGAGCTGGGCCGATGGATTCTATAAAAAACCGGCATCTTGAAGACCATTTCTTTTATATATTTCTTCTTTTATGAAATATTTTGGTTGTATTTTGGTTTTGGGACACTTTTATTTCCTTGTAATTTTCATTTAGGGTTAGCCACCTTAAAAGTAGCAAACTTGTAATTTTGAGCACTTTTTAACCCTAGGTGTAGCAAGTATA
Organism: Laguncularia racemosa; assembly: GCA_037954665.1. Lineage (NCBI taxonomy): Eukaryota > Viridiplantae > Streptophyta > Magnoliopsida > Myrtales > Combretaceae > Laguncularia > Laguncularia racemosa. The sequence continues at coordinate 1,476,321 of JBBMOL010000155.1, forward strand.
AATACTTGCTTAAGAGAGGGTTTAAGGAGGCTTATTTTGCAGATCAAACACATCTTCTACAAGTGAGAATTAGGGTTCCTAATTGTCATCTAAGCTCTTATCAATTTCAATCCCAAGAGTTGAAATTGTGAGTTGTATCAATTTCAATTTGTTGTGATTTCTTTTCTTCTCTAGTGTGTCATATCTAGGGTTGAATTGAGATAGTTCTTGGTCAGAATTACTTCTTATTATTGTCGAATTCTTGAGTTTACTTAAGGTACTTTGCAATTGAATTCGAATCTTTATTGAAGAATTCCCTTGAAAACGTGTTCTTCACTATTGGAAAGGAGTTCTTGGAATTGAGATTTTTCTATTAATTTGTGGAATATTTTCGTGGATTATATGAGAATAGGGTGTTTTTAGAAGATATTATCATTGAGGTTTCACAATTGCATCATTGAACATTTGGATTTCCTTGTATCTTCATTAGGGTTCATGTGAATTAGCCCTTTTCGATCCGGTTTTCACTTTGACTTGAGATTGTTTTCTTTCTTAAGTCTTTTGATTGTGCTTCTTAGTGGAATTAGGCACATCATCTCCATCTATCCCTTAAAAGTTCTTCCTTAATTTTATTTTATAATTACTAGAAGAGTTTTTTTTTTTATCAGTATGGAGTAATTTCATTGGTTAGTAAGTCCCTAACCAAATGATCTTAGGTTACTAGGTTTTGAAATATCCCTTTAAACCTCCATTAACTCTACTATTTATTTCAATTAGTTTAGTTTTCTCAAACTTTTTTCTTAATCCATATAGTGAGCTTTATGATGTGCCAGATATGATGCACTAGCAAGAGATTAGTTTTAGCACGGATTTGTTGATTTGACGTACAATAAGCCCGATATCGTTATTTGCCATAATCCATCGGATTGATTAGAGTATAAGAAGAATGAGCAAACTCAAACTTGTATATTTCTCAATTGTCAAAAGTCTCTCTTGTTTCCATTACAAAGAGGTATTTATAGTACCAAGAATAAAAAGCTCGAAATTACATGAAACGACTCATCTAATGGAGTAAGCTACCGGCCTTGAAGGCATCTAAGCTACCAACCTTGAAATCATGCACCGCTAGTGATGGGTGTCGAATCCAACAAAAATAAAACCTACTCCTAGACAATTATATGATTTGCATATAGTGGTGAGTAGGGTCGAATCCACAGGGATTGGTTAAAGATATTTCTATTCAAAGGGCATAAAGAGGAAAAGAAAACGAGGGGGGGTTTTGTTTATGAATCAAAATAAAGTCGAAACAAGATAATAGAATCGTATATTGATAAAAAGCCTAGCTAAAGGAATCAAGATAGTTTAATTCAAGGAATTGATCATCGATGCAAATGTTTTCTATTCTTATTCCTAGATAAACTGGTTATGGTTATTAACAAGCTCTAACAACCTATCTCTCCGTACTTCCTCGATAACCAAGAGAAGCTCTTTGATTATGTCTCTTATCGATTAGACAACCCCAGACAAGCGTTTAAGATTTAATCTACCAATAGCATTAAAAACTAGAGAGACCACCAATTCATGCTAGTAGATTATAAGATAACCTATTTAAACATGATCATACACCTCCATAACATGAATTCGATCATCTCTTTTATAACCAAACATGTTATTGTGTCACTAAGACTAGAACAATCAAACAATTACGGATTTGACGTGCTAGTTGATAATATATTAAATTGCTAATTGAGTAGAAGAGCTCTAATTCATACCAATAAACAAAGATAATAATGACAAAACGATCAAAAGATATATGAATATCCAAAAACAAAGAATAGAATAAATACAAGTCAATTAGACCTCACAATTCGTGGAGAATTAAACATCTATGACCCCTTGGCTAGAAAAGTAGCTTAGCTACTCATGTTCATCAACAAAATGAAAATAAAAAGTAGAGACATGATAAACCCGGTTGCCTGCTTTGCCTCCAAGATGGTCCAAGGTTCTTCAAGATCCAAAGATTCCAGATTAAAGATTAAAAAGTTGCCTTCACCCTCTAGGGTTGGTTCTATTTATATTGTTAGAGGGATGGCATGTGATCTTTTGCTAGCAAGATACGAAAATATCTTTCCTTTTCCAGGTAGATTTCGAGAAGTGATTCTTCGTCTGCCTGGCACGCCCTACCACACGGCCGTGGGTCAAGTCGTGCCTTCCTCTGTGCATAATTCACGTATCATCTTCCGTGTCCAGTGTGTACCACGGCTCCACCCACGGCTAGATTTTCAACCGTACCTTCCTCTGTGCATGATCTACAACCTCTTCATCCTTATCCAATGTGTACCACGGTCTACACCATGACTAGATCCTAGGTCGTGCCATCCTCTATCAAAGTTCCACAATTTCTTCTCATTGGCACGTCTAGCTTCCACGACGGCTCCAAGCACGGTTGCTCCCACGGCTGCCACCACAGCCGTGCCCTAAGCCGTGTCTCTCTTTCTCCTGCAGTGTGTAGCACGGTTTACCACATGGCCAGATCTCAAACCGTACCTCCTTCTAGACAGATACTTGCTCATGTGCTTTCCTCCAGTGGTGTAACTCCTAGTCTTGATCTAAGTTGTAGATGACTTCTCTAATTTACTTGAATTAGCATCATTGACTCCATTTAACCTGATTTATCACCATAATAGAATTAAGTACCATTTCCTTATGATTTCTATAAAATCAATAATGAATTAACACAATTTATACTATAAAGATTAAGTATAAAATGGCTCTATTAAATTCCCCCACACTTAAACTCTTACTTGTCCTCAAGCAATTGAATCAAATCAATTGAGAAATTTGTCATAGATTATACAAACTTTCTTTTCATCATTCCAAGCGTCTATTCATTTGTAATTCATGACTTGTAATTTTAATGTCTACTACTTCAACTAAACTGGTTTCCTGTGATCAAATTACCATGGACAAAATTTAATAGCTAATCTAAACAAAACAAACTTTAATCCTCATGTTTAGCAAAATAATTTTTATTCCAAAAGTAAATACTTAATCCACTAAGGAAAAACACCCAATTAAACTTCATTGGATATTATCAAGCATATAATCCTTGCAGTATAAAGTGAAAGCATATGGTATAAGCTCTTTGCTAGATATTTTCTCTTTTATACATCTTTGTTTTATTCAATGAATGTTTACATTCATGTTCTTTTGATTTGTTCAAGCATCTATTTTGACGGGTTTTTGCCCGCTTCTTTTCATGAACTTTTGCCTTTTTCGCCCTTACCGTTATGGTGAGTTCATTGAGCCGGCAACATCCCGAGCTCATTACTCAAGTGATCGGGTTTTGAGATACCCCTACGGACTCTTCCTCACTTTAACATTCAAGTTTGAGTAGTCTTAACTCAATTAGTTGAAACATTTGAGTAATGGCTATGCTTGATTTTTTTTTTTTCACTAAGTGTTATGATTGCTTTACAAACAACTTCAAAGAGTATACAGTAGCTAATATAACCTAGAAGAAAACTTGTTTATTTTTCACTTAGGGACTCGACTTACTCTTAGACTTCCAATTTTAAAGCTAAATACAAGGTAAATTTGTTTCTTAAAGATTTCACTACTTAATTTTAACCATGTATTCTAATCACAGCAGTGGGTGAGTAAAACATTTGAACAAGTCAATTTCACATTTTGTAGATGCTTATTACAACATTTAGTACAATCACCAGATGTCATGATAATTTTGAAAAATTTTAAGCTTAAAATTGCTTAAGAAAAAACGTTCAGAGTATAAGTTAGTTCTCTATTCTCTATATTTTATATCCTCTCCCCCACACTTAGCTTGAACAGTGTCCTCATTGTTCCAAATTCAGCACAATGAAAGAGGAATTAACAACTCAAGGAACATTAGAGGATAAGAGGAAGGAAATACTGGTACTTCCCTGGTATTAGAGTTCTCCCCTTATGCTCTGGAAAGTGTCATCTAATTATGTGTATCCTTGCTACAGCTGATCCAAAGAACTCAAAACTACACGAAAATCAAAACAAAACTAAACTAAAACAAAAGCAAAACAAAACTAAAAATTGAATTATTTTTTTTTGACATGGGTTGCCTCCCACGAAGCGCCTTTCTTTAACGTCTTTGGCTAGACGTTCCTGGCTAGATGTTCGAATAAGCATTTTGATTCCAGCTTTGGTGCCTATGGTGATGGGTTAATAACATCCGCAATAAAAACAGGAGAGATATCGCTAGGATGTTTCATGGCATCATAAATGTTAAATTTAATCACTTCACCATCAAATTCCATAGTGAGGGTACCATCATTTACAACAATTTTCGTCTTGGATGTCTTAAGGAATGGTTGCCCTAAAAATATCATTGATGAATTATGAGAATCATTATCTTCCATATCAAGCACATAAAAATCAGCAGGAAAAACCAACCCATTGACTTGAACTAAAACATCCTCTAAAACTCCCTCAAGATAAACATTGGACCTGTCAGCAAGTTGAACAATGACACCCGTTTCCTTCAAGGGACCATCATTTAAACGTTGATAAACAGACAAAGGCATGACATTGATAGAAGCTCCTAAATCACACATGGCTTTAGCGATTCCAAGATTACCTATTTTGCAAGGAATAGTAAACATACCTGGATCCTTGCATTTAGGAGGAAGCTTCTTCTGAATAATAGCTAAAACATTTTCACTCACACTAATCTTTTCATTGCCTTTCAGCTTCCTTTTGTTAGTGCACAAGTCTTTGAGAAATCTAGCATAGCGCGGTATTTGCTTAATTGCATCAAGCAAAGGAATATTTACCTCGACTTTGCGAAAAGTTTCCAGAATCTCTTTTTCTTCCGCTTCATTCCTGGATTTTGCCAATCTGGAGGGGAAAGGAGGTGGTATCAATGTGACCTTTGATGGCTCAACTAGAGACTAGCTAATCTGGTTGTCCTGCTGGTTCAGAGTTGAAATTTCTTTCTTAGTCTCTTCCCCAAGAGTAGATGGGGGTCTTTTCTTATTTGATCCCTGCAATTCTGTTCCACTTCTCAAGGTAATTGCATTAACGCTTTGCTTCGGGTTTGTAATAGTTTGAGAAGGTAACTTACCTTGAGTTTCTAATTTGTTTACAGCAGAAGCAAATTGGCTTACCTGATTCTCCAAGTTTTGAATGCTTTGCTTTATTTCCTCCTGAAATTGTTTGGTATTAACAGCGAGAGACTTAACAATATCCTCAAGAGACATACCTGAAGTGGAAGGAGCTTGGGGTACTTGGTGTAATGGCTTAGGCTGGAATTGTTGGAAACTTTGTGGGTTATTGCCATATCGGAAGTTAGGATGATCCCTCCATCCAGGATTGTAAGTATTCGAGTAGGGGTCATACTTCCTTTATGGCTGTCCTGGGAATCCGCGTACAGCATTGGCGTGTTCATGGTTGTCATCTTACAATGTGGGGCACATGTCGATCGGATGATTAGGAGCAGCACAAATTTCACAAGCCTTCACCTGCTATGTTTTTCCAAGAGCTATCCGTTACACAAGGGAGGTTAGGTTAGAAATTTGATGTTCAAGGTTAGAAACACTTACCTCATTTACCTTCCTTGAAGATGTATCATGCCTATACCCAAATTGTTGCAAATTGGCAGCTATAATGGAGATCAATTCCCTAGCTTGACCAGGGGTTTTGTTTACTATGGCGCCTCCACTTGCTGCATCCATCATCTTCCTCTCCATCGGAAGTAGGCCTTCGTAAAAATATTGGATGAGGATTTGTTCAGATATCCCATGTTGTGGGCAGCTTGCACACAGTTGCTTGAACCTCTCCTAATACTCATCAAGAGTCTCGGTGTCCCTCTGTTTGATACCACAAATTTCTCTTCTTATACCAACGGCTCTAGAAGCGGGGAGGAATTTATCCAAGAAGAGTCTCACCATATCAATCCATGTGGTTATAGAACCTGGAGGCAAATAAAACAACCAATCTTTAGCATTAGTACTTAAAGAAAATGGAAAAGCGCGTAGCTTGATTTGATCGTCGGTTATTCCTTGCAGCCTCATACTTGAACACACTATATGAAACTCTTTCAAATGTTTATGAGGATCTTCATTCTCAAGACCATGAAAGGTAGGTAGCAGATGTATCGACCCAGATTTTAACTCGAATTCCATGGCTAGCTCGAGGTAGTGAATACAAAGTGGTTGTTGATTCACATCCGGCGCAGCCAACTCTCGCAGTGTTCTCTCGGGATTTGCCATATCGTCTTCTTTTTCAGAATCAATGGATGAATCAGATAAATCCGATGCTAAGCTCAGTCTAGGGGATGATCTAGCTTCTCGTCGCAACCTCTTTAGAGTCTTCTCAATCTCCGGATTATAAGTTAGTTCACCTGTCTGAGAAGAACGAGTCATACAAGAATAGAAATAAATTTGACACCAATCCCCGACAACGACGCCAAAATTTGATGGGTGTCGAATCCAACAAAAATAAAACCTACTCCCAAACAATTATATGATTTGCATATAGTGGCGAGTAGAGTTGAATCCACAGGGATTGGTTAAAGATATTTCTATTCAAAGGGCATAAAGAGGAAAAGAAAACGAGGGGGGGTTTTGTTTATGAATCAAAATAAAGTCGAAACAAGATAATAGAATCGTATATTGATAAAAAGCCTAGCTAAAGGAATCAAGATAGTTTAATTCAAGGAATTGATCATCGATGCAAATGTTTTCTATTCTTATTCCTAGATAAACTGGTTATGGTTATTAACAAGCTCTAACAACCTATCTCTCCGTACTTCCTCGATAACCAAGAGAAGCTCTTTGATTATGTCTCTTATCGATTAGACAACCCCAGACAAGCGTTTAAGATTTAATCTACCAATAGCATTAAAAACTAGAGAGACCACCAATTCATGCTAGTAGATTATAAGATAACCTATTTAAACATGATCATACACCTCCATAACATGAATTCGATCATCTCTTTTATAACCAAACATGTTATTGTGTCACTAAGACTAGAACAATCAAACAATTACGGATTTGACGTGCTAGTTGATAATATATTAAATTGCTAATTGAGTAGAAGAGCTCTAATTCATACCAATAAACAAAGATAATAATGACAAAACGATCAAAAGATATATGAATATCCAAAAACAAAGAATAGAATAAATACAAGTCAATTAGACCTCACAATTCGTGGAGAATTAAACATCTATGACCCCTTGGCTAGAAAAGTAGCTTAGCTACTCATGTTCATCAACAAAATGAAAATAAAAAGTAGAGACATGATAAACCCGGTTGCCTGCTTTGCCTCCAAGATGGTCCAAGGTTCTTCAAGATCAAAAGATTCCAGATTAAAGATTAAAAAGTTGCCTTCACCCTCTAGGGTTGGTTCTATTTATATTGTTAGAGGGATGGCATGTGATCTTTTGCTAGCAAGATACAAAAATATCTTTCCTTTTCCAGGTAGATTTCGAGAAGTGATTCTTCGTCTGCCTGGCACGCCCTACCACACGGCCGTGGGTCAAGTCGTGCCTTCCTCTGTGCATAATTCACGTATCATCTTCCGTGTCCAGTGTGTACCACGGCTCCACCCACGGCTAGATTTTCAACCGTACCTTCCTCTGTGCATGATCTACAACCTCTTCATCCTTATCCAATGTGTACCACGGTCTACACCATGACTAGATCCTAGGTCGTGCCATCCTCTATCAAAGTTCCACAATTTCTTCTCATTGGCACGTCTAGCTTCCACGACGGCTCCAAGCACGGTTGCTCCCACGGCTGCCACCACAGCCGTGCCCTAAGCCATGTCTCTCTTTCTCCTGCAGTGTGTAGCACGGTTTACCACATGGCCAGATCTCAAACCGTACCTCCTTCTAGACAGATACTTGCTCATGTGCTTTCCTCCAGTGGTGTAACTCCTAGTCTTGATCTAAGTTGTAGATGACTTCTCTAATTTACTTGAATTAGCATCATTGACTCCATTTAACCTGATTTATCACCATAATAGAATTAAGTACCATTTCCTTATGATTTCTATAAAATCAATAATGAATTAACACAATTTATACTATAAAGATTAAGTATAAAATGGCTCTATTAAATTCCCCCACACTTAAACTCTTACTTGTCCTCAAGCAATTGAATCAAATCAATTGAGAAATTTGTCATAGATTATACAAACTTTCTTTTCATCATTCCAAGCGTCTATTCATTTGTAATTCATGACTTGTAATTTTAATGTCTACTACTTCAACTAAACTGGTTTCCTGTGATCAAATTACCATGGACAAAATTTAATAGCTAATCTAAACAAAACAAACTTTAATCCTCATGTTTAGCAAAATAATTTTTATTCCAAAAGTAAATACTTAATCCACTAAGGAAAAACACCCAATTAAACTTCATTGGATATTATCAAGCATATAATCCTTGCAGTATAAAGTGAAAGCATATGGTATAAGCTCTTTGCTAGATATTTTCTCTTTTATACATCTTTGTTTTATTCAATGAATGTTTACATTCATGTTCTTTTGATTTGTTCAAGCATCTATTTTGACGGGTTTTTGCCCGCTTCTTTTCATGAACTTTTGCCTTTTTCGCCCTTACCGTTATGGTGAGTTCATTGAGCCGGCAACATCCCGAGCTCATTACTCAAGTGATCGGGTTTTGAGATACCCCTACGGACTCTTCCTCACTTTAACATTCAAGTTTGAGTAGTCTTAACTCAATTAGTTGAAACATTTGAGTAATGGCTATGCTTGATTTTTTTTTTTTCACTAAGTGTTATGATTGCTTTACAAACAACTTCAAAGAGTATACAGTAGCTAATATAACCTAGAAGAAAACTTGTTTATTTTTCACTTAGGGACTCGACTTACTCTTAGACTTCCAATTTTAAAGCTAAATACAAGGTAAATTTGTTTCTTAAAGATTTCACTACTTAATTTTAACCATGTATTCTAATCACAGCAGTGGGTGAGTAAAACATTTGAACAAGTCAATTTCACATTTTGTAGATGCTTATTACAACATTTAGTACAATCACCAGATGTCATGATAATTTTGAAAAATTTTAAGCTTAAAATTGCTTAAGAAAAAACGTTCAGAGTATAAGTTAGTTCTCTATTCTCTATATTTTATATCCTCTCCCCCACACTTAGCTTGAACAGTGTCCTCATTGTTCCAAATTCAGCACAATGAAAGAGGAATTAACAACTCAAGGAACATTAGAGGATAAGAGGAAGGAAATACTGGTACTTCCCTGGTATTAGAGTTCTCCCCTTATGCTCTGGAAAGTGTCATCTAATTATGTGTATCCTTGCTACAGCTGATCCAAAGAACTCAAAACTACACGAAAATCAAAACAAAACTAAACTAAAACAAAAGCAAAACAAAACTAAAAATTGAATTATTTTTTTTTGACATGGGTTGCCTCCCACGAAGCGCCTTTCTTTAACGTCTTTGGCTAGACGTTCCTGGCTAGATGTTCGAATAAGCATTTTGATTCCAGCTTTGGTGCCTATGGTGATGGGTTAATAACATCCGCAATAAAAACAGGAGAGATATCGCTAGGATGTTTCATGGCATCATAAATGTTAAATTTAATCACTTCACCATCAAATTCCATAGTGAGGGTACCATCATTTACAACAATTTTCGTCTTGGATGTCTTAAGGAATGGTTGCCCTAAAAATATCATTGATGAATTATGAGAATCATTATCTTCCATATCAAGCACATAAAAATCAGCAGGAAAAACCAACCCATTGACTTGAACTAAAACATCCTCTAAAACTCCCTCAAGATAAACATTGGACCTGTCAGCAAGTTGAACAATGACACCCGTTTCCTTCAAGGGACCATCATTTAAACGTTGATAAACAGACAAAGGCATGACATTGATAGAAGCTCCTAAATCACACATGGCTTTAGCGATTCCAAGATTACCTATTTTGCAAGGAATAGTAAACATACCTGGATCCTTGCATTTAGGAGGAAGCTTCTTCTGAATAATAGCTAAAACATTTTCACTCACACTAATCTTTTCATTGCCTTTCAGCTTCCTTTTGTTAGTGCACAAGTCTTTGAGAAATCTAGCATAGCGCGGTATTTGCTTAATTGCATCAAGCAAAGGAATATTTACCTCGACTTTGCGAAAAGTTTCCAGAATCTCTTTTTCTTCCGCTTCATTCCTGGATTTTGCCAATCTGGAGGGAAAGGAGGTGGTATCAATGTGACCTTTGATGGCTCAACTAGAGACTAGCTAATCTGGTTGTCCTGCTGGTTCAGAGTTGAAATTTCTTTCTTAGTCTCTTCCCCAAGAGTAGATGGGGGTCTTTTCTTATTTGATCCCTGCAATTCTGTTCCACTTCTCAAGGTAATTGCATTAACGCTTTGCTTCGGGTTTGTAATAGTTTGAGAAGGTAACTTACCTTGAGTTTCTAATTTGTTTACAGCAGAAGCAAATTGGCTTACCTGATTCTCCAAGTTTTGAATGCTTTGCTTTATTTCCTCCTGAAATTGTTTGGTATTAACAGCGAGAGACTTAACAATATCCTCAAGAGACATACCTGAAGTGGAAGGAGCTTGGGGTACTTGGTGTAATGGCTTAGGCTGGAATTGTTGGAAACTTTGTGGGTTATTGCCATATCGGAAGTTAGGATGATCCCTCCATCCAGGATTGTAAGTATTCGAGTAGGGGTCATACTTCCTTTATGGCTGTCCTGGGAATCCGCGTACAGCATTGGCGTGTTCATGGTTGTCATCTTACAATGTGGGGCACATGTCGATCGGATGATTAGGAGCAGCACAAATTTCACAAGCCTTCACCTGCTATGTTTTTCCAAGAGCTATCCGTTACACAAGGGAGGTTAGGTTAGAAATTTGATGTTCAAGGTTAGAAACACTTACCTCATTTACCTTCCTTGAAGATGTATCATGCCTATACCCAAATTGTTGCAAATTGGCAGCTATAATGGAGATCAATTCCCTAGCTTGACCAGGGTTTTGTTTACTATGGCGCCTCCACTTGCTGCATCCATCATCTTCCTCTCCATCGGAAGTAGGCCTTCGTAAAAATATTGGATGAGGATTTGTTCAGATATCCCATGTTGTGGGCAGCTTGCACACAGTTGCTTGAACCTCTCCTAATACTCATCAAGAGTCTCGGTGTCCCTCTGTTTGATACCACAAATTTCTCTTCTTATACCAACGGCTCTAGAAGCGGGGAGGAATTTATCCAAGAAGAGTCTCACCATATCAATCCATGTGGTTATAGAACCTGGAGGCAAATAAAACAACCAATCTTTAGCATTAGTACTTAAAGAAAATGGAAAAGCGCGTAGCTTGATTTGATCGTCGGTTATTCCTTGCAGCCTCATACTTGAACACACTATATGAAACTCTTTCAAATGTTTATGAGGATCTTCATTCTCAAGACCATGAAAGGTAGGTAGCAGATGTATCGACCCAGATTTTAACTCGAATTCCATGGCTAGCTCGAGGTAGTGAATACAAAGTGGTTGTTGATTCACATCCGGCGCAGCCAACTCTCGCAGTGTTCTCTCGGGATTTGCCATATCGTCTTCTTTTTCAGAATCAATGGATGAATCAGATAAATCCGATGCTAAGCTCAGTCTAGGGGATGATCTAGCTTCTCGTCGCAACCTCTTTAGAGTCTTCTCAATCTCCGGATTATAAGTTAGTTCACCTGTCTGAGAAGAACGAGTCATACAAGAATAGAAATAAATTTGACACCAATCCCCGACAACGACGCCAAAATTTGATGGGTGTCGAATCCAACAAAAATAAAACCTACTCCCAAACAATTATATGATTTGCATATAGTGGCGAGTAGAGTTGAATCCACAGGGATTGGTTAAAGATATTTCTATTCAAAGGGCATAAAGAGGAAAAGAAAACGAGGGGGGGTTTTGTTTATGAATAAAAATAAAGTCGAAACAAGATAATAGAATCGTATATTGATAAAAAGCCTAGCCAAAGGAATCAAGATAGTTTAATTCAAGGAATTGATCATCGATGCAAATGTTTTCTATTCTTATTCCTAGATAAACTGGTTATGGTTATTAACAAGCTCTAACAACCTATCTCTTCGTACTTCCTCGATAACCAAGAGAAGCTCTTTGATTAGTTCTCTTATCGATTAGACAACCCCAGATAAGCGCTTAAGATTTAATCTACCAATAGCATTAAAAACTAGAGAGACCGCCAATTCATACCAGTAGATTATAAGATAACCTATTTAAACATGATCATACACCTCCATAACATGAATTCGATCATCTCTTTTATAACCGAACATGTTATTGTGTCACTAAGACTAGAACAATCAAACAATTACGAATTTGACGTGCTAGTTGACAATATATTAACTTGCTAATTGAGTAGAAGAGCTCTAATTCATACCAATAAACAAAGATAATAATGACAAAAGGATCAAAAGATATATGAATATCCAAAAACAAAGAATGGAATAAATACAAGTCAATTAGAGCTCACAATTCGTGGAGAATTAAACATCTATGACCCTTTGGCTAGAAAAGTAGCTTAGCTACTCATGTTCATCAACAAAACGAAAATAAAAAGTAGAGACATGATAAACCCGGTTGCCTGCTCTGCCTCCAAGATGGTCTAAGGTTCTTCAAGATCCAAAGATTCCAGATTAAAGATTAAAAAGTTGCCCTCACCGTCTAGGGTTGGTTCTATTTATATTGTTAGAGGGATGGCATGTGATCTTTTGCTAGCAAGATACGAAAATATCTTTCCTTTTCCAAGTAGATTTCGAGAAGTGAATCTTCATCTGCTTGGCACGCCCTACCACATGGCCGTGGGTCAAGCCGTGCCTTCCTCTGTGCATAATTTACGTAATATCTTCCGTATCCAGTGTGTACTACGGCTCCACCCACGGCTAGATTTTCAACCGTGCCTTCCTCTGTGCATGATCTACAAGCTCTTCATCCTTATCCAGTGTGTACCATGGTCTACACCACGACTAGATCCTAGGCCGTGCCATCCTCTGTCAAAGTTCTACAATTTCTTCTCCTCGGCACGTCTAGCTTCCACCACGGCTGGAAGCATGGTTGCTCCCACGGCTGCCACCACAGCCGTACCCTAAGTCGTGTCTCTCTTTCTCCTGTAGTGTGTAGCACGGTTTACCACATGGCCAGATCTCAAACCGCGCCTCCTTCTAGACAGATACTTGCTCATGTGCTTTCCTCCGGTGGTGTAACTTCTTGGCTTGATCCAAGTTTTAGATGACTTCTGTAATTTACTTGAATTAGCATCCTTGACTCCATTTAACCTGATTTATCACCATAATAGAATTAAGTACCATTTCCTTATGATTTCTATAAAATCATTAATGAATTAATACAATTTATACTATAAAGATTAAGTATAAAATGGCTCTATCAAATTCCCCCACACTTAAACTCTTGCTTGTCCTCAAGCAATTGAATCAGATCAATTGAGAAATCTGTCATAGATTCTACAAACTTTCGTTTCATCATTCCAAGCATCTATTCATTTGTAATTCATGACTTGTAATTTTAATGTCTACTACTTCAACCAAACTGGTTTCCTGTGATCAAATTACCATGGACAAAATTTAATAGCTAATCTAAACAAAACAAACTTTAATCCTCATGTTTAGCAAAAGAATTTTTATTCCAAAAGTAAATACTTAATCCTCTAAGGAAAAACACCCAATTAAACTTCATTGGATATTATCAAGCATATAATCCTTGTAGTATAAAGTAAAAGCATATGGTATAAGCTCTTTTCTAGATATTTTCTCTTTTATACATCTTTCTTTTATTCGATGAATGTTTACATTCATGTTCTTTTGATTTGTTCAAGCATCTATTTTGACGGGTTTTTGCCCGCTTCTTTTCATGAACTTTTGCCTTTTTCGCCCTTATCGTTATAGTGAGTTCATTAAGTCGGCAACATCCCGAGCTCATTACTCAAGTGACCGGGTTTTGAGATACCCCTACGGACTCTTCCTCACTTTAACATTCAAGTTTGAATACTCTTAACTCAATTAGTTGAATCATTGGAGTAATGGCTATGCTTGATTTGTTTTTTTCACTAAGTGTTATGATTGCTTTACAAACAACTTCAAAGAGTATACAGTAGCTGATATAACCTAGAAGTAAACTTGTTTATTTTTCACTTAGGGACTTGACTTACTCTTAGACTTCCAATTCTAAAGCAAAATACAAGGTAAATTTGTTTCTTAAAGATTTCACTACTTAATTTTAACCATGTATTCTAATCACAGCAGTGGGTGAGTAAAACATTTGAACAAGTCAATTTCACATTTTGTAGATGCTTATTACAACATTTAGTATAATCTCCAGATGTCGTGATAATTTTGAAAAAAATTTAGCTTAAAATTGCTTAAGGACAAACGTTCAGAGTATAAGTTAGTTCTCTATTCTCTATATTTTATATCCTCTCCCCCACACTTAGCTTGAACAGTGTCCTCACTGGTCCAAATTCAGCACAATGAAAGAGGAATTAACAACTCAAGGAACATTAGAGGATAAGAGGAAGGAAATACTGGTACTTCCCTAGTATTAGAGTTCTCCCCTTAAGCTCTAGAAAGTGTCATCTAATTATGTGTATCCTTGCTGCAGCTGATCCAAAGAACTCAAAACTACACGAAAATCAAAACAAAACTAAACTAAAACAAGAGCAAAACAAAACTAAAAATTGAATTTTTTTTTTTTTGACATGGGTTGCCTCCCACGAAGCGCCTTTCTTTAACGTCTTTGGCTAGACGTTCCTGGCTAGATGTTTGGATGAGGATTTTGATTCCAGCTTTGGTGCCTGTGGTGATGGGTTAATAACATCCGCAATAAAAACGGGAGAGATATCGCTAGGATGTTTCATGACATCATAAATGTTAAATTTAATCACTTCACCATCAAATTCCATAGTGAGGGTACCATCATTTACATCAATTTTCGTCTTGGATGTCTTAAGGAATGGTCGCCCTAAAAATATCATTGATGAATTATGAGAATCATTATCTTCCATATCAAGCACATAAAAATCAGCAGGAAAAACCAACCCATTGACTTGAACTAAAACATCCTCTAAAACTCCCCTAGGATAAACATTGGACCTGTCAGCAAGTTGAGCAATGACACCCGTTTCCTTCAAGGGGCCAACATTTAAATGTTGATAAATAGACAAAGGCATGACATTGATAGAAGCTCCTAAATCACACATGGCTTTAGCGATTCCAAGATTACCTATTTTGCAAGGAATAGTAAACATACCTGGATCCTTGCATTTAGGAGGAAGCTTCTTCTGAATAATAGCTGAAACATTTTCACTCACACTAATCTTTTCATTGCCTTTCAGCTTCCTTTTGTTAGTGCACAAGTCTTTGAGAAATCTAGCATAGCGCGGTATTTGCTTAATTGCATCAAGCAAAGGAATATTTACCTCGACTTTGCGAAAAGTTTCCAGAATCTCTTTTTCTTCCGCTTCATTCTTGGATTTCGCCAATCTGGAGGGGAAAGGAGGTGGTATCAATGTGACCTTTGATGGCTCAACTAGAGACTTGCTAATCTGGTTGTCCTACTGGTTCAGAGTTGAAATTTCTTTCTTAGTCTCTTCCCCAAGAGTAGATGGGTGTCCTTTCTTTTTTGATCCCTGCAATTCTGTTCCACTTCTCAAGGTAATTGCGTTAACGCTTTGCTTCGGGTTTGTAATAGTTTGAGAAGGTAACTTACCTTGAGTTTCTAATCTGTTTACAGCAGAAGCAAGTTGGCTTACCTGATTCTCCAAGTTTTGAATGCTTTGCTTTGTTTCCTCCTGAAATTGTTTGGTATTAACAACGAGAGACTTAACAATATCCTCAAGAGACATACCTGAAGTGGAAGGAGCTTGGGGTACTTGGTGTGATGGCTTAGGCTGGAATTGTTGGAAACTTTGTGGGTTATTGCTATATCGGGAGTTAGGATGATCCCTCCATCCAGGATTGTAAGTATTCGAGTAGGGGTCATACTTCCTTTGTGGCTGTCCTGGGAATCCGCCTACAACATTGGCGTGTTCATGGTTGTCATCTTGCAATGTGGGGCACATGTCGGTCGGATGATTAGGAGCAGCATAAATTCCACAAGCCTTCACCTGCTGTGTTTTTCCAAGAGCTATCTGTTGCACAAGGGAGGTTAGGTTAGAAATTTGATGTTCAAGGTTAGAAACACTTACCTCATTTACCTTCCTTGAAGATGTATCATGCCTATACCCAAATTGTTGCGAATTGGCAGCCATAATGGAGATCAATTCCCTAGCTTGACCAGGGGTTTTGTTTACTATGGCGCCTCCACTTGCAGCATCCATCATCTTCCTCTCCATCGGAAGTAGGCCTTCGTAAAAATATTGGATGAGGAGTTGTTCAGATATCCCATGTTGTGGGCAGCTTGCACACAGTTGCTTGAACCTCTCCCAATACTCATCAAGAGTCTCGGTGTCCCTCTGTTTGATACCACAAATTTCTCTTCCTATACCAGCGGCTCTGGAAGCGGGGAGGAATTTATCCAAGAAGAGTCTCACCATATTAGTCCATGTGGTTATAGAACCTGGAGGCAAATAAAACAACCAATCTTTAGCTTTAGTACTTAAAGAAAATGGAAAAGCGCGTAGCTTGATTTGATCGTTGGTTATTCCTTGTGGCCTCATACTAGAACACACTATATGAAACTCTTTCAAATGTTTATGAGGATCTTCATTCTCAAGACCATGAAAGGTGGGAAGCAGATGTATCGACCTAGATTTTAACTCGAATTCCACGGCTAGTTCGGGGTAGTGAATACAAACTAGTTGTTGATTTACATCCGGCGCAGCCAATTCTCGCAATGTTCTCTCGGGATTTGCCATATTGTCTTCTTTTTCAGAATCAATGGATGAATCAGACAAATCCGATGCTAAGTTCAGTCTAGGGGATGATCTAGCTTCTCGTCACATCCTCTTTAGAGTCTTCTCAATCTCCGAATTATAAGTTAGTTCATCTGTCTGAGAAGAACGAGTCATACAAGAATAGAAATAATTTGACACCAATCCCCGGCAACGGCGCCAAAATTTGATGGGTGTCGAATCCAACAAAAATAAAACCTACTCCTAGACAATTATATGATTTGCAAATAGTGGGGAGTAGGGTCGAATCCACAGGGATTGGTTAAAGATATTTCTATTCACAAGGCATAAAGGGGAAAAGAAAACGAGGGGGGGGTTTGTTTATGAATCAAAATAAAGTTGAAACAAGATAATAGAATCGTATATTGATAAAAAGCCTAGCCAAAGGAATCAAGATAGTTTAATTCAAGGAATTGATCATCTATGCAAATGTTTTCTATTCTTATTCCTAGATAAACTGGTTATGGTTATTAACAAGCTCTAACAACCTATCTCTCCGTACTTCCTCGATAACCAAGAGAAGCTCTTTGATTATTTCTCTTATCGATTAGACAACCCCAGACAAGCGCTTAAGATTTAATCTACCAATAGCATTAAAAACTAGAGAGACCACCAATTCATGCCAGTAGATTATAAGATAACCTATTTAAACATGATCATACACCTCCATAACATGAATTCGATCATCTCTTTTATAACCAAACATGTTATTGTGTCACTAAGACTAGAACAATCAAACAATTACGGATTTGACGTGCTACTTGATAATATATTAACTTGCTAATTGAGTAGAAGCGCTATAATTCATACCAATAAACAAAGATAATAATGAAAAAATGATCAGAAGATATATGAATATCCAAAAACAAAGAATAGAATAAATACAAGTCAATTAGACCTCACAATTCGTGGAGAATTAAACATCTATGACCCTTTGGCTAGAAAAGTAGCTTAGCTACTCATGTTCATCAACAAAACGAAAATAAAAAGTAGAGACATGATAAACCCGGTTGCCTGCTCTGCCTCCAAGATGGTCCAAGGTTCTTCAAGATCCAAAGATTCCAGATTAAAGATTAAAAAGTTGCCCTCACCCTCTAGGGTTGGTTCTATTTATATTGTTAGAGGGATGGTATGTGATCTTTTGCTAACAAGATACGAAAATATCTTTCCTTTTCCAAGTAGATTTCGAGAAGTGAATCTTCGTCTGCCTAGCACACCCTACCACACGGCCATGGGTCAAGCCGTGCCTTCCTCTGTGCATAATTCACATATCATCTTCCGTGTCTAGTGTGTACCACGGCTCCACCCATGGATAGATTTTCAACAGTGCCTTCCTCTGTGCATGAACTACAAGCTCTTCATCCTTGTCTAGTGTGTACCATGGTCTACACCACGACTAGATCCTAGGCCGTGCCATCCTCTGTCAAAGTTCCACAATTTCTTCTCCTTGGCATGTCTAGCTTCCACCATGGCTCCAAGCACGGTTGCTCCCACGGCTGCCACCACAGCCGTGCCCTAAGCCGTGTCTCTCTTTCTCCTGCAGTGTGTAGCACGGTTTACCACATGGCCAGATCTCAAACCGTGCCTCCTTCTAGACAGATACTTGCTCATGTGCTTTCCTCCGGTGGTGTAACTCCTTGTCTTGATCCAAGTTGTAGATGACTTCTCTAATTTACTTGAATTAGCATCCTTGACTCCATTTAACCTGATTTATCACCATAATAGAATTAAGTACCATTTCCTTATGATTTCTATAAAATCAATAATGAATTAACACAATTTATACTATAAAGATTAAGTATAAAATGGCTCTATCAGCTAACCCTAAGGTTCACCACCGGCCTTTGTGATTTGATTTTCCATCAAGGGAATTTGTAATTGACATGATTTGATTCCCATCACTTTAGGCCAGTGATCTTGAGTTTGTCACTTAAGTCAATAGGTGTTATCCCCTGAAAGGCACCCCACAAGCTTAATTGCTTGAGTCAACTTGGCCTATTACTAACTTCATTTATTTTATTTCACCACATTTGCTTTATAGGAAAAGTCTTCAAAAGATAAATTTTGTTAGTTCAATTATTCAAGATCATAGCACTCATAAGGATTTCTAAGAGATAAGTATATATCAAATAAGTTTAAAACTCAAATTCCTAATCCTTGATTAGTAATGTCCTTCTAATTTAGAGTTTTTTAAATTCTAAGCTTAAATATATATCAAAGACAAAAAAAAGTTCAGTAATTCACCAAATTATGAATGTAATTTATTTAGTATAAAATAAATAAAAAAGAAAAATAACTAATGGGGAAAAAAAAATAGAATACTTCCTTGATAAGGCTAGATAGAAGTTGAAGCTTAATTCTAGCTTTCTAAAAGAGATAGTTCTTGGCACAATTCATGAATACGAGCATGTAGCTTCATTTAACTTTGTTCTTTGTTTCTTTTATCCTGCAATTATGCTTTCATGATATAAAGATCAAGTGTATTTTTTTTTTAAAATAACTATTTGTAACTAACAAAAAAAATTATATTATATTAAACTAAATTATAGAACTAATGGGAATCTTTCCGGTGACCTAGATGGATATGGAACTTGATTTGGATAATGATCCAAATCACTCATATTTACACTTGTTTTCCTTATCTAATAAATATTTGAATGATAATCTTATAGGTACAATGATATTTCTTCACGGGATGCCAAATGAATCTCATTGTTGATCAATTAGGGACATCATCAGATTCTCACCCAATGGCTCGTTGTGATCAACATCGCCTCGATGCATTGGCTCTTTGAGGATTTTTGTTATTTTGTACTTCTAATTATTTCTTTGGACTATTTATGTGTAAGCTTTTGGGATACTTTTATTTGATTGTAATTGTGTTTTTAAGACTGGCCACCCTAAAATGGCATAGTTGTAATTTTGTGGACATTTTAACCTTAAAGGGAGCAAGTATAAATACTTGCTTAAGTAGGGTTTCGGAGGAGTTTTTTGAAAATTTTCAGAATATACACTTCACGTGTGAGGGTTAGGGTTGATCCTAAATCCAATTGCTCTTATCAATTTCAATCCAAAAATTGAAATTGTGGTGAGTGGCATTGTAAACACCCCATTTTTGCCCTAAGAATGAATAATAATCACTAATAATCAATTCTTAATTTTTTTCCAATTTTTTTCAATTTTTCTTTAATTTAGCATAAATAATAAAAATATTCAAAAAAATAAAAATAAATAGGAAAACACATCAATTTTGAAAAATGATTTCAGAAATGGCAATAATAAATAGTAAATAATTTTTACAAATTTTTCAAATTTCAAAAAATACAAAAAAATAAAAAAATCGCATTGCATATATGCAATTTGTGAAATTAGAAAAATCAGGAAAATGGGTTAGCCCAGCTGGTCCGGACCACGGGCTAAGGAGCGCGCAGGAGGGCTCGGTTACAGGTTCGAATCGTGGGGGAAGCAGTTTCCGCGTTTTGAGTTTTTTTCACTTGTCTAGGACACGTGGCAGCATCCGATTGGCTGGAGGAAACGCACGCGCCGAGTGCGTGATCGTCTTCTACCTCAAGTCCGAGATCGTCGGCGGAAGAAAAATTCGCATTTTGGCCGTTTAGATTCGATTTTTTACACAAATCCAACAGATCATCAATAGAAATGAGATAAGCATCATCTAATTGGATCAAATCACAACAAATCGATGGATTTACACAAATTAGAGTTATTTTTTTTCAACCAAAAATCCGATTAGCTTCGATCGGAGGAAATCCGAGCTTATCCAGCTCGGTTTTAAGTGCCTATAAATAGAAATCGAAGGGAGGAAGCCAAAGGAGGAATCACAATTGAGAGAAAGTGAGAAAAGAGAGCAAATCGGAGAGGATCGGAGGAAACCCAAAACCGCGAACCGCCGATCGGAGCCAAGCCGCCACCAGGAGATGTTCTGGGAGCAAACCACCGCCACCATTGGATTCAGCACCCTCGAGAAGCTAGGATTCGACACCTCACCCGTGACAAAAGACCACCGGAACGCCGTGAACGAGCATCCTCCGCCGCCATGTCCAACCGATTCGACCCGACCCGATTTGACCCAATTCGACCCGACCAAACCGACCCGGATCTAGGTAAGTCGGATTTTCTAGAGTTTTTTCAATTTATTTATTTATTTTTATTTCGATTTGATTTATTATTTTATTTATTTATTTATTTGTTTGTTTGTTATTTATTTAGTTATTTATTTATGTTTTATTTATGTTTCCATAAATAGGAAAATGTTAGAAATTAGATTTTTTAGGATTTAATAATGTAGAAAAATAATAATAATAAAAACGTAGAAAAAAATATAAATATTAGAAAAATAATAATAGAACTTTAGATTTCAAAATAGGACAGATAATAGTTTAGGATAAATTTTTTAACAAAAATTCACAAAAATTATAAAAATCAATAAAAATCATAAAAATCATAAAAACTATAAAAATCATGAAAACTTAGAAAAATTATAAAAAAATTGTAGAAGAATAATAAAAATCACAAAAAATCATAAAGTTACAGAAAAAAAAAGAAAAATCGTAAAAGTCATAAAAATTAATAAAAAATTCAAAAATTATAAAAAAAATAGAAAAATAAGTTTTAGCACTTAGAAAAATCATTTTCTTCAAATAAATCCAAAATTGGTTTTTCCTAAAAACCATTTTTAAAAAATCAGATAAAAGTTTAGGCTTAGATTTTTTTTAGAAAATTAAAAAAAAATAGTAAAAACATAATGCAAAAAAGATTTCAAAATTAAAATTCACAAACACACTTAAAGTTTTCAGAAAAGCGAACTACGACTTTGTTTGATCATGGATAGCAAGTACGTAGGCACCCATTCGGGTCAACCCATAAAATGAAATAAAAAATCATTTTCTTGAAATAATTCAAAAACATAATAAAAGTAACAGAAACACAATAAAACACATTTCTAAATAGGAACAATTTTAGGAGATTAGGTGGTAACCGTAAGGTTTTAATAGGTTAGCCTTTGGACTTAGAAACTCTGGTTTTCCCTTTTCCTCTTTTCAAAAACGAGAAGAGGAAATAACGACGACTAGTGGTCCAAATTAAGACTAATCCGCTCCTTTAGTCTTAATTCATTATTTCCCAACAACAGTTGGGTGGCGACTCCAAAAATCAAATGAAATTCCTAACTCAAGTCAAGGATCTACATTAGATGAGCATAGGGTCTAGTCTAGATTGGATTAGGAATGGGAATGCAAAAAAATTAGACTCGACAGGATGGCGACTCCACTGGGGACCCATTCTAGTAGGCTAGCCACCTGAATCTCCTCAAGTTGTTCCTTTTTAAGTTTCAATTATTATTCTGTTACTAACTTTTCAGGGATTAGTTAGATTTTAGTTTTCTTTACTGTGGGGTTTGCATGCATAAGTTTGTGTGAATAGATGTGGTTGAACCCGGACCGTCCTAGAAACCTAAGTCGGGGAGCCATTGTGTAGGTTTCGGGCGAAGTGAGTTGATCACTGTTCGGGACCGATTAGGCTACCCCACCTAATGCTTCGACATGGCCTGAGATCAATTTCTCCGAGAATGCGAGAGGCCATAGAGCTTGGGGACCAATTAGAACCAACCTACTTGCATACATAGCATCATAAGGGTTGACAATTGATGACAATGTAATGGTTTATTGTTTTATTTTGGAGTTCAAAGCTATTTCCCTATAATGTTTTCATAGTTCTGTTTGTAATTAGGCAATTTCTTATTGTAATAGATGGTTAGCACCGCAGTCGACCGCCTCCTCTGCAAAGAAATTCGGGTGTACAAACCTTTGGACCTAAAGTTGGTACTGGACCATTGGTTTACCTTGTATAACCTAGAGGAGCAAGCCTTCATCCAGCAAAAGATCGACTCCATCCTCTCATTGACAAAGATAGAGGTGAATTTGCCTTTAGTCCAGGCTATGCTCCAATTATGGGAAATCGAGCTCGCTGCTTTCTTTATCGGGCCGCATGAGATTACCCCTACCCTGGAGGAGTACACCCAGTTGCTACAGGCTCCAGCACTGACTGATCAAATCTACGCACCAGACCTTAAGGTCGGGCCAGCCGGTACCTTCAGCAGATTATTAGGCATCTGTAAGACAGCAGTCAACAAAGTCCTGGTAGACTGTAATGGATATTGCATATGTATGGATGATTTAGAAGCCTGGTTCATCGCCCGAGAGGACAATGGGGATAAGAAGGACATACTGTGTGGGGACCCCAAAACTTACAGATAGAGAAGGGTGAACGCTTTCATCTTGACAGCCTTCGCCACCATACTGTTCCCCACCGGGACCTTCTATATTCACTACAGGGTTGCAGAGCTGGTGACCCAATTTCTGGAGGGAAGATCTTATATCCTGGCTCTACTGGCTGAATAGATTCGGAACTTGAATTTCCTTAAGAAGAAAGGCCATGGGATCCTTCGCCCAAGCCTCAACATTCTGCTGATATGGTTTGCAAGCCACCTTAAGTGCTTCGGGCTGAACATGGTCCGAAAAACCTTAGCCTAGTAAGTGGATCTCGTAGACTCATGTATAGAAAAGGTGAAGCTACCCGACGACCTTACCAGCCACAGTTGGGTAGAGGTACTTAGAAGATTCAGTGCTGAGGATATTCTGTGGACAGCCAGGTGGAGCTGCTGTGACAAAATCATCTTGACCTGCAGTAATTTCCAAGCAGTACCTTTAATCAGAATCAACTGATGTATTGGATATCACCCCAACTCAATGCTCCGCCAGTTTGGTACCATCTAAGATATAGTTTATCAGCCCTCGCTGGAAGCAATCACCTTTGAGTACCAAGATCCGAACCTGTTGATAGCTAAGAAGTTTGCTAAGCTGGCAGAGGTCAAAGCACTTTGGGAAGCCAAAATTGAAAGCCCGAATGTGGACCTCGGGGAGTTAGATGGCGAAGTGGGAAAACACCGAGCCACCAGAGAGTTTGTAATCCGCCAGCTATACCAGACAGGGGAAAGAGCATACCAGGTTCCAAACGTCACCCAACCAAGACCAGACAAGATCAATCCAGAGACAGAAGTATACCTAGAACAGGTCAAAGCCCAAATGGAGGTATACTTTGAAGCTGCAGATTATAAGAAAGACATCTGGAAGGGACGTTTCAAAGAATCCGACCAAAGGAACAAGGCCTTGGAAGCACAATTGGAGAAGACCCAAGCCAAAGTCAAAGAATTAGAAGTTATCATCAATGGGAAGTTTGAGCCTCCACAATAGAAGACTAAAAGAGCTAGGAAATAGATCATTATTTGTAATATTTTATTTTGATTATCGAACTCCAAAATTTTCAATATTAATAAAAGTAAAGTTTCAATATTACATTGTCAATCAATTGTCAACCCTTTTGTTTTTAGCATCCGCGTGACACATGCATATCATTTTGCATACATCACACTAAAATAAAAAACAAAATGCGCGCCCAGGTATCAAGATAGCTCCCAAGCAACCGAACCCTCCCAGAAGTCCAATTCTCACACATTTAAGAACAAAAATGGCCAATAGCAGCGACAACCGCAACAACACCAATGCTGAAGCTACCTTGGACTCCAGGATCATGTCCCTAGAACAAACGGTCTAGCAGTTGGCTGCCGAGGTTCACCTCTTAACTGAAAGCATAGGCCTCCTACGCAACACTCAGCCAACCCAGGAAGAGTATTCAGGGGCCAGAAAGGGGAAGGCAGTGGAGGGACAGCCTCCGGAATATGAAAAGATCAATTCCCACCTTATTCCGGCCTTTGAATATGAGTTGAAGGTCAACCAAGGGCCGACCTCCGATGACCTGAAAAAGGAAATGGAAGAGAGGCAGAAGGAGATGGAGAAGCGACTCTTCTAGCAGCTCCATGACAAGATGAAAATGATTGAGGGCCCTGATGGTTTTGAGTAAGTCGGAATCACCAATCTGCCAGCATATAGGGAAGAGGTATACCCTGAGAAGTTCAACACCTCAGAGTTCGAAAAGTATGATGGGACCGGCTGCCCCAAAATGCATACCAGGCTATATGCCTGGAAAGTGAGCAAGTATGCTCAATATGACCAGCTCATGCTCCAAACATTCCAAGATAGCCTCACAGGCCCTACACTGGTCTGGTATGCCCACCTGGACTTCAACATTGTCAACACCTGGGAGAAGCTAGCCCGGGCGTTTTATGACCAATATAAGTTCAATATCAAAGTCACCCCATCTGTAATCGACCTGGGGAGTCTCCGAAAAAGGCATGCTGAGCCATTCAAGGAGTATGCTCAGCACTGGAGAGCCTAGGCCGCCGGGGTAGCAATCCCGATATCTGAGAAGGAATTGACATCCATATTTGTTAATACCTTAGACAAGACCTACTTTTCACACCTGGTAGGCTAGACTTCATCCAGTTTTGCAGAGGTAGTGGCTGCGGGATGCAGGATTGAGAATGCCATCACCACCGGTAGACTCCAAACAATGGAGCCTCCTAGGGTCACACCGACACAAAGGCCTTTAGGAGGAAACAGAGCTAAAGAGTCCACTGTCAACATGGTCCACTCCGGTAAGGCAAAAAAATCTGGGACTCGTGTGACATTCCAGACCACGAGTACCCCAGCCCAACAACCCATGACAGGTTACGCCCAGGCCGCCAGGGCCCCAAGGCAGTTCACTCCAATCCCCATACCGCTCAGTCAGGTCCTCGCTCGATTGAGGGCACACAACTTGATTAGTTTCGAGCTCCCCAATGACCGGTACAGGCCTAAGAATTTCGACTCAAGCCTCAAGTGTGACTACCATATGGGACAAAAGGGGCATTCTACAGATAGGTGCTGGAGGCTCCGGCACAAAAATCCAAGACTTAATTGATGCAGGAATCATACAGCTAGATTTCGTGAGCGCCCCAGCACCCAATGTCAACACCAATCCACTGCCCAATCATAAGCCCACCATTAATGTGATCACATCTGAGGAGTCGATTCCCAAAGAAGCCCCTAAGAAGAATACGACGGAGCAGCAGAAGAAGCAATCTCATCAAGCTCTAAAAGAAGCACCAAAGGCAAACATTAAAAGCAGGTGGTTAGCCGGAGACCCAACGGTCGGCACTTTAGGAGAATCACACAAGAGATTTCAGTATTTGGTAAACTATTCTAATACCCCGACTGAGTATGGGCTGCCTAGCGGATGGGGGCCGGAGTTTGAGAAGGAAGACAATCTGTCGAAGCAAGAGGGGAAGACTATAAACATGATCAATTCTCATCAAAATCCCAGGGTTATACAGTGCTATGAGGGACAACCAGCTGAAGTACAAATCCCAAGGAAAAGGTATGTATTCAATGTCTCGATACCAGTGGAAAATTACAAGGCTACACCGTTCGACCATCGGACCCTCGAACAAGAGCGGCCTCCTATGGTGGAAGGCATCACTCGCTCTGGGAGATTATACGATCCAAAGTATAAAGGCCCGACTGAAGAACCCATTGTGGAGAAAGGAGAAGAAGAGGAAGGGGGACTCGCTGCATTTACAAAGATGGTCAAGGCGAGTTCCAGCACAGATATCACTCGTGGGCCTTCTCATAACATCCGAGCCCCACGGGGAAGCACTCTTTAAAGCGCCAAAACAGATTCAAGTCCCAGAGGGCATCGCTACAGACAAAATAGGTCACGTGGCGGACTCCATCTTTACAATGGACCAGATATCTTTCTCTCCGGAACAGCTAGGAGAGGAGGGAGACCAACATACCAAACCATTATTCATAGTGGTCAGGTGCAATGACACCATTGTCTCCCGGGTACTCATCGACAACGGATCATCCCTCAACGTTTGCCCATTAGCAACGCTCGACTTGTTGGGGGTCGATCCAAGTAACATAAAACCTAGCTCCATAGTGGTCAGAGCTTTCGATGGATCAAAAAGAGACATAGTTTGGGAAGTGAACCTACCAGTAGAAATTGGTCCACAAGTATTCCACATCGCTTTCCAGGTCCTCGACATCCCAAGGTCTTTTAACTTGCTTTTGGGACGACCTTGGATACATGTTGCTGGAGCCATCCCCTCTAGTCTCCACTAAAGGGTCAAGTTCATTGCAAGCGGGCAGATAGTCACAGTATTGGGCGAACAGGATTACGCCATATACAAAGAGACTGCCATACCTTATATTGGGGAAGAAGGTTCAGAAGACTTGAGGTTGCCGATTTTCAATGAAGTGAACATGGTGAACAGCAAGGAGGGCCATCAGTTTAAAGAGGGGCAGCACGGGACGTTTGGACTGGGGTACATTCCTACGGCCGCAGAAGAAGCACAAGTAAGAGGTGTTAAAGGCAGAATGAAGGGGAAGCCGATCGACACCCAGATGTGCATCTCACCTCTCCAACAATCTTTCCGAAAGGCAAACATCATTCAAGATCTTCGGATAAACGAAGAGGATGACAGCAAGGGGAAGTCAATCCCCCGCACGTCCAACTAGCATCCGGCTTTGAACAATTGGTTTTGTTATCCTATCAGTAGCGCTAGGTTAGCTCGAAAGTAGAGAAAAATTATTAAGCAAATTTTATTGAGACTCTTTATCAAATTCAATTACAGTTTGTTTTCTTCTTATATATATGCTTTCACTTTTATGTTATTCAGATCTCCTACCATCGAACATCAAGGATATTTTGCGCAGGTAGAAAGTAAAAACTCCGATATTGTTTCCAACGCTGCTGGGTCAGTTGTTGAAGGCGATATCCTAGACCACGAAATAATACAAGAAAATTGGAAAAAACGTGAACAAAGCGGAATTTCAATCGACGAGCCTGTGGAGACAGTAAATCTAGGAAGCATGGAAAACCCTAAGAACCTCAAAATCGGGACCAGTTTTAGTGCCGAGCAAAAATGTGAGGTAACCGAGCTATTAACGGAATATGCGGATGTGTTTGCCTGGTCATACGGTGACATGCTAGGGCTAGACCTTCCCACAAGGGAAGATGTCAAACCTAAAAGACAAAAACTAAGAAGATTTAGGCCTGACATCTTGCTAAAGATTAAGGAAGAAGTCAAGAAACTGCTAGAAGTAGGGTTCATTGAAGTATCCGACTACCCATAATGGGTAGCAAATATAGTCCCTGTTATGAAAAACAATGGAAAAGTACGCGTATGCGTAGACTTCCGGGACTTAAACCAAGCTACGCCAAAGGATAACTTCCCCCTACCTCACATTGATGTTCTAGTAGACAACACTATGGGAAACCATCTCTTCTCATTCATGGACGGTTTCTTAGGATATAATCAAATAAAAATGGCTGAAGAAGATAAAACCAAAACAACTTTCATCACAACATGGGGAACTTTTTGTTACAAAGTCATGCCCTTTGGTTTGAAAAACGTCAGGGCAACGTACCAAAGAGCCATGGTCGCAATACTTCACGACATGATGCATCGAGAGGTTGAAGTATATGTCGACGACATGATAGCCAAATCCAAAAAAAAGAGAAAGCCATATAGATATCCTGAGGAAATTGTTTAAACGACTGAGAAAATTCCAGCTCAAGTTAAATCAGGAGAAATGCACTTTCGGGGTCACAACGGGGAAATTGTTAGGGTTTGTCATAAGCTAGGAAGGCATTAAAATTGACCCTGACAAGGTAAAGTCCATATTAGAGTTACCTTCCCCATGCTCCATTAAAGAAGTAAGAAGCTTACTGGGAAGATTAAATTATATAGCTCATTTTATCTCACAGCTCACTGACAAATGCCGGCCATTATTCCTTCTGTTGAAGAAGAACGCCACAATAGAATGGGACGACGAATGCGAAGAAGCATTCGGGACAATCAAAGACTATTTTATAAAACCTTCGGTCTTGATAGTCCCGAAGCAAGGAAAGGCCTTATTCTTATACCTTACTATACTCCTTGAATCCATGGGATGCGTATTGGGGTAGAAAGATGACGAGGGAAGAGAGTGTTCCATATATTCCCTGAGTAAGAAGTTCACAGATGGGGAACAGAGGTACTCAGAGGTGGAGAAGACTTCTTATGATCTAATTTGGGTCATGCATCGACTAAGGCAATACACCCTTTACTACCATATTGAGCTGCTGACAAGACATGATCCCTTGAAATACTTGGCAGAGAAGCCAGCTCTGATAGGGAGAATCTCTAAGTGGCAAATGCTCCTATTAGAGTTCGACATCACATACATAAATTAGAACTCGATGAAAGGGCAAGCCTTAGCCGACCAATTAGCGGAACACCTTGTCGAGACAGATTCCCAAGAACTACAGGCCCAATTTCCAGATGAGAATATATTGATAGTGGAAGATATGCTAGTAGAAGACTTTGGGATAGAGCAGAATGCTAAATGGAAACTGTTTTTCGATGGAGCTGCCAACGTATTCGGTTGTGGGGTTGGGGTAGTATTGATATCCCTAGATGGCACTCAATTCCCTGCAGCGGCGAGACTTACATTTCCTTATACCAATAATATCGCAGAATATGAAGCATATATTCTTGGCCTCAAAATGGCCTATCAAATGGAAATCCGTGAATTAGAAGTATATGGAGATTCATCGCTTATCATACTACAGATAAGAGGGGAATACAAGACCCTAAACTGTTACCGTATCATCAACACTTGACAGAGCTAATTGAAGAATTCAAGGCAATCACTTTCACATACATCCCGAGAACTCAGAATCAGTTTGCAGATGCACTAGCCACAGTAGCATCTATGATCCAGATAATAGGGGGAGCCGAAGTTCAACCGATGAAAATAGACATCGAAAGTCGGCCCACCTACTGTTTAACCATTGAAAAAGTACAAGATGACAAGCCCTGGTATCACGACATCAAGACTTTCCTCCAAGAAAGTAAATACCCTGAAATGGCTAGCAGGAATGACGAAAGAACAATTAGAAGGTTAGCAAGCCATTTCTTACAAAGTGGGTTTGTACTCTACAAAAGATCATCTGATACCACCTTGTTGAGATGTGTGGACAAAAATGAAGCATGCGAACTAATGAAGGAAGTACATGAGGGAGTATGTGGACCCCATATGAATGGCTACATGTTAGCCCGAAAAATCATGAGGTTAGGATATTATTGGTTGACCATGGAATTAGATTGCATAAAATATGTCAAGCACTGTCATTTGTGTCAAGTCTATGCAAACCAGATAAATGCTCCGCCCAACAAGCTACACTTGTTATCAGCACCATGGCCTTTCTCCATGTGGGGAATCGACATAATTGGCCCGATCACTCCGACAGCATCTAACGGCCACAGATTCATACTAGTAGCGATTGATTATTTCACCAAATGGGTAGAAGCATCATCATATACCAATCTTACAAAGAGGGTAATAATCCGCTTCTTAAAAGGGGACATAATAGCCTGATATGGAGTTCCTGAGTCCATCATCACCGATAACGGTACCAATCTCAACAACAAATCGATGACAGGTTTATGTCAACAATTCCACATAAACCACATAAATTCAACTCCCTACCGACCTCAAATGAACGGTGTAGTAGAAGCAGCTAATAAAAATATCAAGAAGATCATCGAGAAAATGACAACAACTTACAAAGATTGGCATGAAATGTTACTGTTTGCTCTCATGGCTAATAGGACTTCAATAAGAACATCTACGTGAGCTACCCCTTACTCGTTGGTATATGGTACAGAAGCAGTGCTACCAGTTGAAGTTGAAATACCATCATTTAGAATCCTGTCAGAAACTCAGCTAACTGAATCAGATTAGGTAAGGAAGAGGCTTGATCAGCTGAATCTGATTGATGAAAGAAGGTTATGTCATGGCCAGTGTTACCAACAAAGAATGGCTTGTGCATTTAACAAGAAGATGAGATCTCGATACTTCAAAGAGGGGGATCTGGTACTAAGGAAGGTTCTCCCGAATGCCCAAGACTTCAGAGGGAAATTTACCCCAAACTACGAAGGCCCTTATGTAGTGAAAAAGGTTCTGTCAGGAGGTGCTTTGATATTAACTCAGATGGATGGTTCGGAATTGAGAGACCCCATTAACACAGATGCTGTAAAGATGTACTATCCTTAGGCAAGGGAATTGAAATTTTGCCAATGTTTATGAAAGCTAATATTCGATACAAATTTCGTTGAGTCAAGTTTTCACTTTTTACAAGCAAAGTTAATATCCCTGAATGGTCGATAATCCAAATCAATTCCCATCACAAAAAATATTCCTAAACACATTACCCACCACTTCGCCAATAAAAGATAAACACTAAAATGATAATGAATCTCAACATATTTGGTAATATAGTTCTATCTACTTTTTAGCATTAGAACATAGTGCATTAGTAGGGTAACATTACTGTCAAAAGAGCCATGTGCATAAAGAAAGGAAGCGCATCAAGATTTTCAACCCCGAGTCAAGAAAAGAAGAAGAGAAGCAGAAACAAACTAGCTCGAAGGTTCGGTTGTTTGGTGGCTGTCCACGATACTGACAAACATATTAAAATAAATAACTATTATCATATCATGAAAGGCATCACATCATTTAGCTCAGTCAGTAGAAAGCATATTTAGAAGCATAAGATGAGTCAGCCCATAGTTGGGCATTTGTCTAAACATTCCTTTCAATAGGGTAGTCAGCCCAAAAAGGGATACTTCCCTAGATCTTTTCTAAGGTTAGCCCATAGGGGGCACCTTTTTTTGAGATATCATTTTTATCTTAGGTTAGTCAGCCCAAGATAGGCACTTTCCTAAACATCCTCTCTTAAGGTTAACCCATAGGGGGCACCTTTTTAACATATCATTTTTATCTTAGGTTAGTCAGCCCAAGATGGGCACTTTCCTAAAAATATGTTCTCAAGGTCAGCTCATAAGGGCACTTTTTGAGACAGTTCAATCAATTTTATCATAAGTTAGTCAGCCCAAGATAGGTATTTTCCTAAAAATCCGTTCTCAAGGTCAGCTCATAAGAGCACTTTTTGAGACACTCTACCATAGGTTAGTCAGCCCAAGATGGGCACTTTCCTAAAAATCCGTTCTACCATAGGTTAGTCAGCCCAAGATGGGAACTTTCCTAAAAATCCATTCTCAAGGTCAGCTCATAGGGGGCACTTTTTGAGACACTCTACCATAGGTTAGTCAACCCAAGATGGGCACTTTCCTAAAAATCCGTTCTCAAGGACAGCTTATAAGGGTACTTTTTGAGACACTCTACCATAGGTTAGTGAGCCCAAGATGGGCACTTTCCTAAAAATCTATCTTAAGGTTAGTCAGCCCATGAGGGGACTTTCCTAGATTCTCCCGATTAGTTAGCTCTTGGGGCACTTTTTGGAAATATTCTTCCAAACAGTTGTTAGTCTAACAAGACGCTTCTGTTGACAGGTAGCCAACTCATAAGGGTGCTTCCTAAGTAAATTTTCTTTCCAAGGTTGCTAGTCTGATAAGACGCTTCCTATCATCATTTCTTCCACACAATGCTTGAGGTGTTTCCTATCGCCAATTAGTCAGCCCATAAAGCACTGTTTGGGGAGGGGACATTACTCTAAATTGTTAGGACCATCTTAAATCGTGGGATTATTAGCTCTTGGAGAATTTTCCTACCAAAACAAATGCCAAGTAACCAGCCAAACCAAGGCGTTATCTATTTAAGAGGCCAAAAATGGCGTCTTTCTTGTCTTTGTAGTTAAGTTTTTCAAACTTTACTACAAAGAGGGGCAGTTGCAAACACCCCATTTTTGCCCTAGGAATGAATAATAATCAATTCTTAATTTTTTCCAAATTTTTTCAATTTTTCTTTAATTTAGCATAAATAATAAAAATATTCAAAAAAAATAAAAATAAATAGGAAAACACATCAATTTTGAAAAATGATTTCAGAAATGGCAATAATAAATAGTAAATAATTTTTACAAATTTTTGAAATTTCTAAAAATACAAAAATAAAAAAATCGCATTGCATATATGCAATTTGCGAAATTAGAAAAATCAGGAAAATGGGCTAGCCCAACTGGTCCGGACCACGGGCTAAGGCGTGTGTAGGAGGGCTTGGTCGCAGGTTCGAATTGCGGGGGAAGCAGTTTTCGTGTTTTGAGTTTTTTTCACTTATCTAGGACACATGGCAGCATCCGATTGGCTGGAGGAAACGCACGCGTCGGGCGCGTGATCGACTTCTACCTCGAGTCCGAGATCGCCGGCGGAAGAAAAATTCGCATTTTGGCCGTTTGGATTCAATTTTTTACACAAATCCAACAGATCTTGAACAGAAATGAGATAAACATCATCTAATTGGAATCAAATCACAACAAATCGATGGATTTACACAAATCGGAGTTGTTTTTTTTAATCGAAAATCCAATTAGCTTCGATCGGAGGAAATCCGAGCTTATCCAACTCGGTTTCAAGTGCCTATAAATAGAAATCGAAGGGAGGAAGCCAAAGGAGGAATCACAATTGAGAGAAAGTGAGAAAAGAGAGCAAATCGGAGAGCATCGGAGGAAACCCAAAACCGCGAACCGTCGATCGGAGCCAAGCCACCACCAGGAGACGTTCTGGGAGCAAACCACCGCCACCATTGGATTCAGCACCCTCGAGAAGCTAGGATTCGACACCTCACCCGTGACAAAAGACCGCTGGAACGCCGTGAACAAGCATCCTCTGCCGCCGTGTCCAACCAATCCGATCCGACCGAACCGACCCGGATCCAGGTAAGTCGGATTTTCTAGATTTTTTTCAATTTATTTATTTACTTTATTTATTTATTTTTATTCCGATTTGATTTATTATTATTTTTATTTATTTATTAATTTTTTTGTTATTTATTTATTTATTTATGTTTCCGTAAATAGGAAAATGTTAGAAATTAGATTTTTAGGATTTAATAATGTAGAAAAATAATAATAAAAATGTAGAAAAAAAAATATAAATATTAGAAAAATAATAAGAGAACTTTAGATTTCAAAATAGGATAGATAATAGTTTAGGAAAAAAATTTTAACAAAAATTCACAAAAATTATAAAAATCAATAAAAATCATAAAAACTATAAAAATCATGAAAACTTAGAAAAATTATAAAAAAAAAATTGTAGAAGAATAATAAAAATCATAAAATTACAGAAAAAAAAGAAAAATTGTAAAAGTCATAAAAATTAATAAAAAATTCAAAAATTATAAAAAAAATAGAAAAAATAAGTTTTAGCACTTAGAAAAATCATTTTCTTCAAATAAATCCAAAATTGGTTTTTCTTAAAAACCATTTTCAAAAGTCAAATAAAAGTTTAGGCTTAGATTTTTTTTAGAAAATCCAAAAAAAAAATAGTAAAAACATAAAGCAAAAGAGATTTCAAAATTAAAATTTACAAACACACTTAAAGTTTTCAGAAAAGCGAACTACGACTTGTTTGATCTTGGATAGCAGGTACGTAGGCACCCATTCGGGTCAACCCATAAAATGAAATAAAAAATCATTTTCTTGAAATAATTCAAAAACATAATAAAAGTAACAAAAACACAATAAAACACATTTCTAAATAGGAACAATTTTAGGAGATTAGGTGGTAATCGTAAGGTTTTAATAGGTTAGCCTCCGGACTTAGAAACTCTGGTTTTCCTTTTTCCTTTTTTCAAAAACGAGAAAAGGAAATAACGACGACTAGTGGTCCAAATTAAGACTAATCCGCTCCTTTAGTCTTAATTCTTTATTTCCCAACAACGGTTGGGTGGCGACTCCAAAAATCAAACGAAATTCCTAACTCAAGTCGATGATCTACATTAGATGAGCATAGGGTCTAGTCTAGACCAGATTAGGAATGGGAATGCAAAAAAATTAGACTCGACAGGCATCAAAGAGAATTGTGAGTAATATCAATTCCTTTTGTTGTATTTTTTCTTTTCATCACTAGTGAGTCATATCTAAGGTTGATTAGGAATGTTCTTGATCTAAATTTGATTTCATTTGTAACCTCTTTGTAATGATAAAGATTGATTGGTTTTAGCATTTGTTTTAACCATCAATTTTGCTATATTTTGAACCGCGAAATGGCCTTGATTGTGAGGAGGATCACGACCTTGTTTTGATTGCTGATGATTGGAATTTCTCTTGGAATTTAAAGTTGATTTAGTGATTCAATTGAGGATTTCATCATTGTGATTTTATTTCCTTGAAGTTTAGCATTTCGGATCAACTTACACAATTAGGGTCACACAATATTTGTTACCCTTTTGGACTAGATTTGATCTCATCCTTTAAGGATTGTAATTTGGTTGGATTGCATGTGCTTAAACCCCCTTTTTAGGTACATCAAGAACTAAGTCAATACTTGAGTTGCCTCCTAAGAAGCATTGTTGCTTAACGTTGTTGGCTCAATGGGTGTTACCTCTTTTATTTAGTCAAGGGGACGGCAACTAAATTTTCGGTGTTCAAGTTTCTTAAATTTTCCTATTGGTTGTTGCGAATGGGACGTTGTTGTATTGGGTCTTTGTGAATGCCATCTTACACACAAGTATAATAAATTAAGTTAGATGTGTTCAAGAAATAGTAGGTATTATCAGTCTTTGGTGGGTGTGGGATTATGTCAAATGTTTTGAAAGTTTTTTCTTTATCCCCAA
The DNA here is from genome assembly GCA_037954665.1 of Laguncularia racemosa. Lineage (NCBI taxonomy): Eukaryota > Viridiplantae > Streptophyta > Magnoliopsida > Myrtales > Combretaceae > Laguncularia > Laguncularia racemosa. Next base: position 1,511,842 of record JBBMOL010000155.1, read on the forward strand.
TTTTTAGAATTAATATGCAATTGCCTATGTATATTATTACCTTAGTAGTAGCTTGGAAAGGGCATCTTAAAATTAGTGGTGCCTTGATGTCCTCATTTATATCTAAGATTATGAAATCCACTAGAAAGATGAATGTTCCTACCTTAACCAACACATCTTCAATGATACTGATGGAGTACTTAATGGACGTATCAGCTAATTGAATGCTCATATGTATTGGTTTAGGCTTCTTTAATCCTAACTTTTTAAATATATGATTTGGCATTATATTTATACTTACACCTAAGTCAGCTAGAGCTTTGTTTATTGATAAATTGCTAATGAAATAAAAGATAGTGAAACTCCCTAGATCTTTTAATTCCTTTGGTAATGTGTTTTGTAAGATGGCAAAGCATTCCTCATTAAAGGTAACTATTGAAACTTCTTCCAATTTCTTCTTGTTGGAAAGTAGTACCTACAAAAACTTTGCATACTTAGGCATCTGCGATAAAGCCTCAACAAATGGTAAAGTCATGTGAAGTTGTTTGAAAAATTCCAAAAACTTACTATACTGTTCCTCTTAACTATCTTTCTTCGGTCAAGCTAGGTAAGGAATTTTTAGAACATATTCTTTGACCTTTAGGGACTACTCCTTTTCCTTTGGCTTTTTACCTTCCCCTTTAGTTTTCACTTCTCTTTTATTCATTAGGAAGATTACCTTAACTTGTTCCCTAGGATTAGGTTCTATGTTTCCAAGCAAAGTTCCCTAGGGTCTTTTTGAAATCAACTTTGCAATCTGTACATCTTGATTTTCCATATTCTATGATGTACCCTACAATTCCAATTGCAAACACACCAATACAAGTGCGTGATCACCAAAACAATCCCACAAAGGCGTGATCAATAACCAACACTTAAACCCTAATTCATTTATATTCAAATGCGATGATGCTAAATTGTGATGAGGAATAATGCAATTGTATAATAAGTAAAAGATAACAATATAATTGAACCGAATTCCACTCAATTAGTGATAGGAATCAAAATCCGACAAGACCTATCATTAAGGCAAGAACCAAAGGATTTCGAATCTTGGCGATGAGGGCCCATTTTAAGCAAATCAACCTTAGAATTATTCATTTACTAACCTCTTCTATCTTATTCATGTATTATATGTTCCAACAGGCACACTCATCAGGCTTTATAGGGCGATGGACAAACTCATTAAAACTCAGCTTATGGGTTATCCATGGATTGACCTAAACCAATGATGAGCTAGGTCGACGAATCTTTTAGAAGACCAGCATCTTGGAGACCAATTTCTCTTATATATTTGTCATTTGCATGGACTATTTATGTTATAATCATTTTGGAACACTTTTATTTTGATTGTAATTTTCATTTAGGGCTGGCCACCCTAAAAGTGGCATAGTTGTAATTTTATGCATTTTCTAACCCTAAAGGGAGCAAGTATAAATACTTGCTTAAAGTAGGGTTTGAGGAGGCCAAACATTTTTTAGAATTATCATCACATTTTCGTGAGAGGGCTTAAGGTTTCCCTAATTCCATTTTCTCTTATCAATTTCAATTTCCAAGAGTTGAAATTGTGGCGAGTGCAACAAAGGAAAATTGTGAATAATATCAATTCCTTCTTTGTTGTGTTTCCTTTTCATCACTAGTGAGTCATATCTAGGGTTGAATTGGATGTTCTTGGTCATATTTTGATTGCATTTGTAATAAATTATCATGTTATAAGATTGAATGGTTTTAGCATTTGTTATCACCTTCAATTTTTGAATCATTATTGACGTGAATTTGGACATTGTTAGAAGAGGAGAATCACAAAATTGAAGCTTGTTATCTTGGTGTATTTCACATGGATTTCACTAGTATTTATTGTTAATTGGTGAAGTTTATCATAATTGGTTTGTTGATTATATCTTTGAACCTTTGGATTTCATCAAATTTCCATTAGGGTTCGTGCAATTTCATAGTCCAATTGAATCGGTTCATATGTGTGAGTTAGGCTTGTTTCTTTGATTCATTTTCATGTGCTTGGGCTTGGTTTTGAGCACATTACCTTTTGGTATTAGAGCTTGAGGTTTGTGAGAAGGGATTGCTTGCAATTTGAATTCGGAAATTAGGGGTTTGTTAAGTTGAACATTGATCCAATTTGTTGGCGTGAAGATTGATCTATTCTAATTGTGTTGTCTTGTTGTTTTGTTGTTGTAGACGTGGGGTACTTGTAATTTTCCTTATCTCCTTGAGCTAACCGTGATTGATTAAGGGGAAGTAATCCTTGTGATCATTTGAGGAAGTTGAAATTTGAAGTCTAGAAGAGTAATGTTCAATTGTTGAAGTGGATTATTGTTATGAGCATTTTCGGATAAGAGTATAGTTGTACAATTTTCAGATTTGAATTGTGTGGATTATATGGAAGCTATTTGATTTTCAAAAAACACATTAAGTGATAGAAGTTATTGTGTGTTCATTTGAAATCTAAAGTGGCTTCTTACCATTTGTGGAAAGGTTGCAATAAGTGAGTACATTTGAATTTGTTGCTACCTTGTTTACTAAGTTGTGGTTTGAAATTGTGTTTGAAGTGAAGAATTTGCAACGTGTTGTCCTTGAACTTGCTGTGAGGAAAAGTAGAGAATTGGTGAAGTTTGTGTTGTGTGTATTGAGAAGAAGGTGTTACACCGTGAGTGTTGTTGTTGTTGTTTGAATTAAGTGCATTTTGTGTGTATTGTGTAAGTGGTGGTGTGAGTGTGCTGCACTTGAGGTGTTATAAAGTGGTGTGAATTTGTGTAAGTTGTGTGGAGTAAGGTGCTGCACATTGAGGCTAAAGTGTGAGAGTGTAGTTTATGGATAGCAAACTGTGAAGGGGAAGAGTAGTGTTACAATTGTGAAGTGGAATTGTGTAGTGTGTGCATTTTCAAAAATTGGAGGAATCACAATTGTCATTTTTTCAGATTTAAAATCAGAATTAAAGTGTACATTAAGAAGTCAATTTGAAATTTCAAAACATAAATTAAGTCATAGTTAATTGTATGTCATTTGAATTTGAAATAACTTCTTACCATTTGTGGAATCTTGCACTTATTGAGCTCATTTTGAATTTGAAAGTTGAGTTGCCTTTTACTTTGAAGTTGTGGTTAGAAGTGGGAAAGTGTACCATGATTTGAAGAGGTGTGTGTGTAGAGTTGTATTTTTGTACATTTAGTGAAGGGTGTGTGTAATTGGAGTTGGTTCTTATGTGTGTTATATAGATACTTGTTGTTGGTGGCATGAATAATTGTGGAACCGTGAGCTAAAAGGGGAGTTGTCTGGCAGTGAGTTGTGTATTTTTGTGCTTATGTTTAAGTGATACCTATTGTGAAGTTAATTAGTGTGAAACCAAAGCAAGAAAAGGAAAGTTGAGTAGTGGAATTTAAATTCAAACAAAACAATTAAAGTGTGAAAGTAATTGAACTCATTACTTAACACTTGTGGTTGAATTTAATTCTTAACTACTTAGAAATAATTATGTGCACTTCATTTATTTAACTTTACTTGAAGTACCAAGAATTATTTATTTGTGCTCCAATTATTTCACTTGACTTTATTTGAAGTACCAATAAACATTTCTTGTATTGGTTGAGTGTGAGCACCATGGGTATGTAAGGGTGTGTTGCCATGCTGTGGTGAAGTGTATTGTGGTTGAAGTTAGTAAGCAAAAATGTCAAGTGAGTTGTATTGGTTTACTAACGTATTGCGTCGGGACATGACTTCTTCTCCAACCATTGATGAAGGACAAAGAGAAAACTTGTTCCATACTTTTTGTAAAGTATAAGGAAACTTGTGCATAATCATTATTGATAGTGGTAGTTGTACTAATGTTGTAGCTGCATCATTAGTATCGAAGTTGAAACTTGAAACTATCCCACATCCTGAACCCTATACATTACATTGGTTGAATGGTCAAGATGGTCTTTATGTGACCCAAAGGGCTAGGGTACCCTTCAGTATAGGGGATAAATACTTTGATGAGATTGAGTGTGATAGTCTACCTATGTATACATCCCATATATTGCTTGGCGGGCCTTGGTTATATGATAGGAGGGTCTTATATGATGGCTTCAAGAATACTTATTTATTCTAGAAGGAGGGAAAACGAATTATTTTGAATTCGATGTCACCTTCAAAGGGTTCAGTAACAAATCAGTAGACCATCAGTGGGCCATGAGTAGTTGAACTAACCCTTAGAGCACAAAATTTGTCAAACACAGATGTGCCAACCTTTAGAGGATCCTGATGATCACAGTCAGATGAGCAGACTACCAGAGGACCAAATTGTTCAGGGATAATTATGTTCACCTTCAGAGATACTAGAGGCTCATGAGTAGTTGAGTAAACTATTGGAGGATTCTAAGGGTCAAAGTCAGATGAGTTTATCATTAGAGAACCAGACTATTCAGAGACAGTTGTGTTCACCTTTGGTGATTTCAGAGGGCAATGAGCAGTTGGGCCAACCATTAGAAGACCATGAGGATCAACGACATATAGATAAGTTAGAAAAGGAGAAAACGGTTTCAGTGGAACATGTTGATATAGGGGCGACTTTAGTGGATAATGTAGCATTATTTGTGTTGCAGATGAGATACATCCTATAAATGGAAGAGAGAAAACAATCACCACCTATGTTATTTTAGATATTGGGATTTTGCAAAGATACTTCTTCAGATGGGTTGCTAAGAGAAAACAGAGTCTTTACTGCATTTTATCTGGGTTGCTAAGAGAAAATAGAGTCTCTACTACATTTTATCTACCAGATTTGAGGACAAATCTTTTTGAGGCCCGAGGAGATGATAGGAATCAAAATCCGACAAGACCTATCATTAGGGCAAGAACCAAAGGATTTCGAATCTTAGCGATGAGGGCCTATTTTGAGCAAATAGACCATGGAATTATTCATTTACTAACCTCTTCTATCTTATTCATGTATTATATGTTCCAACAGGCACACTTATCAGGCTTTAGAAGGCGATGGACAAACTCATTAAAACTAAGCTTGTGGGTTATCCATAGATCGACCGAAACCAATGATGAGCTGAGTCGATGAATCCTATGGAAGACCAGCATCTTGAAGACCAATTTCTTTTATATATTTGTCATTTGCATGGACTATTTATGTTGTAATCATTTTGGAACACTTTTATTTTGATTGTAATTTTCATTTTGGACCGAGCACCCTAAAAGTGGCATAGTTGTAATTTTATGCATTTTTTAACCCTAAAGGGAGCAAGTATAAATACTTGCTTAAAGTAGGGTTTGAGGAGGCCAAAAAAATTTCAAAATTATCATCACATTTTCTTGAGAGGGCTTAGGGTTTCCTTAATTCCATTTTCTCTTATCAAATTCAATTTCTAAGAGTTGAAATTGTGGCGAGTGCAACAAAGGAAAATTGTAAGTAATATCAATTCCTTCTTTGTTGTGTTTCCTTTTCATCACTAGTGAGTCATATCTAGGGTTGAATTGGATGTTCTTGGTCAGATTTTGATTGCATTTGTAATCAATTATCATGTTATAAAATTGAATGGTTTTAGCATTTGTTATGACCTTTAATTTTTGAATCATTGTTGACGTGAATTTGGACATTGTTAGAAGAGGAGAATCACATAATTGAAACTTGTTATCTTGGTGTATTTCACATGGATTTCACTAGTATTTATTGTTAATTGGTGAAGTTTATCATAATTGGTTTGTTAATTGCATCTTTGAACTTTTGGATTTCATCAAATTTCCATTAGGGTTCATGCAATTTCATAGTCTAATTGAATCGGTTCATATGTGTGAGTTAGGGTTGTTTCTTTGATTCATTTGCATGTGCTTGGGCTTAGTTTTGAGCACATCAATTAGACTTAAACCAAATCTAAAAAATAGGAACCCTAATTCACGTGAAAGATAACAAGTAACACAACCAATTATATCTAAATATGATGCACTAGAAAACAATTGGTAGCAATTAGAGAAAGATTGATATTACTCACAATCTCTTCAAGCTAATCTCGCCACAATTTCACAAGTGAAATTGATAAGAGTAAGGTTTGCATGCAAGAACTCTCCTTACAGCAAAAGATGTATTTTCTTAAGTTCGAAAAGTTACTTCTAAACCCTACGTAGCAAGTATTTATACTTGCTCCAATTAGGGTAAAAACAACAAAACCAAATTACAATAAAACCAATTAAATGGCCGGTTTTCAAACACAAAATTACAAGTACAATAAGTCTTCAAACGGTCGGTTCTTCACTCCAATATAACACATTGTGGACTAGTGGATGTAAGTCTAAAAATGTCCCACAATTGATCCTTAGTATATTTTATTTGCCATCCTATAAAATTGAAAAATTTACCTGCTACAATGTAAAGATAAAGTATTATTAGATAAATCTGACATGTAGATATCTAGGCTCATGTATCTAATTTAGTTTCCCTACTGTTGGAACCATAGGGTTGATTCTCATCATCTCCTCGGGCCTTTGAAAGATTTGCCCTCAAATCTAAGGGGTCTTCTCTTAGACTAACACCTAGTGTTTGGGTTTGCTTGTTGGCTTGAGGTCTTGAAGAGCTGTTGGTGTTTCTATTCTATTCCTGGAAAGCGTGAACCTCAAACAGGGACACAAGAGTCAAAATAATCCATATACCATCTTTTTGAAACATGTAAGTGTTTTTGAACCCGTCATGGAGCACCTTCCTACCACATAACCAAAGACTACCTAGCAATATATGAGGTGCACATAAGAAGCACATCACAAATAATCCCATCACTATACCTATCTCCTATATTGAATGGTACCTTTACCCTCTGTATGACATGCAAACTACCTCGATCATCCAACTAATGTAATTTATAAAGGTGTAGATGTGGGCTAATGGCTAGTTTTAAGTTATTTACTAATGCAACATATATGACATTAGCGTAACTACCACCATTAATGAAAAGAACACATAGGTTACCTCGAATCTGATAAGGTGTGTGGAACAGGTTCTCCCTCTGTATATCCCTGATATCTGGAGATATGGTCACAAACCTATGTAACACATTAATAGGTAAGTAACTTTCACCCTTTTGTCCTCATGTGTCTTAGCGTTCTGATCATCATAATATTCCTGCAAAGTTATGGATAAATTTGCAAGCTCGACAACTTCTTCCTAATCATCTTCTTCATTGCCCTCCATAACAGTCATCACCCTTCTATTGGGACATTATACAGCCATATGTCTAAAACCCATGCATTTGAGACATTTAATCTGACGTATCTTCCCACTGGTTGACCTTAGTACTGTTTGCCTAAAATTAGACCCAACCACCTCTTTACCTTTCCTAGAAACATTTTTCTCCTTACTAGTGCTAAAGATATTTTTGTCTACAACCTTAGCATGTTCCCTTACTCCCTTTTGTCCACCCATCTGACCATTTGCTTTAATAGGTTTAGTGGAAGTACCATACCTGTTACTAGTGCCTCGGAAAGGATTGGATCACCTCTGCCTCTCCACCTTCAAGGCTAATTGTATAGCCTCATCAAGTGTATTATACCTTTGTAACTCTACAACATAAGTAATCTCATATTTCAACCCAGACACAAATCATGCTAAGGTTTTCTCAAGAGGCTCGACTAACCTACATATGATCATCAGTGTCTTAAACTCCTGTACATAGTCATTACTGTTTTGCCTCCCCGCTTTAGTGTTTAGAGTCACATAAACAGTTCCTACCTGTAATGTTCAAGTATGAACCTTTTCCTCAAAACCCGTTTCATGTCCCTCCAAGTATGTATTTCAGCCTCTCCATCCCTTAGTCTATTGATCATTAGATTTTTCCACCATAAGGTGGCATAACCTATGAATTCCACAGCTGCAAGATGAACCCTAGTATTATCATCAATTTCATAATACTTGAATAGACCCTCAACTTTTTCCTCCCAATTTAAGTAATCATCTATTGAACCCTTGCCATTGAATGAAGGCATCCACAGTTTCACATACTCCAATCCCTGAGGTGGTCTGATATCCCTATTTGGGTATGGGTTAATCCTAAAATTATCATTTCTTTCCTCCATAAGAGCATGATAACCTCCTTCCACTCTTCTTCCCATATTACCTCCAACTGCTCCCTCCTTGTAAACATTCTAAGGAACTACCCTAGGTGGTGGTGCTTGACGATTTGCCACTAGAGGTTGTGGCATCATCATCCGATCTATCTATGTTGCTAATGTAGCAACAATGGTGGTGAGGTCCTGTAAGTGCTCCTCTAAAGTTCTTCCACCTACAGTTCAATGACCTTAACCGCCACTAACTTAGCTATTAGCCTCATTGCCAATTCCCCCATTCATACTATCATTCGACATAGTTGTTGACTTGACTTGTTGAAATACAAAGACAATTCAAGGAAAATGTAGTATACCTCACAATCACCCCTTCACAACAACCACACTTTCACGCCAACAACAGCAATCACTACTTCACGTCCTCAATCACTTCAAGACATAAAGTACACTCCACTTAAGCTTCACACACCCACGACACACTTACAATCACGACAACAATATAAGTAGAAGCAATAATGAACACTTCTCCAAATGGTAATTTAATGACTCCAACTAATCTAAGTGTGTTTAAAGGATCAATACATAATAACTCCCGCACTTAATGATTTCTTTTGAAATTCAAAATTTAACCACAATACATACTTTTCTTGACACACACACTTCACCACGACACAACACACACACATAACCACTATGCAGCACCTCTCCACTACAATACACACATACACTACACCACGTTGCAGCCCCTTCACTACCCACTCACTTTGCCAACACACATAACTCCACCACGGTGTAAGTAGGAATCACAACACACACATACACTCCTAATTCATGGCCACAACAACAATGGAACAATTAATGAAGGCTTCTCCAAATGGTAAGCAACAATTCAAAAAAATATTCAAAGTGTATTAAGGTTAACAATACACAATAACTTCTTAAACATAAAGTTTGCTTTTGAACTCAAATTGTTTACTTATTGTCCACGGTAAGGATAGCAAATATGAAAAAAAAAATGTACTCCAATTTCTGAATTCTTGCAAAGGAAAGAATACTACAACAATCAACACTACTCAAATGTTGAAATTTAAATTCAAAGACTTCCCTTCTTCTACTCACAACAAGCAACTCACGACAAGATGAAGATAACAAAGATCAATTCCGAAATTCCACTTCCACTTCCGCAATAATAAGGTATATCACAGTACAATCACATATAATTACTTTAATTCCACTACAAATAACTCTAATTAAGAAATGGAAGAGCAAGAACCCTAATTCCTAAATTGAAGTTCACACAAATCCCTTCTCTGAACCTTGCTCTGATACCAAAAACTATGGTGTGCCCTATAATTCCAATTGCAAGCACACCAATACAAGTGCGTGATCACCAAAACAATCCCACAAAGGCGTGATCAATAACCAACACTTGAACCCTAATTCATATGGATTCAAATGGTGATGATGCTAAATTGTGATGAGGAACAGTGAAATTGTATAATAAGTAAAGGATAACTATATAAATGAACCAAATTCCACTTATATTAGACTTGAATCAAATCTGAAAAATAGGAACCCTAATTCACGTGAAAGATAACAAGTAACACAACCAATTATATCTAGATATGACGCACTAGAAAACAATCGGTAGCAACTAGAGAAAGATTGATATTACTCACAATCTCTCCTCAAGTATTTATACTTGAACCAATTAGGGTAAAAACAACAAAACCACTCAAATGGCTGGTTCTCAAACACAAAATTACAAGTACAAATAAGTCTTCGAATGGTTAGTTCGTCACTTTAATATAACACATTGTGGATCGGTAGATGTAAGTCCAAGAATGTCCTACAATTGATCTTTAGTACATTTTATTTGCCATCCTGTAAAACCAAAAAATTTACCTGCTACAATGTAAAGATAAAGTATTATTAGATCAATATGACAACATGTGGATATCCAGGCTCATGTATCCAATTTGGTTTCCCACTATTGGAACCATAGGGTTGATTCCCATCATTCTAGATTAAAGTTTCTTGATTCCTTAAAAATGTTTCTATAGCTTGGAAACGTGTTTCAGTAGTCAAGATAAACTTTTTCATTAAATCCTCCAAATTTGGCTTCTATTCGGTTGGTGATGTGCTTGTTGGAATTTGGGTGGACCATTCTTTTGTTGATTTCCCCACGAAAAATTGAGATGATTCCTCCAACTTAGATTATAAGTGTTACTGTAGGGATTATTTTGTTACCTATTCGGGAGTCCTATAAAACTAACATGTTCAATAAAATTAGAAACAAACTTTGATTGACCTGGTTGCTATGCCATGGATATTCCATCCATTTTCTTGCTTAGTTCTTTGAACCATGCTATTAAGGCAGTAACAACGTTTACATCATATACTTCAACTACCCTTAGTTATCTAGCTCTTGTTGCATTTCACTGGTAGCTATTCATGGCCATATTTTCTATAAAATTATGGGTCCTTTCAAGAGTTTTGTTAATCAAAGTCCCTCTAGTTGCTACATTTAGCATTTGTCCGGTAGTTAGATTTAGTCCTCCATAGAAAGTCTAAATTTACATCCATAATGGAAGGTCGTGATGTAGGCATCTCCTTAGCAAATCTTTATATCTCTCTCATACATCATATAGCATCTCAGACTCTATTTGAGCATAAGAAGAGATGTCATTTTGTAATATTGCAATCTTTACTGGTGGAAAATACTTAGCCAGGTATTTTTCTTCCATTTGTTCTTATGTAGTAATCAAAACCCTATCAAGAGAATTCAACCATTTTTTGGATCTATTTCTTAAGGAAAAAGGGAAAAATTGTAACCTAATGGCACCATTTGTGACCCTATTAATTTTGAAAGTGTTGCAGGTTTCCAAAAAGTTAGCAATGTGTGCATTTGGATCTTCATCCTATAACCTATCAAACTAAATGAATTGTTATACCATCTGAATAATATTAGGCTTAATTTCAAAGTTGTTAGTTACAATTGCAAGCCTAACAACACTTGTATTAGCTTCAATAAGTGATGGTCTTGTGTAGTCAAATATTGTTATCTCATTTTGCTTGTTGGCCATGTTGATTGATTGATTATTGTCCGAGTCTTGAGCTAAAACTTGATATCTCTGAATTGCTTTATGGTGCCCCTTAGGCATAAACAATAGAAGAAAACCAGAAACTATGGAAAATAAAGATTAATGAGAAGTAAGCAATAATAGAAATAATGCTTAGAGTAATAAGATATAGGTGTTTATAATATTTTAATCTTGGCAACAGTGCTAAAAACTTGGTATCATTCTATCTTACTACCTAAGACTAATAGGTAAGTGCACCTATCAATTCTATAGCATAGTGGATATAGATATCGAGTATCGATCCTTCAAGCATTATGATTACTAGTAATTACCCTTTTTCTTATTATATAATTTGCAAAATTAAGTGATTGAATCAAATCAATAATGAATAAACTAAGGAAAATAATAATCATCAAAAGTGTACCTAGATATTGAATTCCTTTAAAATTACTAATGTAATTAACTAATTATTATACAATTGCATTGTTGTATTCTTGGATAGTAGGAATTCCTAAATTAAACTAATAGCTTGCTCGAGTTTATTAATTCCTAATTCTAGGTTGATTAATTGGAACCTCTTCCTAATTAAAACCCCTAGAATTGCGTTACATTTGATCTATAAACTTCACTATTATATTTGACCCTAATCTGAAAGATTTACGTCATCCTATCTCTAAGATTGTGTGCAACTCCTTCCATTTATGTTGGATCTATTCTAATATAGAATCTCTCGGTCTCTATATAGAAATCAAAATCAAAATTAATACATTGACAATATTAAATTGAAAGCAATGAATACACATAATTGGATCACAAGAATGACAAATAAATTAATGAATAAAAAATAAAAAAATTGCATATTCATTTTATGGTTCATCATACTGAGTGTAATGGAAAGTTTAAGCTAACAACATATTAAATCCAAAAGTAACAATAATAAAAAGGGTACATAAAGAAAAATATTAAAACTAAAAACTAAAAATCTCTAATAATTTATTTTAATCTTCTATTTTAATAATCTATTCTAATCCCTATTATCTAGTCTTTTGCAATGAATTCATCCTTATAAAACCATTAACTTAGCAATGCGGTTACAGCACAGGAGTGTAGATGCTTGTGTTCCATTCTATCACAACATTACCTTCAACATATCCACCAACATGGGTGTGTTTATGCTCATATCATGCTACACAACTAGTTACATGATCCTTTGCACAACTCTTATTTTGCTTTGTTCCATGTGGTTGGTCTGCATGGTTAAACACATTTGTGCTCTTCACTATGTTGAACTTCCAATCTTGTAAAATTGATTTTTTTTCTTCAACTTTTATATAATTCTTCTATTAAATCATAAATTATTTTTGAAGGCTCTAAAATCAAATTAAAGATTGATTAAGTGTAATGTCCATACAAAATATTAAAAAAAATTAAATATAAGGTTATTATAATTGTTATAAATAATAAGTATTTTATAACCCTTATTAAAATCCTAAGTTTAAAATCACACTTTCTTGTTTGTTTTACAATATATTTCCTAATAATTCCACTAGACTTAGCTCTTAATCTTGAAAATTTTCAAGGTTTACACTTAAGTTAATCAAGTTTTAATTGATTGTATTTTTGTTGAGGTTTTAAATTTCTATTTAAACTCATTGGTTGCTTTTAGTTTGAAGATTGGTTATAGTTGAGAGGTTACACTTGTTCATTATAGTCTATAGTTACCTTGTCAAGAAGCTAATAGGTAGAACAATGAGTAACTATGCTAAGGGATTAGTCAATTTTATAACTCTGAAGATTTGGATTTTTAACATAGTGGAATGACTCGTAAAAATGACTGGATCCTTAGCAGTAAAGGTTAAAAGAGTGGACTGACACATAAAGTGGAATCATTTTAAATTATCTTACCTAATCTTTTTATTTCTACTCTATTTAATTTCTTGCTTTTTATTTTTTCCAAAAACTCATTGTTTTCTACTGAACTAGTTTATTAAGCAAAACGTCATTTTCAAAAGTTTTTAATCTTAAGTAATCAATTCTCTTACATCTTGATTGCTAATCTAGGACCAACAAAGGGAGAATCTTCAATAACACAACAAATATGATTAAAATCATGGTCAAGAGGCTTATTAATGAATAGTTGGTTAAGAGCTTGGTCTAAGTCTAGTTCAAGGGGATTTTGATGTTATTTATTTCAATTTGGTCGTTTGAAACAATATTAACTTTGATGAGTCACAACACTTTTCACCAGTTGTGTTTAGGCTTTATTTGAATGCTTCAAATGACTAGTCTTCAACTACTGTGGCCTAAGTTTACCATTTAAACATTTAACATTGATGAAATCAAAGAAGAGATTAATTTTTAAGGGATGGAAACATTTCATCAATCAAAGCTCCAAATAGTGAATCAAAGCTTATTTTAGTCAAGCAACCTTGCCTAGATTCTCTATTTGTTGCTCTGGTTTGACTAGAATTGTTTGGTTTAGTCACTAATTGATGATATTTGTTCTTAGTCAACCAAAATTTTCACTAAGTTTATTTTAGACATTTTATTAGTTTCTATCTTAAATATTTTATCTCTTTATATGTCCTTAAGGTTTTTGTAAATATTTATTATACTTCTTAGTTCTTGTTTTTACAAAGAATTAACTAAATATAAATACCTTTGACTTCTATTCTCATTCTTTGTTCTTAACAACATTGATTGTGGTGAATAAAACATGTCTAATCTTGATTCGTGTATGATATCCTCAATGCATTTTGTGTGGAAAATTAATTTTTCATTGCGTATTTCAATCATTTGTTAGTGTATAATGTCCATTGATTTATTCTTCATATCCTTTTTTGATTCATTATTTTATTAATTAAAAAAAAGAAAAAAATCACAAATAGTCATAGTACATATTTGCGTAATCCAAGCTCATTATGCTTTGATATAGCTATTAAAAATTTGTTCAATAAGTTCATCAAATTCATTTTGTGATGTGCCTAAAACCACTTAGAAGCACAATCAAAAGACTTAAGAAAAACAATCTCAAGTTAAGGAAAAACCGGATCCACAAAGGGCAATTTCACGTGAACCTTAATGAAGATATAAGGAAATCCAAAAGTTCAAAGATATAATTGTAATACCACAATGATAATATCTTCTAACGACACTCTAATCTCATATAATCCACGAAGATAATCCACAAATGACAAAGAAAACCTCAATTCCAAGAACTCCTTTCCAATAGTGAAGTACACATTTTCAAGGGAATTCTTCAATGAAGATTCAAATTCAATTGCAAAGTACTTCAAATAAACACAATAATTCGTGAACAATAAGATGTATTTCTGACCAAGAAATATCTCAATTCAACCCTAGATATGACACACTAGAGAAGAAAAGAAATCACAACAAAATGAAATTGATATAACTCACAATTTCAAGATGTTGCACTCGCCACAATTTCAACTCTTGGGATTGAAATTGATAAGATTTTAGATGACAATTAGGAACCTTAATTCTCACATGAAGAAGTGTTTGCTTCGCAAAAATAAGCCTCCTCAAACCCTCTCTTAAGCAAGTATTTATACTTGCTACTCCTAGGGTTAAAAAGTGCTCAAAATTACAAGTTTGCCACTTTTAAGGTGGCTAACCCTAAATGAAAAATACAAAGAAATAATAGTGTCCCAAAATGATTACAACATAAATAGTCCATGCAAATGAAAAATACATAAAAGAAATTGGTCTTCAAGATGTCAGTCTTCTATATGTTTCATCGGCTCAGCTCATCGCCAGTTCAGGTCGGTCCATGGATAACCCACAAGCCTAGTTTGAGTGAGTTTGTCCACTGCCTTGTAAAGCATGATAAGTATTCCTGTTGGAATACAAAATACATGAATAAGATAAAAGAGGTTAGTAAACGAATAATTCCAGGGTCGATTTGCTCAAAATGGGTCCTCATCGCCAAGATTCGAAATCCTTTAGTTCTTGCCCTAATGATAAGTCTTATCGGAATTTGAATCCTATCATTTTGATGTGAAGCATTAATTGGAACACTCAAGATTCAAAGTTGCAAAGTGCAAGCATAACCAAGAGGTAGTGCTTTCAAATGAGCATTAAATGAGGGTGTTGGAGGTTTAGGTATCACATAATGAAAAGTTGTAGCTACAAAAAGTATGCATCATGTAAATTTTAGAATGAATCTTGTGTAGTTTATTTCCTAGACTAAATAAGTGATTTTATAACTTCTAAGGTAGCCTATGGCATTATCATTTAGATGAGGCATTTTATCGAGAAATGAAGTCCTGACTGAATCCTTAAAAAAATGAATGAACCAACGTAGAGTGTGACTATAGTGGCTATTGTAGCACTGTAGCTAATTGAAATCTATTCGGTTCAATCTAGCAGCTACTATTAAGTTATTTCATTATAAGAAACTTCATCCATAGTGGACAAGTTGAAGACTAAAGTGTTTTATTTAGTTCGATGGACCAAAAGTCCATTCATAGTTGGTTAAAATTATAATCCAAATCATATTTATTAATATGTTTAGGGTTTGTTATTTTCTTTTTCTATTTACTTGTTAGATTTTATTTTAGATATGTTAAATAACCTCTCACCTTATCGTTGATTTTAATGTAATTTTAGAGTTTGAATCACTTTTTTTTTTTATTATTCATTTTTAGTGTTTATTGAAGAACTAATCATTCCATTCTAGACTTATATTTTATGCTAAATTATTAATATATATTTGTGGATAGGCCATTCAACCATAAGCTTTAAAGGCTAGCTATGTAGGCCCATCAAGAGTCTAATAAATATGCATAAGGATAGTTAGGATAAATATGGAAAGTACATTAAATCCCTAAAATACATTCCATCATATCTTTAATTGATAATTGTGCATATCTTTATGAAAGATATACTTGCCATAAATATCTCACTACACTTTCTACTATACCTAGCCAATCTACAAGTTAAGGGACCAATTCTCTTAATTTACTCTCTCTCTCTCTCTCACTTGTCGTCACATTCTTTTAGCATTTGTTTGACTTGAGCATCAAAGTCAAAACACAAGAGACAATTCCAATGCTCAGTAGCTCACGTTTACTCTTTTGTAGGCTTCATCATCTTCAATTCAAAGTTTAAACTAGGCTTAAGATCCTTGCAGTAAGAATGACAATCAATAATTAACACTCACCATTTATGGCCAAGATTTAACTAGAATAAGAAACATAAGAAATTCTAGCAAAAACATCACCGACTACACTACTAACCTAATAGTTGAATCAACCGGTTATCTACCACCACCATCACCACCAAAGGTAACTTACCAAGTGAACAATGGTAAACTTGTGTGATTAAAATAGTAGATGGTCGAGTTGGTGGCTGGGAATCAATGGCTCAAGATGATAGCACCTTGCATCATCAAGGGAACACGCCACAATAGCATAATTGTGCTATAATTTCACTCATTGAAGTAAACCACACAAATCAACATGATCAATCTAAGGCCTAGTCAACTTGATCATTGGTTGACCCAACTATTGACAATGGTTAAAGACATGATCAAGTGCCTCAATGACATATAAGAGAATAAAAAAATTGACCATAAGACATGTTCACTATTAGTTAAACTCCTTTTACAAAGGAGATCTAAGATGACCCACTTCTAACTCATATTCATACTCTCTAGATGGAATTCTATGATGGGACTATCAACACATTAGAGAACTTGAGCTACTATGTACCTCTCTTTGGCATCTCCAATGCCATAGCATGTAAAGCTTTTTCCAACATGCTAAAAAAGGTAGATTGTACTTGGTACACAAACCTCAAGCCTCATTCTATTTTAAGCTTCAAGGAGCTTATAATACAATTCTACGAGCATTTTCTAACCAGCAAAATGCTAGAAAAGGACTCTTACATCCTTAATTTAATCTATCAATGGTAGGGTCAGACATGCCATGATTACGACTTAAGACTTAATAGAGCTATGATCAAGATTCCCAATGTGGATATGAGCATTGCTTTGAACATCACCATTAATGGAGTAAAGGACAGTTGTTAGTTTTTTTTAGTCCATAATAAATAAGAAGCCTAAGGATTTTAAGGACTTCTAAGAAAACGTAGCCACTTATATTACCTAAGAAGATGCTATATTAGTAAGACAACAAGCTAAGTAAGACTCCTCGAATACGAAGAAGTGGGGGTGGGGAAAGGGGGGCGGGGGTGGGTAATGGGTAAAGATAGACCCAAAGTTAAAGATAAGTTTAGCCCTAAATTTAATAATAATGGGTTTACTAAAAATGGTGATAATAGTGCCTCCTTGAAAAAATGCATTATCCCTTTCTATGAGCAGCATGCTTAATTAAATAAGCCTTGAGCTAATATATTTTCAGAGATAAGAGATGGTGATGTGCTCAAAACCAAGGTCTAAGCACATGCAAATGATTCTAAGAAACAAACCCCAACTCACATACAAAACTGGTCCAATTGGAATGGAAATTGCGTGAACCCTATTGGAATTTTGATGAAATCCAAAGGTCCAATGATGCAATCACAATCCAATAATGATAAACTTCACTAAATAACAACAATTATAAGTGAATTCCACGTGAAAGATATGAAGAAGAAAAGAACCAAAAGCGTGATTTTATCCTCTTCCAACAAGCACAATTCACGCCACCAATGAGATGATAATATCAAGTACTAAAGTAATCAATCTTATACAAGATAATTGATCACAAATGCAATAAAAAATCTAACCAAGAACTATTTCAATTCACTCCTAGATATTACACACTAGAGAAGAAAAGAAATCACAACAAAATGAAATTGATATTACTCACAATTTCAAAGTGTTGCAATCACCACAATCTCAACTCTTGGGATTGAAATTGATAAGAGTCTAATGAAAATTAGGAGAACCCTAATCCTCACACAAAGTGTATCTCAATTTTGCAAATTTTGGCCTCCTCAAACCCTACTATAAGTAAGTATTTATACTTGCTACTCCTAGGGTTAGAAAATGGTCAAAAAATTACAAGTTTGCCACTTTTAAGGTGGCCAGTCCTAAATGGAAATTACAATAAAATGAAAGTGTCCCAAAAGAAAAATACAACATAAAATAGTTCATAGAACAATTACAAAGTACAAAAATATCATAAGTCTTCATGAGCCAATGTTTCAAAATGGAAAAAATCGCAGCGGGTCTTTGATTGTAAATTTGAAAATATCCCGTGTCCACCAACTAGTGTAGGACATATTGGCTTCCTATGGAGAATTATTATTGTACCTGTAAGATTATTTCTCAAATAGTTATTAGAATATAGAAAACAAAGTAAAAATATAAGCGATTAGGACCATCAGCCAAATCTAGTTCTGAAGGCATAGGTGGTGCCGAAAAATTTCTCATCAAATGGGGGCATTTTGACTTGGTTGAAGTGCATGAGGAGAAACCCATCCAGGATGAACTCTAACAAGTACTATGAGTTCCATTGTAATAAAGGCCACAATACGAAAAATTATACTTAATTAAAGAATGCCTTATAAGACTTGATTGGATGTAGATACCTTTGGGAGTATATTTTTTAGGCTAAGAAACCTCCAAAGCAAAGTCGTTGAGATGATAACAAGCAAGATCAAGAGCCTAATGTTAGATTTCACCCATGACATGATAAACATTATTTTAGGTGGTGTAGTAGTATGAAGGTGGTCAAGCTCTTAGAGCAAGGCTTACGCCCACTAAAGGAACTATCAAAGTGTGTTAAACACATAAAGCAAGAGATCAAGAATAGATAGCAACATTTCATTCTCTGATGAAGACATGGAGGGCATCATAAACCCCATGATGATGCCCTTGTGATCCGAGTACAAATTGCTGACTTTGATGTTTGCAAAATATTAATCAACAACAACAGTTCCATGGGCATCATATATAAAGAGGCCTTTAATCAAATGATGGACAAGATTAAGGCAAAGTTAAAGCCTTACAATCATGAGTTTTAAGACTTCGATAATCAACCAATAATTCTTGAAGGAATTATAACCCTCCCACTAGAGCTTGGTGATGGCACCCATATTGCTTAAGGCTATTGAATTCCCCCGTCATCAACACGTGGTAGCCTTACAACATCATTCTACATCAATCTTCACAAAATGCCTTGGGAATGATCACATTTACAAAAATCTTAAAGGTAAAATTCCTGACATCCATGAGCATCAAGGTATGCTAAGTGGCTTAGTAGATAGCTTTTAGCTAGTACCTCTTGGTGCTACCTTAATGAGATGTCCTCACTATGGACTTGGGACTAAAGGAAAATCCATGACCCAGAGGGGAATCAATGGATGAAATTAAAGTAGGTCTAAATCAAAAGCACTCTTAAACTAACTACATATAATGGTACATCAATCTTTGTTGAGTTATGACTTTGTTAGGACTATTTTCAATGTTTTTGCCTAGTTTCCCTCTAAAATGCTAGGCATTTTACTAGACGTTATGATGCATTACCTCAATGTAAGCATTTAGCCTTAAATCAACAAGCTGTAATCAAAGAAGATGTGCAAAAGCTTTTAAAGGTAGACTTTATAAAGGAGGAAGCCTATCTAACTTGGCTAGTGAATTGTGTGCTAGTCAAGTTTCAACCTTTTAAGGATTGACCAACTACTTGAATTGACCTTGAGTCATACACTCTTGATCTTCACGCATTCCTTTTCTAGTTATAACTAGATCTGAATGCATGATCCAACTAGGTTCGTACATCATTTGTCATTAACTTCAAAACTTATTATGATAAGGTGATGCCTTTCAACTTTAACAACACTAGGATAACATACTAGAGGCTTGTGATAAGGATGTTCAAGCCGCAAATTAAGTATAAAATGGACATGATGGGAATCAACTTGCACCAACTCTTTCTAATGATCCACTGGAAAGAATTAGAAGACCAATGACAAAGGTAAGGACAAAACGCATGGAGCAGGCTTTGAATGGACTTGCTAAAGATCATTTAGACCAAGAATTGAAGTTAGCCAAAGTGAGAAATCTAAGGGATGAAGAGATCATTTTCCATTTATTAAGCATCTCTAATAATAATAATGAAGATCAAAGCCTAGAGCATTAGCAAATAAAAGACATCGAAGGCCATTTAGGAGACGATAAAGGCTGCCGGCTTTGCCTTTAAGTCTACTAACATTGAAATGTAGGCCATCGGCCTACATAATCAACTGAGAATTTAGGCCGCCAACTTTAAGTCGATTTTTGGAGCTAACTTTCAATTTTTTTACTAACAAACTCTTTGCAGGTTATGAAACATGAGTAGTGGAGGAGATAATGTGGATTCTGATATGAAGTTGTTTATGAAGGCTATCTAAGATCAATTTATACTTCTAAATAGAAGGTTAGATAATCTTGAATCTCCCTTTAAGCCTAAATTGTTTCAAAGGAGTATGGATGAGGAGGGGGAAGATGAGGAGTCTGATGTTGATGTGATTAGTTCTAGGAAAGGTAAAAGGGATATTTAGAAGCAAGATAGTAATTTGGGAAGCATCAAGATGAATATCCCTACTTTTCAAGGGAAGAATAACCCTAAGTTATATTTAGAGTTGGAGAGAAGGGTAGAACATGTGTTTGATTGTCATACTTACTTTAAAGAAAGGAAGGTTAAACTAGCAATAGTTGAGTTCACTAATTATGCTAGCATTTAGTGGGATCAGCTTGTGGTTATTAGGCAAAGAAATGGTGAAAGACCTATTTGATCATGGGAAGAGATGAAAGTAGTAATGAGAAAAAGGTTTATACCTAGTCATTATTATAGAGACTTGTATAGGAGGTTGCAGTGGCTGACTTAAGGCTCCATGAGTGTTGAGGATTATTACAAGGAGATAGAGGTAGCTATGATTCAGGCTAACATAGAAGAAGATCATGAGGCAACAATGGCTAGATTAGTTAATGGCTTGAATAGAGGGATAGCTGATGTGGTGGAGTTGCACCATTATGCGAAGATGGAGGAATTATTACATAAGGCTATCCAGGTGGAGAGGCAATTAAAGTCTAAGGGTACCTTTAGGTAAGGCTTCACTTCTGGCTCTTCATGGAAGTCAATTAGAAAAATAGTAAGGATGCCTTTAAGAAAAAGGAAGATACTGATGGGTGTCGAATCCAACAAAAATAAAACCTACTCCTAGACAATTATATGATTTGCATATAAAGGTGAGTAGGGTCGAATCCACAGAGATTGGTTAAACTTATTTCTATTCAAGGAGAATAAAAGGGAAAAGAAAAATCGGGGGGTTTTGTTTGTGAATCAAAATAAAGTAAAACAAGGTAAGAAAATCGGATATTAATAAAAGCCTAGCCAAAGGAATCAACATAGTTTAATTCAAGGAATTGATCATCGATGCAAATGTTCTCTATTCTTGTTCCTAGATAAACTGGTTATGGTTATTAACAAGCTCTAACAACCTATCTCTTCTTACTTCCTTGATAACCTCAGACAAGCGCTTTGAATTATTTCTCTTATTGATTAAACAACCCTAGACAAGCGCTTAGGATTTAATCTATCAATAGCATTAAGATCTAGAGAGACCACCAATTCATGCCAGTAGATTATAAGATAACCTATTTAAACATGATCACACACCTCCATAACATGAATTCGATCATCTCTTTTATAACCAAACATGTTATTGCGTCACTAAGACTAGAACAATCAAACAATTACGGATTTGACGTGCTAGTTGACAATATATTAACTTGCTAATTGAGTAGAAGAGCTCTATTCATACCAATCAACAAAGATAATAATGAAAAAACGATCAGAAGATATATGAATACCCGAAAGCAAAGAATAGAATAAATACAAGTCAATTAGACCTCACAATTCGTGGAGAATTAAACATCTATGACCCTTTGGCTAGAAAAGTAGCTTAGCTACACATGTTCATCAATAAAACGAAAAATAAAAATAAAAACATAATGAACTGTGTTGCCTGCTCTGCCTCCTCGTTTCCTTCTTGTCTCCAAGGTGATTCCAGATTCAAAGATTCAAAAGGTTCTCCTAACCCTCTAGGGTTGGTTCTATTTATATTGTTAGGGGGATAGCATGTGATCTTTTGCTAGCAAGATACGAAAATATCTTTCCTTTTCCAAGTAGATTTCGAGAAGTGAAGATTCGTCTGCCTGGCATGCCCTACCACATGGCCGTGGGTTAAGCCGTGCCATACTCTGTGCATATTCTTCAAGTCTTCATCCACGCCCAGTGTGTACCACGGTTACACACATGGCAAGATTTCAAGCCGTGCCTTCATCCGTGCATAATCTACAAGTCTTCATCCGTGTCCAGTGTGTACTACGGTTAGACCCACGGCTAGATTTCAAGCCATGCCTTCATCTGGTTGATGTTCCACACTTTCTTCTCCTTGGCACATCTAGCTTCCACCACGGCTCCAAGCACGGTTGCTCCTACGGCCGTGCCTTAAGCCGTGTCTCTCTCTGTTCAAAGTCCACATTTCCGCCTTCTTGTCCAGTGAGGGGCACGGTTTTCACCTTGGTCGTGCCTCAAACCGTGCTAGTTTCTAGTTAGCTACATGATCGTGTACTTCAACCGTGTATCTTCCTGTTGATTCAAAACCAAGTACACGGCCGTGTACTTCAGTTATACGCCCATGTACTTCCCTTCGGCGGTGTAAATCCTTGTCTTTGAACCAAGTTGTAGATGGCTTCTCTAATTTACTTGAATTGGCATCCTTGACTTCATTTAACCTGATTTATCAGGATGATAGAATTAAAGTACTATTTCCTTATGATTTCTATAAAATCAATAATAATTTAACACAATTTATACTATAAGATTGAGTATAAAATGGCTCTATCAAATTCCCCCACACTTAAACTCTTGCTTGTCCTCAAGCAATTGCATCAAATCAATTGAGAAATCTATCATAGATTATACAAACTTTCTTTTTTATCATTCCAAGCATCTATTCATTTGTAATTCATGACTTGTAATTTTAACGGCTACTACTTCAACCAAACTGGTTTCCTGTGATCAAATTACTATGGACAAAATTCAATAGCTAATCTAAACAAAACAAACTTTAATCCTCATGTTTAGCAAAAGAATTTTTATTCTAAAAGTAAATACTTAATCCACTAAGGAAAAACACCCAATTAAACTTCATTGGATATTATCAAGCATATAATCCTTGCAGTATAAAGTAAAAACATATGGTATAAGCTCTTTGCTAGATATTCTCCCTTTTATACATCTTTGTTTTATTCAATGAATGCTCACATTTATGTTCTTTTGATTTATTCAAGCATCTATTTTGACGGGTTTTTGCCCGCTTCTTTTCATGAAATTTTTCCTTTTTCGCCCTTATCATTATAGTGAGTTCATTGAGTCGGCAACATCCCGAGCTCATCACTCAAGTGACCGGGTTTTGAGATACCCCTACGGACTCTTCCTCACTCTAACATTCAAGTTTGAATACTCTTAACTCAATTAGTTGAATCATTGGAGTAATGGCTATGCTTGATTCTTTTTTTTTTTTTTCACTAAGTGTTATAATTGCTTTACAAACAACTTTAAAGAGTATACAGTAGCTAATATAACCTAGAAGTAAACTTGTTTATTTTTCACTTAGGGACTCGACTTACTCTTAGACTTCCAATTCTAAAGCTAAATACAAGGTAAATTTGTTTCTTAAAGATTTCACTACTTAATTTTAACCATGTATTCTAATCACAGCAGTGGGTGAGTAAAACATTTGAACAAGTCAATTTCACATTTTGTAGATGCTTATTACAACATTTAGTACAATCTCTAGATTTCATGATAATTTTGAAAAAAATTGGCTTAAAATTGCTTAAGGACAAACATTCAGAGTATAAGTTAGTTCTCTATTCTCTATATTTTATTATCCTCTCCCCCACACTTGGCTTGAACAGTGTCCTCACTGTTCCTAATTTAGCACAATTGAAAAGGAATTAACAACTCAAGGAACATTAGAGAATAAGAGAAAGGAAATACTGGTACTTCCCTGGTATTGGAGTTTTCCCCTTAAGCTCTAGAAAGTGTCATCTGATTATGTGTATCCTTGCTGCAGCTGATCCAAAGAGTTCAAAACTACACTAAAATCAAAACAAACTAAACTAAAACAAAACAAAACTAAAACAAACCAAAACTAATGCAAAACAAAACTTTTTTTTTTTTTTTACATGGGTTGCCTCCCATGAAGCGCCTTTCTTTAACGTCTTTGGCTAGACGTTCCTGGCTAAATATTCGGATAAGGATTTTGATTTCAGCCTTGGTGCCTGTGGTGATGGGTTAATAACATTCGTAACAAAAACAGGAGAGATATCGTTAGGATGTTTCATGGCATCATAAATGTTAAATTTAATCACTTCACCATCAAATTCCATAGTAAGGGTGCCATCATTTACATCGATTTTCGTTTTAGAAGTCTTAAGGAATGGTCGCCCTAATAATATCAGTGATGAAGTATGAGAATCACTATCGTCCATGCCAAGCACATAAAAATCAGCAGGAAAAACCAACCCATTGACTTGAACTAAAACATCCTCTAGAACTCCCTCAGGATAAACATTGGACCTATCAGCAAGTTGAACAATAATACCCGTTTCCTTTAAAGGACCAACATTTAAACGTTGATAAACAGACAATGGCATGACATTGATAGAAGCTCCTAGATCACACATGGCTTTAGCGATTCCAAGATTACCTATTTTGCAAGGAATAGTAAACATACCTGGATCCTTGCATTTAGGAGGAAGCTTCTTCTAAATAATAGCTGAAACGTTTTCACTCACACTAATCTTTTCATTGCCTTTCAGCTTCCTTTTGTTAGTGCATAAGTCTTTAAGAAATCTAACATAGCGCGGTATTTTCTTAATTACATCAAGCAAAGGAATATTTACCTCGACTTTGCGAAACGTTTCCAGAATCTCTTTTTCTTCCGCTTCATTCTTGGATTTCGCTAATCTGAAGGGGAAAGGAGGTGGTATCAATGTGACCTTCGATGGCTCAACTAGAGACTTGCTAATCTGGTCGCCCTGCTGGCTCGGAGTCGAAATCTCTTTCTTGGTCTCTTCCTCAAGATTAGACGGATGTCCTTTCTTATTTGATCCCTGCAATTCTGTTCCACTTCTCAAGGTAATTGCATTAACGCTTTGCTTCGGGTTTGTAATAGTTTGAGAAGGTAACCTACCTTGAGTTTCTAACCTGTTTACGACTGAAGCAAGTTGGCTTACCTGATTCTCCAAGTTTTGAATGCTTTGCTTTGTTTCCTCCTGAAATTGTTTGGTATTCACAGCTAGAGACTTAACAATATCCTCAAGGGGCATACCTGAAGTAGAAGGAGCTTGGGGTACGTGGTGTGATGGCTTAGGCTGGAATTGTTGGACATGTTGAGGGTTATTGCCATATCGAAAGTTAGGATGATCCCTCCATCAAGGATTGTAAGTATTCGAGTAGGGGTCATACTTCCTTTGTGGCTGTCCTGGGAATCCTCCTACAGCATTGGTGTGTTCATGATTGTCATCTTGCAATGTGGGGCAAATGTCGGTCGGATGACTAGGAGCACCACAAATTCCACAAGCTTTCACCTGTTGGGTATTTCCAAGAGCTAGCTGCTGCACAAGGGAGGTAAGATTAGAAATTTGATGTTCAAGGTTAGACACATTTACCTCATTTACCTTCCTTGAAGACGTATCATGCCT
Organism: Laguncularia racemosa; assembly: GCA_037954665.1. NCBI lineage: Eukaryota > Viridiplantae > Streptophyta > Magnoliopsida > Myrtales > Combretaceae > Laguncularia > Laguncularia racemosa. The sequence continues at coordinate 1,537,720 of JBBMOL010000155.1, forward strand.
ATACCCAAATTGTTGCGAATTGGCAGCCATAATGGAGATCAATTCCCTAGCTTGACCAGGGGTTTTGTTTACTATGGTGCCTCCACTTGCAGCATCCATCATCTTTCTTTCCATCGGAAGTAGGCCCTCGTAGAAGTATTGGATAAGGAGTTTTTCAGATATCCCATGTTGTGGGCAGCTTGCACACAATTGCTTGAACCTCTCCCAATACTCATGAAGAGTCTCGGTGTCCCTTTGTTTTATACCACAAATTTCTCTTCTTATACCAGCGGCTCTGGATGCGGGGAAGAATTTGTCCAAGAAGAGTCTCACCATATCAGTCCATGTGGTTATAGAACCTGGAGGCAAATAAAACAACCAATCTTTAGCTTTAGTACTTAAAGAAAATGGAAAAGCGCGTAACTTGATTTAATCGTCGGTTATTCCTTACGGCCTCATACTAGAACACACTATATGGAACTCTTTCAAATGCTTGTGAGGATCTTCATTCTCAAGACCATGAAATGTAGGTAGCAGATGTATCAACCCAGATTTCAATTCGAATTCCACAGCTAGTTCGGGATAGTGAATACAAAGTGGTTGTTGATTCACATCCGGTGCAGCCAACTCCCTTAAGGTTCTCTCAAGACTTGCCATGTCGTCCTCTTTTTCAGAATCAAGGGATGAATCAGACAAGTCCGATACTAAGTTTGGTCCGGGGGATGATCTAGCTTCTTGCCGCAGCCTCTTTAGAGTCTTCTCAAACTCCGGATTATAAGTTAGTTCACCTGTCTGAGAAGAACGAGTCATACAAGAATAGAAATAAATTTGACACCAAACCCCGGCAATGGCGCCAAAATTTGATGGGTGTCGAATCCAACAAAAATAAAACCTACTCCTAGACAATTATATGATTTGCATATAGTGGTGAGTAGGGTCAAATCCACAGAGATTGGTTAAACTTATTTCTATTCAAGGATAATAAAAGGGAAAAGAAAAATCGGGGGGTTTTGTTTGTGAATCAAAATAAAGTAAAACAAGGTAAGAAAATCGGATATTAATAAAAGCCTAGCCAAAGGAATCAACATAGTTTAATTCAAGGAATTGATCATCGATGCAAATGTTCTCTATTCTTGTTCCTAGATAAACTGGTTATGGTTATTAACAAGCTCTAACAATCTATCTCTCCTTACTTCCTCGATAACCTCAGACAAGCGCTTTGAATTATTTCTCTTATTGATTAAACAACCCTAGACAAGCGCTTAGGATTTAATCTATCAATAGCATTAAGATCTAGAGAGACCACCAATTCATGCCAGTAGATTATAAGATAACCTATTTAAACATGATCACACACCTGCATAACATGAATTCGATCATCTCTTTTATAACCAAACATGTTATTGCGTCACTAAGACTAGAACAATCAAACAATTACGGATTTGACGTGCTAGTTGACAATATATTAACTTGCTAATTGAGTAGAAGAGCTCTATTCATACCAATCAACAAAGATAGTAATGACAAAACGATCAGAAGTTATATGAATACCCGAAAGCAAAGAATAGAATAAATACAAGTCAATTAGACCTCACAATTCGTGGAGAATTAAACATCTATGACCCTTTGGCTAGAAAAGTAGCTTAGCTACACATGTTCATCAATAAAACGAAAAATAAAAATAAAAACATAATGAACTGTGTTGCTTGCTCTGCCTCCTCATTTCCTTCTTGTCTCCAAGGTGATTCCAGATTCAAAGATTCAAAAGGTTCTCCTAAACCTCTAGGGTTGGTTCTATTTATATTGTTAGGGGGATAGCATGTGATCTTTTGCTAGCAAGATACAAAAATATCTTTCCTTTTCCAAGTAGATGTCGAGAAGTGAAGATTCGTTTGCCTGGCACGCCCTACCACACGGCCGTAGGTCAAGCCGTGCCATACTCTGTGCATATTCTTCAAGTCTTCATTCGCGCCCAGTGTGTACCACGGTTACACACACGACAAGATTTCAAGCCGTGCCTTCATCCGTACATAATCTACAAGTCTTCATCCGTGTCCAGTGTGTACCACGGTTAGACCCACGGCTAGATTTCAAGCCGTGCCTTCATCTGGTTGATGTTCCACACTTTCTTCTCCTTGGCACGTCTAGCTTCCGCCACGGCTCCAAGCACGGTTGCTCCCACGGCCGTGCCTTAAGCCGTGTCTCTCTCTGTTCAAAGTCCACATTTTCGCCTTCTTGTCCAGTGAGGGGCACGGTTTTCACCTTGGCTGTGCCTCAAACCGTGCTAGTTTCTAGTTAGCTACATGGCCGTGTACTTCAACCATGTATCTTCCCGTTGATTCAAAACCAAGTACACGGCCGTGTACTTCAGTTACACGCCCATGTACTTCCCTCCGGCGGTGTAAATCCTTGTCTTTGAACCAAGTTGTAGATGGCTTCTCTAATTTACTTGAATTGGCATCCTTGACTCCATTTAACCTGATTTATCACGATGATAGAATTAAAGTACTATTTCCTTATGATTTCTATAAAATCAATAATAATTTAACACAATTTATACTATAAAGATTGAGTATAAAATGGCTCTATCAGATACAAAGGCTAAGGAACCGATTAGTTATTCTAAAGGTAAAACCAAAATTAAATCCTCTTCTAGATCATGTGATATTATGTGTTTTAGGTGTCAAGGATTAGGGCACATTGCATCTCCATGTCCAAACAAGAGGGTTATGTTTTTTTTGGGTAATGGTGATGTAGGGAGTGTCAGTTCAACTAAAGAAGAGATGCTACAATTGGAGAAATGTAGTGATGTTGATATAGAGGGTCATGTGAAAGGAGAGATGTTGGTCACTAGGAGTGCTCTAAACTTATAACCTAAGGAAGATGTTGATGAGGAACAGCATGAGCACATCTTTCATATTTGGTGCCATGTGAGTGGTAAGGTATGTAGCATGATTATTGATAGTGGTAGTTGCACCAATGTTATGAGTTCTTTAATGGTTGAGAAATTGCATCTACCTACATTGAAGCATCTTAGACCATATAAGCTACAATGGTTGAATGAATGTGGTGAAGTTAAGATGACAAAGCAAGTTTTAGTTGCATTTTCCATTAGCAAATACAAAAATGAGGTTCTTTGTGGTATGGCACCAATGCATGCTGGACATCTTCTTTTTAGGCATCAATAGTAGTTTGATAGGAAGGTCACTCATGATAGGTATAAGAATGTGTACAAATTTGTGATGAATAACTGACTCATTATGCTAACACCTCTCAAACCTTTGGAGGCATATGAAGATCAAGTTAGGATAGTTAAAGAGTGCAAATTGAGAGAAAACAAAGTGAGTACACAAAAAAAAGAAAAGAGTGATAAAAAGAGTGAGTGTATGCAAAAGATTGGGTAAAGCAGTGAAGAAGAAAGAAATTCAGAGTGTGGAGATCAAAATAAGGAGAGAAGTAAGAACGTGAGTGCTTTTGCTACAAAAGGAGAGATTAAGAGATCTATGTTGCAAGGCAACAATTACTTGTACTTTTGTACAAGGATGTTTATTTTTCAATCAACAATCTTAACTCCTCTTTATCCAGTGTGGTTGTGTCTTTGCTGCAAGAATTTGAAGGACTTTTTCCTAAGGACATTCCAGATGGACTACGTCTTTTAAGATTTATTGAACATCGGATCAACTTCATTTTGGGATCATCAATCCCTAATAGACCCACTTATAGAGTTAATTCAGAAGAGATAAAAGAGATTCAAAGGCAGGTGGATAAGCTAGTGCAAAAGGGATTCGTGAGAGAGAGTCTTAGCCCATGTTTAGTTCCTGTGCTTTTTGGTTCCTAAGAAAGATAGAATATGGCGTATGTGTGTTGATTGTCGAGCCATCAACAAGATCACCATAAAGTACAAATATCCTATCCCGAGGTTAGATGATATGCTTGATGAATTGTATGGTTCATGTTTGTTTTCTAAAATTGATTTAAAAAGTGGCTATCATCAAATTCGCATAAAGGAAGGTAATGAATGGAAAACTGCTTTCAAGACAAAATATAGGTTGTATGAGTGGTTAGTTATGCCATTTGGCTTAACCAATGCACCTAGCACCTTTATTAGTTTAATAAATCATGTCTTGCATTCTTTCATTAGAAAGTTTGTTGCAATCCACTTTGATGATATTTTAGTGTACAATAAAAATTTGGATGTTCATGTTAAACACTTGCATACTATTTTGAGTGCTTTGAGGGAAAATCAATTATATGCTAATTTGCAGAAGTGCGATTTTTGTATGGAAACCATTGTTTTTCATGGATTTGTTATAAGCTCACAAGGAATAAAGATAGATGAAAACAAGGTAAAGGTGATTAGGGACTGGCCTACACCTAAGAATGCAAGTGAGGTAAGAAGTTTTCATGGTTTAGCAAGTTTCTATAGGAAATTTGTAAAGGACTTTAGTTCTGTTGCAGCACCTTTAAATGAACTTGTTAAAAAGAATGTTGTTTTTAGGTGGGGGGAAGTGCATAAGAAAGCTTTCAATACTTTCAAAGAAAATTTGACTAATGCACCTTTATTGTGTTTGCTTAACTTTAACAAAGCTTTTGAGGTTAAATGTGATGCATTAAGGGTTGGAATAGGGGCCTCTTTTAGTGAAAGCTTAGTAGGGTAGCATTGAATTATCCTACCTATGATAAGGAGTTGTATGCATTAGTAACAACTCTTTAGACGTGGCAGCATTACTTATGGCTGAGGGAATTTGTCATTCATTCTAATCATGAGAGCTTAAGGTTCTTAAAATCCCAAGTTAAGCTTAATAAAAGACATGCTAAGTGGCTGAAGTTCACAGAAACATTTCCTTGTGTAATTAAATACAAGAATGGGAAGGAAAATGTTGTTGCTAATGCCTTATCTAGAAGGTATGTATTGCTTACTTCCTTACAAACTAAATTACTTGGTTTTGAGTTCATTAAAGATTTGTACATCAATGATGTTGATTTCTGCCAAGTATTGAATGCATGCTCTAAATGTGTATATGGAGAGTATTATAGGCATGAAGGATTTTCATTCAAGAAAGATAGATTGTGTGTGCCTATGTGTTCTTTACATGAATTATTGGTTGAGGAGTCCTATGGAGGAGTTTTAATGGAACATTTTGGTGTGTGAAAGACTTTAACATATTGCATGAACATTTTTATTAGCGTAACATGAAGCATGCTGTGCAATCTGTTTGTCATAAGTGTATGACTTATAAACAAGCAAAGTCTAAAGTAAAGCCACATGGGTTTTATACACCATTGCTTGTACTTACTTGGACTAATATTTCTATTGATTTTGTGATGGGGTTACCTAGGACTCAAAGTGGTAAGGATAGCATATTTTTTGTTGTTGATAAGTTTAGTAAGATGACACATTTTGTTACATGTTTTGAAACCAATGACGCAACACATAGTGTTGATTTGTTCTTCAAGGAAATAGTAAGTTTGCATGGATTACCTAGAATGATAGTAAGCAATTGAGATGTTAAGTTCCTAAGTCATTTTTAGCGTACTTTATGGAATAAATTAGGGACTAAACTTCTATTTTCAACTATTACGCATCCCTAAATGGATGGACAAACTAAAGTAGTTAATAGGACACTTACTACTTTATTGTGTGCTATCATTCAAAAGAACTTGAAATAATGGGAAAGTTGTTTGCCTCATATTGAGTTTGCATACAATGGAATTGTTCATTATATTATGTCATGTTCACCTTTTGAGATTGTGTATGGCTTTAATCCTTTAACTCCTTTAGATATCTTATCTTTGCCTACTAATGAATTTGCTAATTTAGATAGAAAGCAGAATGTTGATTTTGTTAGGGATTTACATGCCAAAGTTTATACTAATATAGATAAGAAGAATGAGAATTACGTAAGGTAGGCTAATAAGGGGTGCATTATGGTTATTTTTTAGCTTAGAGATTGGGTTTAGGTACATTTTCACAGGAAAGGTTTCCCAAACAAAGGAGATCCAAGTTACAACCTAGAGGAGATGGGCCATTACAAGTTTTAGAAAGAATAAATGACAATGCCTATAAGATTGACTTGCCCAGCAACTATGGAAATGTAAGTGCTACTTTTAATGTTGCTGATTTGTCTTTATAAGATGTAGGTGATTCGAGGACAAATCCTTTCAAAGAGGGATGGAATGATGAGAATCAACTTGCACCAACTCTTTCCAATAAACCATTGGAAGGAATTGGAAGACTAATGACAAGAGTAAGGACAAAATGCATGGAGTAGGCTTTAAATGGACTTGTTCAAGATCATCTGGACCAAGCATTAAAGTTAGCTAAAGTGAGAAATCTAAGGAATGAAGAGATCATTTTCCATTTATTAAGAATCTTCAATAATAATAATGAAGATCAAAGCTTGGAGCACTAGCAAATGGAATTTTTAAACTTAAAAGTTGTCATTGCATGGAAGATGTTGAAGGCCGCTTTAGGGATGATAAAGGCCATCAACTTTGCCTTTAAAGCCTGTCAGCATTAAAATGTCGGCCGTCAGCTTTAGGTCGATTTTTGGAGCCAACTTTCATTTTTTGCTTTGTTTTGTGTTTTCTTATCTTTTTATTTCCTTTATTTATAATGACTACAATTAGTCTTTTGGGGCTAAATTTAGAGGGAACATTTCCATTCTTATGATATTGAAAATTTCTTCCTTTATTCTTTATCAAGAACTCAATTTGAACTTATCAAGGCAACTTGTGGTGATCGAACTCCAATTATAACTCTAGTTCTATTTGAGATTGCGATTAGGGTCAAATTTTGTTGTGCTTGTTTTCAAGACGATCCTAAGGTTCTTTCCATCTGATCGAATTCTAGGTTTATCTCAGCCTAGGGTTCGCATCAAGATGTTTATGTTGATGATACGATTGTTAAGAGTAAAGAGCCTAAAGGACATTTGGTAAACCTCAAGGAGACTTTCCAAACATTGCATGAATACAACATGAAGTTAAAACCCCTTAAGTGTGTATTTAGGATGGCATCTAAGAAGTTTGTTGGCTACATGGTTACCTCTTGCAGCATAAAAGACAATCTTAAGAAGATCAAGGCCATATGGATATACAATCCCCTAAAATCAAGAAAGATGTCTAAAGGCTAATAGAGAGATTTACAACACTTAGTAGATTTATGTCTTAGTCCATGAAAAAGTGCTTGAAGTTCTTCAAAATACTAAAGAACCTAATGGACTTTCAAGGGAGATAGTAGCGCCAAGCCACTTTTAATGAGTTGAAGCCTTTCCTTACAACTTTGCCCATTCTATCCAAGCTTATCCGAGAGGAGTTGTACTTGTACCTCTTTATAAGTGGTCGTGCCCTCTCCTCTATCATTATTTGAGCAAATGGGAGGGAGCATCCCCTAGTTTGCTATGTTAGCCACATCTAATAGGTCCCTAGAATTAGATATTTAAAAGTAGAAAAGTTTACCCTATTTGTGATGATCTTAGTAAGCAAGCTTTACCCTTACTTTGAAGCCTATTAAGTGGTTATCTTCACTAACTAGCCATTGAGTCAACTTTACAAAAGCCTAATCAATTGGAACAAAAGATTAAGTATGCCCTGGAGGTTCATGTATACAATATCTTATATTAATGATAGAAGGTAATTATGGCAAAAGTCTTAGTGAATTTTATTGTGAAATCAACAATAGAAGAGGAGGCACCCACCAATGATGAGAAGTCAATTTAGACTCTTCACATTGATGGCACATCCACTTGAGGGGAAAGTGCAGCTAGACTTGTGCTATGGGGACCACATAGTATTGAGGTCCTATATGCCCTAAAGTTTAGATTCTTAGTTAGTAATAATGAAGCCGATTACAAAGCTCACATAACAGGCCTAAAAATGGTAAAAGGGAATAGGAGTGGAAAAAGTTGGGACTTCTTCCAACTCCTAGCTAATTATCTAACCGGACAAAGGGGAGTACATTGTCAATGATAAAGGGATGACTAAATATCTTGAGGTCATAAAGTCCTTCTGCTTAGACTTCCCATCATAGAATATCACCAAAATTCTTCAAGCAAAAACTCTAACGTGGATGGCCTATCAAAGTTAGCATTGACAAGCAAAAACTCTAACGTGGACATCCCATATTGAGAACTTGGAATGCAAATAATCTTAAGTTATATTATAAGTAGTTTAGACTCAAAATTATTTTGTTGTAAATAGTTCAATTATTAATGAAAGTTACAGTTGCCCTAATTATTGTTTCAATCATTTTTCCTTTATGCTTTATCATTGTTTTATTCAAAAACAAACTTGATATAAACTCAATTGCATAAGCATAATTAATGAGTTAAGTCCTCTCCTAACTAAGGAACTAGGATGTTAATGGCCTTCACTTGATGACTAAATGAATGAGATGCCAAAGACATCCAAGGTACAATTGCATAGATTCGTACTTCATGTAAGCAAAGTGAGATACCTTCATTAACTAAACATAAGTTTAAACATTGAAAGTACTCTCGATAGAGGATAAATCCCCTAGCTACGATTAATCCTTGATCAAAGGGTAACTTGGTCTACAAGAATAGAAATATAAAAGTTCTGAACACACTACAACTAATGACATAAATATAAAATAGAGAATAAGGAAAACGAAGAAATTGATGTTCATTCACATAAAGTGTCTTTTACAAGCTTTTAAGTTAGCATATTGACCAAGTAGAAATATAAAATATGAAAAAAAAGGAAAAAGGACCACATAAGGTTTGACCATTTAGGCATCTTGTTCTTGGGTTTGATTTCTAAGAGGGGTCGATCAAAGCATTAACTTAAGTTCAAGCTCTTGAAGAGCTAAAGGAAAAGTTGGCTCAAGTCCTTATAATAATGGTAGTTCATATGAAGGATTGCCTTTAGGAGGAGGTAGAGTCATCTCTTCTCTAACCTATAGAGGAGGAGGTACTTCATCATAAATGTTAGGGGGTGGGGGCTCATCTTTGGCTACCTCTCTACTAACTCTCTTTCTTCTAAAAGGGTATTAGGAACCCTCATCTTCTCTTGAAGGCAGTTAAGGTCACAGCTAAGGATACAATAATGGATCTAGCTCCTCATCTCCCATTGCAATCCCCCCTCCATAACTTGATCGAGTAACTCTGCTGGTGCATCGCTCAACTAGAACTCTCAAAGAACTTTAGGTTGAAGCCTCTCCTTGGTTGTCCTCTTAAGCTCCCTAATTTCTAGATATATGATGTATGGTGTGTGACATCTTCCTCTAACCATGAGAAATGCTCCTTTAGTGCTTTCTCATTAGTTATTAACTTATCCAAACCCACCCATATGACCATCATATTGCCCTTAGCATTAGTCAGCAGTGCATTGAGGCACATATTATTAACCCGAAGAGCTTCCTCCCTTTATTAGTATGGGGTGACCTCCTTCACATGCTCAAACATTCGATTTTTTAGTAGATACAAGCTCTTCCTTTCTCTTCTCTAACTTATCAAAAGCCTTCTTAGTACAGTCTTTCACCTTAGCCACTCTTTTGTTGAAATCTTGTTAAACTTTTCCATAGGTCTCATAACCCTCTAAACATTAGCCTTGTTTTAGTCATATATATAATGATACTATTTGAAAATTTTGTCATTGCGAACATTACCTTAGTCTGCTTTCCTTGCTTCCTCCTCTTAAGCAAAGAGGAGTCCATAAGCACTCCTTGCCATCTAAAAACAAAAAGAAATGTTTGATAGACTTAAAAGCTAACCATAATAGACGAAGCACAAATAGGGATTCACCTCATAAAACTTCTCTCTAAAGAACTCTTTCATTTTGACCTCTAACATTCAGATGCATAATAGGTTATTGGTTTTAGGATAAGAGACAATCTAACATGTAATTGAATTTACCCACTTATGTCAATTACTGAGCTGGAGGAAAGAGGGGCACCTTTGATGATGAGGACTCCTATGTTCTTCCCCTAAAGTCTTTGCCTTCCTTCTTCCTCCTTTTCCCTTTGTTAGAGATTAAATATCCTTTTTTGATGCCTCTCAAAGTCAAGAGAGCCAACCTCACCTACCAAGTTAGTAGGTCTTACCTTGGTCTCATTCGACACTTTAATTACTCCTCCTACCGAGTCCTTTTCATTGCCACCTTTGCTTATAGCTCATGGCTATGCCTCTTCTTGAGTTTTGCAACTTTATCCTTCCTCTTCTCTTAAGCTGCCTAGGTCAAGGGCATAATGATAGGAATCTAATTCCCATAGGACTAATCAATAGAGCCTAAGCCAAGGGTTTACAAAATATAGCTATAAGGATCCTCCATGAACAACTAAACCATGAGGATATTGATTTAGTATCTACTTTTGTGATAGGAATCAAAATCCAACAAAACCTATCATTAGGACAAGAACCAAAGGATTTCAAATATTGGCAATGAGGGCCCATTTTGAGCAAATCGACCTAAGAATTATTTGTCTACTAACCTCTTTTCTCTTATTCATGTATTGTATATTCCAATAGGAACACTTATCATTCTTTATAGGGCGATTGACAAACTCACTCAAACTCAACTTGTGGGTTATCTATGGATCGACCTAAACTGGTGATGAGTTGGGCCGACAAATCCTATTGAAGAATTAGCATGTTGAAGACTATTTTTACTTGTAATTTATTTTCTTTGGACTATTTATGTTATAAGTTTTTGGGACACTTTTCAATTGCTTGTAATTATGTTTTTAGGACTAGCCACCCTAAAAGTGGCATAATTGTAATTTTGTGAACTTTTTAACCCTAAAGAGGCAAGTATAAATACTTGCTTAAGTAAGGTTTTTAGGAGAGAATTTTCATAATAGACTTCACATATTACGTGAGAGGGTTAGGGTTTCTTCCTAATTCATTTGCTCTTATCAATTTCAATCCTAAGAATTGGAATTGTGGCGAGTGCAATAAAGGGAAATTGTGAGTTATATCAATTTCTTATTGTTATGTTTCTTTTCATCTTTAGTGAGTTATATCTAGGGTTGGATTGAAGTCTTCTTGGTTAGATTTGAATGCATTTGTAATCAAATTATTATTGTCTAACTGATTGGTTTTTAGCACTTGTTAATTAACTTCAATATTTGCTTCATTTGAACCGTGAAATCAATCCTTTTGGAAGGTGGAATTACGATCATTGTTCTTGTTAAATTTGGTATTATTTCACATGGTATTCAAGAGTATTAGTGATCTTCGTTGAGGAATATATCATTGTGATATTTCATTTCATGGAATATATCATTAAGATCAACTATTGCATTTAGGGTTCACGTAATAATATTGCTCCAAATTGAACTGAATTGACCTTATTTTTTGGGGATTGTTAGTGGGATTATTTTTCTTGTGCTTAATTCCCATTTAGGCACATCATAATTTGGTATTAGAGCTACACATACTTGGTTCATTTCAATATTGATCACGTGGTGTTATGGAATTGGTTATAGATCTTGAGAATTGATGCCATTATTCATGTGATTGGAAGCTAGTTTGATTGACATTGTCTAATCGTCTTTCAAATTGGTTTACATGTGTTTAATCTTGGTTTTAGGCACATCATTTTGTATTACATATTTGTTGTGCATTCCAATAGGTGCATTTATCAGTTTTATAGGATGGTGAATAAAACACACTAAGGATCAAATTAGGAACATTCTTGGACTCACATCCAACAGTCTACAATGTGTTCACTTGAATTGAAGAACTGGCTACTTAAAGACCATTTTTTTATTTGTAATTTGTCATTTAGAAAATCGGCCACTTAATGGCATCTTTGTAATTTTTAGTATATTTTTACCCTAATTAAAGTAAGATATAAATACTTGCTAACTAGAGTTTTTAGAGAGTTTTTGACAATTTTGAGAAAAAACATACACTTTGTGTCGTGAGGGTTCTTCCTTGTGAACAAAGATCTCTTATCAATTTCTTTGTGAAAATTGTGGTAAGAATCAACAAGAGTAGATTATGAGTCATATCGATCTCACTTTTGTTGTTTTACAAATTGTGTTTAGTGAGTAATATCTAGGCACAATTTGTGGATTACTTGTTGATTCACTTGAATTAGAGTTGTATATTTTCAGATTTGATTATTTCAATTTGAGATTGAATCTTAGTTCAATTATGTGTTGTTCTATTAAAGATCACATACTTGTTTGTTCTTACATTCATTTAGTGTTCAAACTCATTAATTTGGATTCCAATTTGAAGTGATTTGACACACCATTTTGATTGAGGGATTTGGTTATTGACACTTAGTAATTGATGTGTTTGTTTTCTAATTAGCAAAGCACATCATAATTTGGTATCATAACATAGTTTTGAGAAGGGGAATTGCATGACCTTCATTTGACATTTAGGGTTCTTGAATTTGACTTCTTGATCTGAGTTGTTGAAGTGAAATTGTAATAGTTTACTATGGTTTTTGTTGCATTATAATTGTTGTTGTTGAAGTGGATGTGGAGGCCTTGTAGTAGCCTTTGTGTTCTTAAAATTGCCGTGAGGAGAAGTGAAGTAGGAGGTATGTTTTCCTTTGTGGTTGTTTCAAAAATTTGAGATACATTTCTTTAGATAAAAGAGGAGTAGATTACTTGTTTGTGGTTTCCGAAATTGAAGATTGTCATTTGCAATTTTCAGATTTTCCTTGCATGGAGAATAGGAAATTATTTGAATTCAAACACATTCATTAAGTTTAAAGAAGTAATTGTGTAGTATTGATTGAATGCTATTTGAATTTTGAATTACTTCTTACCATTTGTGGAGGAGTTTAATTAAGTTTAGCATTTGAATTTGTTGTGACATAAAGTGTAAGTGGAGTTGAGTTTGAAGCTTACACCATAGTTGAGGTGTGTGTGTGTGGTGGAGTGAGTTTATGTTGTGGAGAGTGTTGCAAAGTGTTGTGAGTTTTGTTGTAAAGGGTTTTACAACGTGTTATGTTGAAAGGGTGCTGCATGTGGAGTGGAAGTGTGTATATGGCATGTATTTAAAAGGGGAGTTATAGTGGTTAAAATTTGAATTTCAAAAAGAAAGAATTAAAGTGTGGGAGTTATTATGTATTGATTCTTAAACACTTTCTTAATTGAATTCATTAACCTACTATTTGGAAGAGTGTTTAATCATTGCTTCAACTTGTTGTCATAATTGAAGTGTGGGAGAGTGTATGTTGCATTGGTTGTTTGTTTCACCGTAGGTGTGTAAGTGTGTGTTGCCATGGTGTGTGTGGTAAAGTGTATTATTAGTTTGTTGAAGTTAGTAAGCCACAATGTCAAGCGATTTGTATTTTTCTACTAATGTACTGTGCCGGGCTTTGACTTCTTTTACAACTATTGATGATGAGCAAAGAGAAAACTTGTTTCACACTTCTTACAGGGTGCAAGGTAATTTGTGTGTCATTATTATTGATGGTGGTAGTTGTACTAATGTTGTGGCTGCCTCATTAGTATTGAAATTGAAACTTATAACTACCCTGCATCCAAAACCTTACAAGTTACATTGGCTAACTGAGCAAGGGAGTCTCCATATGACCTAGAGAGCTAAGGTACCTTTCAATGTAGGGGATAAATACCATGACAAAATTGAATGTGATATTCTTCCTATATGTGCATCCCATATATTACTTGGCGGGCCTTAGTTGTATGATAAGAGGGTTTTAAATTATGGCTTCAAAAATACTTACGTATTCTAGAAAGAGGGAAAACGTATCAACCTAAAACCAATGTCACCTTCAAAGGTCCAAGAGATTTAATAACAGATCAGTAGACCATTAGAGATCAAAGCAGTTCCAATACAGGCTAAGAAATCTGGGAGGAAAAAGGTCTTATTAATGGGACAAAGTGAGTTGGAGGAGGTCATAATAGATGAGAGCCTAGTATACTTATTGTAAATGAGATATGCCTTAGGGATGGAGGGGCGTTAACATCTACCCCCTGTAGTATCTCATGTATTGGATGAGTACAACGACTTTTTTTATTGATGATTTGCTAAAGGGTTTACCACCTTTGAGAGGTATAGAGCATGCCATCGACTTCTTGCTTGGGTTAGTTTTGCCAAATTAACTTGCGTATCGCATGAATCCTAAAGAGGCCAAGGAATTAAAACGCCAGGTGGATGAGCTAATCGAATGGGGTTTTGTCAAGGAGACTCTCATTCCTTGTGCTGTTCTAACCCTTCTTGTCCCTAAGAAGGATGGTACTTAGAGAATGTGCATTGATAGTTGAGCCATCAACAAAATTACCATCAAATATAGGTATCCTATTCCTAAACTTGATGATATGTTAGAAGAACCGTATGGTGCATAGGTGTTCTCCAAGGTAGATCTTAAAAGCAGATATCATCAAACTCGGATGAGAGAAGGAGACGAGTGGAAGATCGCTTTTAAAACACACCATGGGCTATACGAAAGGATGGTTATGCCATTTAGTTTAAGTAATGCTCCTAGGTAAATTTGTTGTTGTTTATTTTGATGATATTCTGATATACAACAAAAGCTGAGAAAATCATGTGGAGCATCTTTAGGCGGTATTTTTAGTCTTAAGGGCACAACAGTTATTTGCAAATCACCAGAAGTGTTCCTTCTACCAAACTGAGGTAACATTTTTGGGATTTATTGTATCTGGTTCTAGTGTTAGGGTTGATGAGGAGAAAGTGAAGACTATTAGAGAATGGCCAACACCAAAATTAGTCGCGGAGGTAAGGAGTTTCCATGGACTAGCTTTGTTTTATAGGTGCTTTGTCCATAATTTTAGTGGCATTGTCAGTCTATTAACCAAACTGACTAAGAAAAATGTTCCCTTCATTTGGGGTGAGAAAGCCTAAAAGAGTTTTGAAGAGGTAAAGGAAAAACTTACTAGTGCTCCGGTATTAGCTTTATCTAATTTTGATAAAGTTTTTGAGTCAGAATGTGATGCTTCTAGGATAGGAATTGGTGTTGTGTTGATGTAGGATAAGAGGCCTATTGCCTACTTTAGTGAAAAGTTGAGTGGTGCAACTTTGAACTACTCTATATATGATAAGGAATTCTATTCCTTAGTAAGGGCTTTGATGACATGGCAACATTATCTCCTTCCGAGATAATTCATCATCTACACAGATCATGAGTTACTAAAACATTTCAAGGGTCAGCAAAATCTATCTAAATGCTAAGCTAAATGGGTAGAGTTTCTGGAGAGTTTTGCATATGTGATTAAGTACAAGAAAGGTAACTAGAATATGGTAGCTAACACTTTGTCATGCGGGTATGTACTTATCACTTCTCTTCAATCAAAACTGCTTTCTTTTGAATTGCTGAAGGAACAATATATGCAAGATGATTATCTGAAAGTAATTATTGAGAAATGTTTTGAGGGAAAGATGTTTGAGGGGTATTACATGATTGAGGGATTTTTGTATAAAGCTAAAAAATTGTGTATACCTTATGGGTCTGTAAGGGAATTGTTGGTGAGAGAAGCACATGCAGGAGGATTGTCTGGTCATTTTGGTGAGAAGAGAACGTTAGCCATGTTAAAAGAAAATTTTTATTGGAAAGGTATGATAAGGGATGTTCATAAGGTGCTAGAAAGGTGTGGAGTTTGCAAAAGGGCAAAAGGAAAGAAAGGCATTCAGGGTGAATACATGCCTTTGCCTATACCTACTAAACCTTAAACTGATATCGGTATGGATTTTGTTTTGGGTCTGCCCAGGACTCAAAGGGGAAAGGATTCTATCTTAGTGCTTGTTGATAGATTTAGCAAAATTTCCCATTTTGTGCCTTGTTACAAAACAGATGATGCCCTTTTATAGCTAACCTTTTCGTGTAGGAGATTGTTAAATTGCATTGTGTTCCACACAGTATAGTGTTTGATAGAGACACAAAGTTTCTTAGCTTCTTCTTGAAGACACTATGGAGAAGACTTGGTACTAAACTTATGTCAGTACCTCTTGCCATCCCTAAACTGACGGCTAGACTGAAGTTGTTAACCGTACTCTTAGCACATTACTAAGAGCAACGATTAGCAAGAATCTTACTAATTGGGACTTGTGTCTTCCTATTGTCAAGTTCGCTTACAATAGGTCTACTCATAGTTCAACTAGTAAGTCTCCCTTTAAAGTTGTGTATGGCTATAATCTTACTGTTCCATTGGATCTTATAGTAGGATTGGCAACAATGGAAGAGAGCTTAAGTGGAGTTGAGCGAGCTAAGGAGATTCAGAAACTTCATGAGAAGACAGCTGAACATCTTCAGAAAACACAGGAGCAATAGAAACTTTAGGGAAATAGGAATAAGAAAACTAGAATTTATAATCCAAGTGACTTAGTCTGGATTAATCTCAGCAAAGATAGGTTTCCTCATAAGAATTCACAAAAGCTATCACCTAGATCAGATGGACCTTTTAGAGTTGTCAGGCGCATCAACAACAACACCTATAGAATAGAGTTACTAGGGCAATATGGCATCTCAGCTACCTTTAATGTTGTCGATTTGTCACCATATTTACCAGATGATATTCATAAAGACTTATTAAATTTGAGGTTCCTGAGGCCCAAGTAGATGACAAAAATCTAATTCCTACAGGACTAATCACTAGAGCTTGAGTTAAAGGTTTACAAAATCTAGCTATGAGGATCCTCCATGAACAACTAGACCTTGGGGATGTTGATTTAGTATCTACTTTTGTATTACATAATTGTTATGCATTCCAATAGGTATATTAATCGGTTTTACAAGATGGCGAATGAAACACGCTAAGGATCAAATTGGGGACATTCTTGGACTCACATCCAATGGTCTACAATGTGTTCACTTAAATTGAAGAACTAACCACTTGAAGACCATTTTTATATTTGTAATTTGTCATTTAGAAAACCGGCCACTTAGTGGCATCTTTTTAATTTTTAGTATATTTTTACCCTGATTAGAGCAAGTATAAATACTTACTAACTAGGGTTTTTAGATAGTTTTTGACAATTTTGAGAAAAAAAACATACACTTTGTGCCGTGAGGGTTCTTCCTTCCAAACAAAGATCTCTTATCAATTTCTTTGTGAAATTATAGCGAGAATCAACAAGAGTAGATTGTGAGTCATATCGATCTTACTTTTGTTGTTGTATAAATTGTGTTTAGCAAGTAATATCTAGGTATAATTTGCGGATTACTTGTTCATTCACATAAATTAAGGTTGTATATTTTCAAATTTGATTATTTCAATTTAAGATTGAATCCTAGTTTAATTGCGTGTTACTCCATTAAAGATCACATACTTGTTTGTTCTTACATTCATTTAGTGTTCAAACTCGTGAATTTGGATTCTAATTTGAAGTGATTTGACATGCCAATTTGATTGTGGGATCTGGTTGTTCATGCTTAGTAATTGATGTGTTTGTTATCCAATTAGCAAAGTACATCACATAACATAAAGAAGCTTGGGGCTTTTAGTCACAATCCCCTTAATAAAGGCCTTCTTAGGAGGGTTAGCCTCCTTGGTAGTCTTTTTGGCCCTTTAGGTTTCCTTCCAAGTAGTGGTAGCTTGATGAGCTATTAGGTTAAAGATGTAAACCTTGTTTAGCTACATATTTGCAAAATTTAAAAACAAAGTTAGTTCGAAGCTCTAAGAAACCTTACCAAGTGTAAAGCCTCTAAGGGGACTACTTTACAAATTGTAATGGACAAGTAGCTCTCCTTTAATCAACCCCCCTTCATCATACTAATGGCTACAAACTTTTACCTTCACCCTACTTCTCAATAGCTTCAAGAGGCTCAAGAGTACCCATTCTCTATATCAAGGAAGTTGTTACCTATGTTTGGAGCATGGAAATGCCTATTATTCCTTTGTACAACATTGGTTAACACTTTAACCTTGAGATAGTCCTTAGGCATAAGTGATACGATCTTCATCCTTATTAGCCTCTCTCAATGCATTAAGATGTCTAACTTGTCATTGGACTTGACCATGACAAACTTCTCTTTTTAATCATGGATTGAGGATATTAGTCCCTCAAAAAGCTTCACACTACCTCGACTCATTAGGTAGTACCATCTTAGAGAAGGCTTGGATTGTTTTATGCCATAGAAATAATAGAAGAGCTACAACATAAGCTAAACTCTAAAGGAATCACAGAGACTCTTGAAGGCAACCAATAATGTATAAGTATTCGGAATAAGTTAGCATAGCTTGATGTGATGCTAATTGAAGAAACTATACTAAAAGTCGGAGAAGGGTAACTATAACTTTAGTTCAAAGTATCGATAGTAAATACAAAAGTGGTTACCACCTATTAAGGTAACTCACTCATTTTCCTTAATTGGACAAATGGCCTAATCAATAGGGAGTGATTCGCAGTACAACCATATGAAGTTTTCCTCTACCTTGGATGACTTGCTTTTCACGGTGTCTAGAGTTGACTTGAAGGCTACATGCTCTCTATAACAAGGCTTGATAGGCTTATTTTCCTCCCCATAGGCTTATTGTGTAATGACCTTATAGAGGGGCCTAGTAGAATTTCCTAAAAGTTTACATATCATGTGTGTAACTATTATATGAAAACTACCTTATAAGTCAAAGGTTGCAAGATTAATTAAATAATCATTTCACACCATAACCGATAGTACATATGATTAATTATTATGAAAATAACTATAGAAACCAATATATTACAGTTTACCATAATCGTAGAGTATTAGAATCCCCTACTAAATAATAAAACCAGGTGATCTCAAGATTTATAAACATTGGTTCAAAAACGTTTTGGAAAATCATAAAGTTCTAAAATAAATAACTTTACAAATTATTATTAGCTCATCCTAGTCTTTTAACTAATTTCTAATTCTACATTTATCCTTCAAGTTAGAGTTTCGAAGACTAATCACTTTGATCTTAGCCCATTTCTATACTTTAGAGTAACCTACAAGACAAATTGTTAGGGCATAAGCAAACCTTGGCTTGGTGAGTTCATCTATCACCACTATCATTTAAGCAAGTTATCAAACATTTATTAGCACAACATGAAATCTATCTACATACGAAATGAATCCATGTATGATGGATGCAATCAACACATTCATGGGAGTCTAGAATCATGAAAAGAATAGATTTACATCATCTATACTTTGATTGATCTCCATACTTACTCGCATAGAGCACCTTACGTTACCTAGGAGGCTGTTTGAGGGTATGATCCCCTAAATAAACTCGATGCTTACTTATCACTGAGAACAAAAATGCCACAAGGCCCAGTTTTGGTTAATTCCATGTTAAGCCATTGTCTATACTCAATAATGTCTCTATGGCCAAATTAGGTGATCCCTCATCAAGGTAGCTACTTGTAATCAATTTATTAACAATGCCTCATAGGCCTAAAAAATGAGCTATTATAAACACTTTGCCTCCAACAAAATTATTTTTGATAAAATTACCATCGGCAACCTTAAGGTTTTATAAACAATAGCTTCTAAGAGCATATGCTGGGTTTTTTATATAACCTTTACAAAAACATTTTAAAAGATTTAAAAGGTTTCAAAAAGTTTCAACACGTTTAAAAAATTTCTAGCAAAGGTTGAACACTCTTCATTCCTTTCTATATAACTGTTAAATCATAGATATACAACGAGGAATCTAGTTATTTTGGCCAAGAATTTAAGTTTATTGGTTAATAAGGTGATCACATAGATGAGAGCATATAAGGAAATTAATCATTCCCCTAAATAGTCAATAGCAATCAATAGATTATCATGCAATTAGTGAGCAACAAGTAGATAATAGATCATTTGAACTACCTAACCCAGGCATGACTTAAAGATCATAATAATCTTTTGGTAGGAACAAAGAGTCCTCTGATATACCTAAATAATTAAACATAGAAAGATATACACATAAGAATAACTATCACTAAAATATGCTAATCTAATAGCTCGATCATATCCCCAAGTTTTAAGATAGCCCTTTAGGAATTTTTTTAATATTGGAATTCTTAATAGTCAAGGTCTAAGGATTTAAGTCCTAGCTTATGGTCCTTCATCTAGATCTAGATTTAGGTCCTCATCACGTTAAGTCTTGTCTCAAATGATGTCATGATGAGGCAATCATATGTCCAAGAATATCTCCAAGACTATGTTAAGGATATGTCTAAGAATGTTTAATAGGTAACAAATAATCATAAGTCCTCAAGGTTTGGAAATATAACCTTAACATCCTTTCTTTGAACTTTTGTATTTTTAAGGGTTTGAAATATATCTAAACACCCAAAAATATTCTAAATGAAAGAAAAATAGAATAATCTAACAAAGGTAGAGTTTCTCCAATTGGAGGAAATGGTGGAATCTACAACTTTTACAAATAAGTGATGTTAGTATACGTATATGAAGAGTAGGCTACAAAAACAACTCGAGTTAATCAAGATTACCTTGATTGGATGAAAGCTCCATGAATACCTAAAATAAAGGTCCTAAAATATAGAAAATAAGTAAGAATAGTAACTTCCTTAACAAAGTTAAAGATCACTCAATCTTCCTGGAAGTTTCTTACCTACATGCATGGAGTTGGTGGTCTCGAAACATTTGTCGGTTTTAGAGATGTAAGTGGGACTAATTAAGAACAAAATTTTCTATCTTTCTAGTAGAATATTAGGTGTGTTGGAGAGTTGGATGAGGAAAAATTAGAGGAAAAGGGCCTCAAGGTGGCATGGGAAATGGAGGGGTTTTACTTAAGTAGGTTAGCTTTCTCAATTCCCCTTTTGGTAATAGTTAAGTTTTGTTGTTTTGTAATTAATATATGTTCTAATTTTCCATGCCTAAGGGTACAAGATTAGGTAGATTTTAGGGTCATTATTGGCCTAAGATATGATAGGATAAGTTAGTGTAATTAATACTTAAGATATGATAAGGTGAATGATGGCTTAATGGATAAGATCACATGTTGTTGACATAGTCAAAAGGGAAGTTCAAAAATGGTGGGTTCCAAGCTACTTTTAAGCTAATTTTTTAGTCATTTGTAGGTTATTTCCATAGCTTAAACATGGAAAAATTTGGGTTAATTTTAGATAGATTAAGATTAGGTAAGATGGTGATGGAGATGAAGCTATGAGGATTGATCAAACGAGCGTGGACCCCACTTGAAGTGCCGGTTAGACCGTTGACACGAGCTAAAGCTAAGAGACTTAAGGAAGCACTCAGAGAATTAGTTAAATTAGTGTAAGAAGAGGAGAGTCCCACACATTTGAGTCAAGAGGAATTAAGGATTGTGAACTTACTTGAAGTACGGATCGTAGATGTAGAAGTCAAGGAAGATTTGTAAAGGCCACCAGCTTAAAACCATGGAAGGCCGCTGGCCTAAGTGGCCGGCGTTGATATAGGAGAAAGCTGGGTTTGATGAATCCCAAAGTTGTTGGCTTTGAGTGCTAGCTTAGGATAAATTGTAGGCTGACCTTGGACTATTTTAGGCCATCGACTTTGCTTGTTTTTCCTTAGTCAAGTTAAGGTTTTGTATGTCGTTTTGATGTGCTTTGATACCAAAATATTATGTGCTCTGATACTAAAAATATGATGTGCCTTCGATTTAAATGTAAGAACACAAAGCCAATTGAAGAGTCAACCCAACCAAGTCCACAAAAATGGTGTGACACCAATAATCACGTTAAGCCTAATTGCGTGAATCAAGTTGCTATAATGCCAAATTATGATGAGGATCACTTGCAATTGTAAGATATATAAAGGATAACACAATGATGAACTAAATTCCAATCAAATTGGGCATGAACCAAATCTGAAAAATTGTAACCCTAAATCGTATGAACAAGAACAAAGTAAAACAACCAATTAGAACTAGATATAACACACTAGAAATAATTGGAAGTAACTTAAGAAGTATTGATATGACTCACAATAATCCTTAAGCCAACTAGCCACAATTTTAATTGAAATTGATAAGAGTGTATTTATGTGAAGATGGAACTCCCTCACAGCAAGAGAAGGTAGATTTTCTAATTGTTCAAAAGTCCCTTTCTAAAACCTACTTAGCAAGTGTTTATACTTACTCTAATTAAGGTAAAAACAACAAAAACCAAATTAGAAATAAAACCAACAAATGACCGGTTCTTAAGCAACAAAAGACAATTACAAAATAAATCTTCATTGATGTAAGTCCATGAATGACCTACAAGTGATCCTTAGGAAATTTTATTCGCCATCTTATAAAAAGCCGATAAATTTACCTGCTACAATGCAAAGACAAATTATTATTTGATAAATAAGACAACATGTGGATATCTGCGCTCATGTATCCAATTTGGTTTCCCTACTATAAGAACCATAGGTTTGATTCCCATCATCTCCTTAGGCCTTTGAAAGATTTGTCCTCAAATCTAAGGGGTTTTCTTTTAGACTAACACCCAGTGTTAGTGTTTGCTTGTTGGCTTGGGGTCCTGAGAAGCCATTGGTTTTACTAATCTATTTTTGAAATGAGTGAACTTCAGACGAAGACATAGGAGTTAAGATAATCTACGTACTATCTTTTTGAAACATGTAAGTGTTTCTAAACCCGTCATGTAACACCTTCCTGTCAAACAACTAAGGACTATCCAGCAGTATATGAAAGGTGCACATTGGAAGCACATCATAGATAATCTCATCATTGTATCTATCTCTTACACTGAATGGCACCTCCTCTATATAACATGTAAACTACCTCAGTCATCCAGCTAATGTAATTTATAAAGGTGGGGATGTGGACTAGTGGATAGTTATAAGTTATTTACTAATGCAGCAGATACGACATTAGTGCAACTACCACCATCGAAGAAAAGAACACATAAGTAACCTCAAATCCAACAAGGTGTGTGGAACAGGTTCTCTTACTGTATGTCCCGAACATCTAAAGATATTGTCATAACCCTGCATAACACATTAATAGGTAAGTATTTATCATCCATCTTATCCTCATGTGTCTCAGCATTCTGATCATCATAATATTCCGATAGAGCTTTGGATAAATCTATAGGCTCGACAACTTCTTCCTGATCGTCTTCATCGTTTCCCTCCATAATAGTCATTACCCTTTTATTGGGATACTGCGTAGTCATATGTATAAAACCCATACATTTGAAGTGTTTAATTTGGTGCATTTTCCTATTGCTTAACCTTGGTACTGTCTGCCTGAAATTAAATCGAACCACCTCTTTACCTTTCCCGAAAACATTCTTCTCCTTATTAGTGTTAGAGATATTTTTGTCCACAGCCTTAGCATTGTTCCCTTATTCCCTTTTCTCTACCTATCTAGCCATCAACTACAAGAGGTTTAGTAGAAGATCTATACCTATTACTAGCGGCTCAGAAAGGGTTGGATCGCCTCAACCTCTTTGCTTTCAAGGCTAACTGTACAGCCTCATCAAGTGTATTATACCTCTGTAACTCTATAACGTAGGCAATCTCATATTTCAACCCAGACACAAATCGTGCTAGGGTTTACTCAAGAGGCTCGACTAATTCACATCTGATCATTAGTGTCTTAAACTCCTATACATAATCATCAATTTTTTGCCTCCTTACCATAGTGTTTAGAGACTCATAAACAGTTCCTTCCTGTAATGTTTAGGTATGAACCTTTTCTTTAATACCCGTTTCATGTCCCACCAAGTATGTATTTCAACCTCTTCATCCCTTCGTCTACTAATTACAAGATTTTTCCACCATAAGGCGGTATAACCTATAAATTCCATAGTTGCAAGACGAACCCTAGTGTTATCATCAATTTCATAACACTCAAACAGACCCTCAACCTTATCCTTCCAATCTAAGTAATCATCTACTGAACCCTTGCCATCGAATGAAGGCATATGTAATTTTACATACTCCAATTCTCGAGGTGGTTTGAAATCCCTGCTAGGGTAAGGGTTATTCCCAAAATTATCATCTCTTCCCTCTCTAAGAGCATGATAATCTCCCTCTATTCTTCTGCCTATATTACCTCCAACTGCTCCTTCCTTGTGAACATTCTAAGGAACTACCTTAGGTGGTGGTGCTTGAGGATTTGCCACCGGTAGCTATGGCATCGTCATCCGATCTATTTTTGTTGCTAATGTAGCAACAATGGTGGTGAGGTCCTGCAACTGCTCCTCCAATGTTCTTTCACCTATAGTTCGATGACCCTAACCACCACCAACTTGGCTATCGGCCTCATTGTCAATTCCCCCATTCACACTATCATTCGACATGGTTTGAAATTTTCTTTTCTTTTTTTCTTATCACTCATAATCACTGCTTCACAACAACTACACAGTTCCACGCTAACAATAACTATCACAATACTACACTACGGTGCATTTGCACTCTCATGGTGTAACACACACTTCCACAACTCAATTCACAATTAATACAATCATGGTGCAATACACTTCAACCACACACTCACTTCACCAACACACACAACTCTACCAGGGTGCAAGCTTTAATAACAACACACACTTACACTCCTAATTCACGGTAACAAACAACAAATGAAACAATGAATGAAGGCTTCTCTAAATGGTAAGTAAACAATTCAAAAATAGTCAAAGTGTATTAAGATTAACAATACACAATAACACCCTCGACTTAATGTTTGCTTTTGAATTCAAATTGTTTCCAAATCCTCCACGATAAGAAGAGCAAATGTGAAAATCGTACTCGCAATTCCGAAATTTTGCAAAGAAATAATAAAGTAACAATCAACACTACTTTAAATGATGGAATTCAAATTCAAAGAACTTCTCCTTTCTCCCACTCACAACCTAATCATGGTAAGGATGCAAGCTAATTTCTACACTTCACAATACTTCAATTAGAGATCACACAAGCAATTCAAGGAATAATTCAACACAAGACATCAAATTTCTCTTCACACAATTCAGTTTCGGAATGAAAGATCAAGAACCCTAAATCCCAATTGTGAATCATGAAAATTTCCCTTCTCTAAACCTTGCTCCGATACCAAAATATGATATGCTCCGATACCAAAATATGATATGCTCTGATACCAAAATATTATGTGCTCTAATACTAAAATTATGATGTGCCTTCGATTTAAATGTAAGAACATAAAGCCAATTGAAGAGTCAACCTAACCAAGTCCATAAAAATGGCGTGACACCAATAATCACGTTAAGCCTAATTACGTGAATCAAGTTGCTATAATGCCAAATTATGATGAGGATCACTTGTAATTGTAAGATATATAAAGGATAACACAACAATGAACTAAATTCCAATTAAATTAGGCATGAACCAAATCTGAAAAATTGTAACCCTAAATCATATTAACAAGAACAAAGTAAAACAACCAATTATAACTAGATATGACACACTAGAAATAATTGGAAGTAACTTAAGAAGTATTGATATGACTCACAATAATCCTTAAGCCAACTTGCCACAATTTTAATTGAAATTGATAAGAGTGTATTTGCGTGAAGATGGAACTCCCTCACAGCAAGAGAAGGTAGATTTTCTAATTGTTCAAAAGTCCTTTTCTAAAACCTACTTAGCAAGTGTTTATACTTGCTCTAATTAGGGTAAAAACAACAAAAACCAAATTACAAATAAAACCAACAAATGATCGGTTCTTAAGCAGCAAAAGACAATTACAAAATAAATCTTCAAAATGGTTGGTTCTTCACTTCCATGGAACATGTGTGGACCAATTGATGTAAGTCCATGAATGACCTACAAGTGATCCTTAGTGAATTTTATTCGCCATCCTATAAAAAGCTGATAAATTTACCTACTACATTGTAAAGACAAATTATTATTAGATAAATAAGATAAGAAGTGGATATTTGGGCTCATGTATCCAATTTGGTTGCCCCAGTACTAAAACCATAGGTTTGATTCCCATCACGTTTTGTTTCTTCATTTTTATGGGATTATAAATAGTCACCGTACACTCATTATAAAAGCATCCCTGAAAGTTTATTTATATTTTGGGAGTCTCTTTGGTTCTTAAACGAACTATCAAACTTATCAGGTTGTGAATTCATGGCGTTTACCTTCAACTTATCAATCGATCATTCCATAATCGATTGTGGCGTTAACACATATACTGATGGGAATCAAACCAATGCAACAACAGGATCCATTACCCGAGCAAAGAGTGAAAGGACTACAGAACATAACATTAAGAGTCCTTTTTGAGCAAATGGAACCCGACGACATTTAAAAAGTGTCTTCATTTACTTTATATGATTTTTTTGTATTTAATCAAGTACACTTATCAGTATTATAGGAGGACAACCAAACCAATTAGCATATGGTTTAGAAAAGGGTTAACGATCCATTTGTTGAACCAAAATGAACTATAGAGAGTCGGCCATGTACTATGCTATTTTCTTTATTTTCTTATGCTTGTTTTTCCATATTTAGGGACTACTATAAATACTTGTAAGGGGGACAATAAAAAGATACTATTGTCTTATTTTGAAGAAAGCGTCACGTGAAAGAAAGGGAAATTTCTCTCTTTTTTTAATACAGTCTTATCAATTCTTCTAGGGTCGTGACGAGTGGAGGCTTGGATTGTTGTGTGTAAAATAAAAAATTGCAACTTGTTTAGTAAGAATTTGGAATTTCATTTATTCTTTGTCATTGAAACACTAGGGTTCTATGTGAAAGGGGATGCTTGCCATTTGGGAATTTTGTTCAATTACTTCTTAATTAGTATTTGCTGATTACAATTGGAGTGGCATATCATCTTTTGTTATTAGAGCTATGGTTGAGAAGGGAATTTCACGCGAGGAGTCTTTATTTTGAATTGGGAATTTAGGGTTTATATCATGCACTTGTTCAATTGTTGATTTTAAGTTGAAATTGTGTATGTTACATGAATTGTGTCGTATTCTAATTGTCATTGTGGGTTGAATTCGAAGGAAGGATTGCTTTAGGTTTCCTTATCATGGGTGAATTAAGGGATCGTTATAATTGATTCCATTAGTGTGTAATTGAATAGTAATTGTGCATTAAATTGCTTTGAATGCACTATTGACTCGAGTTGAAGGAATTTGTGCCATGGAGGAAGTGTTGTTACCGTGAATGTGTGTTTGAGTGTTTAGGAAAATTTGTGTCGTGAAGGTATATTGTGAGTTGGAGGAAAAATTGGTTTCATGAAGGTGTGATTGTGAGATAAAAAAAAAATTCTTATCAAAGCATTAATTCAACAACTATGTCAAATGATAGCATGAATGGAGGAATTAGGAATGAGGGCAATAGTCAAGTTGGAGGAGGAGGTCCGGGACATTATACTGTAGATGAAAGAACTTTAAAAGAACAATTGCAAGACCTTACTACTATTGTTGCTACTCTAGTAACACGGTTTGATTAAATGACACTACCACAACCACTAGTGGTAAATCCACAAGTACCCTACCTCAAGTAGTCCATAATGATGCATGTATGGAAGGAGCAGTAGGAGAAAATAGGGGTAGGTAAATGGGGGGAAATTATCATGCTTATCGGAAAGAAAGGGATGATAACTTTAGGGATGAGTTTTCTCCAAATCATGAGTTCGGGCCGCTTAGAGGTTTAGAATATGTGAAAATGCAGATGCCTTCATTTGTTAGAAGGGGATCTGCAGAAGAATATCTTGATTACAAAGACAAGATAGAAGGACTCTTTAAATGTTATCAGATTAATGACCATAATTGAGTTCGTCTAGCAATAGTCGAGTTTACGGGGTATGTCGCCTTGTGGTAGAAGAACCTTGTGGCTAGTAGGAGAAGAGATGGTGATGTTGAGATTCATACTTGGTAAGAAATCGAAAGAGTTCTGAGGAAGAGATTTATTTTAGAACATTACAAACAAGAAATGTTCATGTGTCTCCAAACATTGAGATAGGGAGGCAAAATAGTAGAAGAGTATGTTTAGGAATTTAAGGCATTGATGATCCGATGTGGAGTAGTTGAACCTCCTAAATAGATTATGGCATGATTTCTGTTTGGTCTAAAATATGAAATTGCCTACATAGTAGAGTTACAGCGATATAACTCCCTTGACGAGGCCATTCGGTTAGCTTTGAAAGTGGAGAGATAAAGACTTTCTAACTGTTATAGTGCAACAAGTAATAGGTATGGATCTACTACTAAACTCTATCGGTTAGATAGTCAACATGGTGAAATAGGGGGATTTGATAAGATTGTGGAAGCAAATGCAATTGTTACTAATATTGGAAGGAAGAAGGAAATTTTTGAAAAGGGGAAAGCAATTGTTGGGGTAAACATTAGGCAAATAGTGCTTCGGTCATTAGGTGGGAAGAGTCATCAAATTTAATGCTTCAAATGTTTGGGCTTTAGAAACTTAGTTGCTCAATGTCCTAACAAAAGGGTGATAACTGCTATAGAGGTGGAAAGTAAGGATGGTAAGGGAAAAAGCCAAATGATTTGTCAATAGTGCTAAAGGAGTATTATGATGATCCAGATGCTAAGGCACATGAGGATAAGAGAAATGATAAATATCTAGCTGTTAACGTGTTGCATAAGGTAATGACTACATCTCCAGATGTTGAGGACGTACAGAGGGAAAAACTATTCCATACTCTCTATAAGGTTTAAGGCAATCTTTGTGCTCTTCTTTTTGATGATGGTAGTTGCATAAATGTAGTAGCTGCTGCACTAGTAAGTTGATTGCAACTAGTCACAATTTCATATCCTAATCCCTATAAATTGCATTAGTTGAGTGAACAAGACATTTTGTATATCACTCAAAGGGCTAAGGTTCCAATCAGCATAGGGAAAAAAAATACCAGGATGAAATTGTTTGTGATGTTCTTCCTATGTGCGCATTATATATAATACTAGGTAAACCTTGGTTATTTGACAGGAGAGTGTTTTATGATGGGTTTAAAAACACCTATATGTTTTAGAAGGATGGTGAACGGGTTATTTTGACTCCTATGTCACTAACTAAGGTACACAAATTCCAGGAATAGGTCAATAAAACTACTGGAAAGAAGTCTTTATTATTGGGGCAGAAGGAACTGGAAGACAACTTGAGTAGAGTGAAATAGTAATAGGAAATTCAAAAGCTTTATCAAAAGACTTCTGAACATCTCAAGAATAATCTAGGGCAATCATGACTTCAGGGCAACAAACATTTGCAAACTGAGGTTTTCAATCCAGGTGACTTTCAAAAATTCTCATCTACAACAAAGGACCCATTAAATTTGAGGGCAAATCTTCCATAGGCTCGAGGAGATGATGAGATTCAAAAAAATGCAACAATAGGATCCATTACCCAAGCAAAGAGCTTAAGGACTACATAACTTAACATTAAGAGTCCTCTTTGAGCAAATGGAACCCGAAGACATTTACATAGTGTCTTCATTTACTTTATATGATTGTTTTGTATTTAATCAAGTACACTTATCGGTATTACAGGAGGACAACCAAACTAATTAGCACATGGTTTAGAGAAGGGTTAATGGTCCATTTGTTGAATCGAAATGAACCAAAGAGAGCTGGCCATGTACTATGCTATTTTCTTTATTTTCTTATGCTTGTTTTTCCATATTTAGGGACTACTATAAGTACTTGTAAGGGGATAATAAAAAGATACTATTGTCTTATTTTGAAGAAAGTGTCATGTGAAAGAAAGGGAAATTTCTCTCTTTTTTTAATACAGTCTTATCAATTCTTCTAGGGTCGTGACGAGTGGAGGCTTGGATTGTTGCGTGTAAAATCAACAATTGCAAGTTATTTCCTCAATCTACTGATGAGTAATATGTGGTAAGAATTTGGAATTTAATTTGATTTTTGTCATTGAAACACTAGGGTTCTACATGAAAGGGGAACCTTGCCATTTGGGAATTTTGTTCAATTACTTCTTAATTAGTATTTGTTGATTACAATTGAAGTGGCATATCATATACCATGGTTCGTATCTCTTGTATAGACAATGGGTCACAGTTCCATTCATTCTTGATAGAATTCTCAGTTGTGAGATTGTCAAATCTAGGTTTTGGGTTTCGTCATAGGTTGGCGGGGTTCGTATCAGTTTGGTATCAGAGCAATCAGGTTTGTTTGGATCACCTATCCTTGATGGGAAAATTTCCGGCACCATCGACACTTTCAAAACTCGATTTGGATGATGATCCAAATCACTCGTATTTTATGTCATTTCTTTTCATCTAATAAGTATTTGAGAAATAATCTTACAGGTACAATAATAATTCTCCATGGGATGCCATTATGTCCTACACTAGTTGATGGACACGGGACATCTTCAGATTTACAATCAAAGATCCGCGGCGATTGTATGCATTCCAAAGCATTGGCTCATGAAGACTTATGATATTTTGTACTTTGTAATTGTTTTATGAACTATTTTATGTTGTATTTTCTTTTAAGATACTTTCATTTTATTGTAATTTTCATTTAGGACCAGCCACCTTAAAAGTAGCAAAAGTTGTAATTTTGACCATTTTCTAACCTAGGAGTAGCAAGTATAAATACTTGCTTATAGTAGGGTTTGAGGAGGCCATTTTTGTAGATTTGAAACATACACTTAATGTGTGGGAATTAGGGTTCTTCCTAGTTCATTTTCTCTTATCAATTTCAATCCCAAGAATTGGAATTGTGGTGAGTGCAATAAGGGGAAATTGTGAGTCACATCAATTCTTTCTTTGTTGTTTTTCATTTCATCTCTAGTGAGTCATATCTAAGGTTAAATTGAATGTTTCTTGGTCAGATTTTTTATTGCATTTGTGATCAATTACCTTGTTTAAGATTGATTGTTCTTTAGTACTTGTAATCAATATCATTTCATTTGGTAGCGTGAATTAGAATTAGAGGGGAAGTTGATGTCACAGTTTTGATCAATCCATTTTGATTTGAATTCACATGGATTTCAATTATTTTTGTTATTATATGGTGAAGATTACATATAGGGATCGCAATTGCATCATTTGATCTTTGGTTTTCATCAAATTTCCAAAGGGGTTTCACATGAATTGTTCTCCAATTGGACTGGTTTGTAATTGAGCTGTGATTTGTTTTCTTTGAGTCATTTGATTGTGCTTGGACTTGGTTTTGAGCACATCATCTTTTGATGATGGGAAAATTTCCGGCACCATCGACACTTTCAGAACTCCATTTGGATGATGATCCAAATCACTCGTATTTTATGTCATTTCTTTTCGTCTAATAAGTATTTGAGAAATAATCTTACAGGTACAATAATAATTCTCCATGGGATGCTAATATGTCCTACACTAGTTGATGGACACGGGACATCTTCAGATTTACAATCAAAGATCCGCAGCGATTGTATCCATTCCGAAGCTTTGGCTCATGAAGACTTATGATATTTTGTACTTTGTAATTGTTTTATGAACTACTTTATGTTGTATTTTCTTTTGGGACACTTTCATTTTATTGTAATTTTCATTTAGGACCGGTTACCTTAAAAGTGGCAAACTTGTAATTTCGACTATTTTCTAACCCTAGGAGTAGCGAGTATAATACTTGCTTATAGTAGGGTTTGAGAAGGCCATTTTTGCATATTTGAAACATATACTTAACTTGTGGGAATTAGGGTTCTTCCTAGTTCATTTTCTCTTATCAATTTCAATCCCAAGAATTGGAATTGTGGTGAGTGCAATAAGGGGAAATTATGAGTCATATCAATTCTTTCTTTGTTGTTTTTCATTTCATCTCTAGTGAGTCATATCTAGGGTTGAATTGAAAGTTTCTTGGTCAGATTTTTTATTGCATTTGTGATCAATTATCTTGTTTAGGGTTGATTACTTTAGTACTTGACATTTCATCTCATTGGTAGCGTGAATTGTGCTTGTGTTGGAAGAGGATATATCACGATTTTGGTGCTTTTCTTCTCCATATAATTCACGTGCAATTCACTTGGTTTTTATTGTTATTTAGTGAAGTTGATCATTATTGGATGTTGATTACATCTTTGAACCATTGGATTGTATCAAATTTCCATTAGGGTTCACGCAAATTCCATTTTTAATGGACCAGTTTGTATGTGAGTTGAGGATTGTTTTCTTTGATTCATTTGATTGTGCTTAGACTTGGTTTTGAGCACATCAATCTTTGTTATTTCAATTACTTGTTCTTAATTCTAGGGTTTGAATAAATAAAAAAAAAATCATTCCTTTGAATTTGATCTGCAAGTTAGAGTTCAATTCAATTGCTGTTAGTATTTGAAAGAAATCTTATAAACTTCCTTTCTCAAGACCTAGAAAAAAAAAACAAAACAAAAGCAAAACAGTCTCACGAAATTGTTACTTGTTAAGTTGGTAGTGATCCTTCATAAAGTTCTAAGCTTTTCGTTGAATCTTGTCAAAACATGCTATGAAACTGCTGTTAGAGAGTTTTTGGGTAGATTTCTGTAGGAACAACTCCAATTGGATTGTTAGTTCCAAAAAGGCCAAAAGAGGAATTTTAAGTGGGTTAAGGTTAGTGAGAATAGTGAACGATTTGAGTGAAACACGTGAGCGAGAGAATTGTGAGGTTCTTATTTTTTATTACTTCTAATATTTTTTTGTGCAGCAATATGTTGAATAGAAATTCTCCATGATACGATTCCAAGGACAAAAATACGAGCACTAACAAAAGGAGGACATAGGCGTTGGGAGGACCCAAGGCGAAGTCCGGCCAGCCTTAAGTCGGCCTTGAATAAAGGCCGGCCGAATCCACTTCAAGGCCGCCGGCCTTGGAGCGGGCCTAAAATGTAGGCCACCGGCTTTTATTGTCGACCTAAGTGAAGGCCGCCGGCCTTGAGTCCGCCTTAAATGTTTCCGCACCAAATTTTTAGGATGTTATAAATAAGGACCTTAGGGTTTTTCGTGGATAAATGATCATTTTCTTGTTTTTGGTAAACACCGAGACACTTGAGTGTGTGATTCTTCTTTTGGAGATTTGAGAATATTGAGAATCGAATTTCGATATATTCATATTGTTCTTATCAAATTCTTAGTTCATATAGAATTTGTGGTGAGCATCGTTATTGAATTCTTGGAATTCTTTAACCATAGTGATTGATTTATAGAACGTGGGCTTTATCGTTCTATATTTTGATTGCAGAATAGTTTAATTTTGTCAATCATAGCATCTATAGATTGATAATTTATCCATATATTGATTTTATGCATTAGTGCCAAAATTAAAAAAAAAAAACCTAAAAATTGGAATTATTTTATTGTTGTTGACGATTTGGTTGTGTGTGAAGGAATTCATATCGGAATCCGTGTCATTTGGTACCAGAGTGAAGATTGGATTCGTAAGGGTTCAGAACGAAGGATTCGATCAGATCAAGGGTTAAATTGGTAAGGCTGTTGATTCTCAATTCAATTGTAGTTTTAATTCAATACTGCTGTTGGTTGGGAAATTTGGAAATTTGTTTTGTGAATTGTATTGCTTTGAATTGGTGATTGGGCTGTAGTTGAGAATTGGGGGTTTTTGCTGAATTCAATTATTGGGTGTTAAATTACTGTGAAATTGGTGTTTTGGGGCTATTGTTGGGAGTTGGGTTATTTGTGAATTTCTATTACTGATTATTGAAGGGTAGAGATGTCGTCGCAAGGAAGTGTTTAAAACAACAACAATAGGAATGATGCTGATAATGGGGGTGAGGTTCTGACTAGAGCTGAGTTCAATCAAATCCAAGTAAATCTTAGAATGATTATCGAGAGATTGGACGTTAGGGATAGAAGAAGCCATAGTGGTGTTGGAAATAGGACAAGACACTCTAGTAGTGAATCTGATGCTAGTAGTGGAAGGAACAGGAGAGGAAACAATGTTAACAGGCGTAAGGGGATTGAAAACATCAAGTTAAAAATTCTACCTTTCACTAGTAGTAGTAAACCAGAGGAATTTCTAGATTGGGTGCCACGGGTTGAGAAGGTGTTCGACTGTTATGAGTGGGATGAGCGCATGAAGGTGAAGATGGCATCTTTAGCATTCTCTGAATATGCTAGTTTGTGGTGGGATAAATTATAAGCTGAGAGACGTAGGGCTGATGAAGAGAAAGTGCGTTCATGGGCCTTGATGAAAAGGTTGATGAGACGCAGATTTGTGCCAGACTACTATAAACAAGAGATGCTGATGGAGTTGCAATCCTTAAGGCAAGGTAAGAAGAGTGTAGAAGAGTATGTGAAGGAGTTTGAGACATTAGTGGCAAAATGTGATATCAGGGAAACATCAGATGAATCCATAGCTCGTTTCATCAATGGGTTGAAGATGGATATTTCTAGTGTAGTGGAACTCCAGCATTACCAGACTCTTGAGGATGTGATTAAATTAGCCAGTCGGGTAGAGCAACATCAGCGCAGGCGGGATCAGAGATGGCGGGATCAGAAATCATATCAACATTATAATTCTGACGATGGTGAGAGGGAGAAGGAAAGGAAGGAAAAGGGAAAAGCAGTTTTCAGTGAAGTTGTTGACCAAACACAACAAAAGAGGAGCAGGGATATCAAATGTTTCAAGTGTTTAGGACTTGGCCATATTGCTTCTCAATGTCTTAATAAAAGGGTTATGGTGATCAAGGGGAACAAAGTTGAGAATGAGGAAGAAGAACAGAAGAGTACTGAGGCAGAAGAGGAAGATGAAGACATTATAGCGAGTCCAGTACAGGGAGATTTGCTAATGGTTCAACAGGATGAAATTGTTCCTAATCAGAGGGCTAATTTATTTCATATCCAGGGCATGGTGTAGGGAAAGACTTGTTTGATTGTAGTTGATACAGGCAGTTGCACTAATGTTGCTTCAGCAAACTGGGTTACTAAATTGGGTTTGCTGGTGGAGCAGCATCCAAGACATTATGCACTTCATTGGTTAAGTCCATAGGGAGCTGTTCGTGTACGCAAACAGGTTCGCGTTCCATTGCTTATTGGTGATTATACTGACGAAATTGTTTGTGATGTAGCTCCCATGGAAGCTACACATTTGATCCTTGGAAGACCTTGGCAGTATGACCTCAGAGCCAAGCATGATGGATACACCAATGAGTATACCATTCAGCAACAGGACAAGACATACAAGCTTCTTCCTATGAGTCCAACTGAAGTACAACACACAAGACTGATTTGCCTCAAGAAGCCTAAGGGAAAGAGGAGTCTGTTTATGTTGCCTAGTAAGATGGACGATACAGATTCGAGGTCGAATCAACTTCAACATGGAGGGAATGATACGATTCCAAGGACAAAAATACGAGCACTAACAATAGGAGGACATAGGCGTCGGGAGGACCCAAGGCGAAGTCTGGCCAACCTTAAGCTGGCCTTGAATAAAGGCCGGCCGAATCCACTTCAAGGCCGCTGTCCTTGGAGCCGGCCTAAAATGTAGGCCGCTGGCTTTTATTGCCGGCCTAAGTGAAGGCCATCGGCCTTCAGCCGGCCTTGAATGTTTCCGCACCAAATTTTTTGGATGTTATAAATAAAGACCTTAAGGTTTTTTATGGATAGATGATCATTTGTTTCTTTTTGGTAAACACCGAGACACTTGAGTGTGTGATTCTTCTTTTGGACATTTGAGAATATTGAGAATCGAATTTCGATATATTCATATTGTTCTTATCAAATTCTTAGTTCATATAGAATTTGTGGCGAGCATCGTTATTGAATTCTTGGAATTCTTTAACCATAGTGATTGATTTATAGAACGTGGGCTTTATCGTTCTTTATTTTGACTACAGAATAGTTTAATTTTGTCAATCATAGCATCTATAGATTGATAATTTATCCATATCTTGATTTTATGCGTTAGTGCCAAAATGAAAAAAAAAACCTAAAAATTGGAATTATTTTATTGTTGTTGACGAATTGATTGTGTGTGAAGGAATTCATATCGGAATCCGTGTCATTTGGTATCAGAGCGAAGATTGGATTCGTAAGGGTTCAGAATGAAGGATTCGATCAAATCAAGGGTTAAATTGGTAAGGCTGTTGATTCTCAATTCAATTGTAGTTTTAATTCAATACTACTGTTGGTTGGGAAATTTGGAAATTTGTTTTGTGAATTGTATTGCTTTGAATTGGTGATTGAGCTGTAGTTGAGAATTGGGGGTTTTTGCTGAATTCAATTATTGGGTGTTAAATTACTGTGAAATTGGTGTTTTGAGGCTATTGTTGGGAGTTGGGTTACTGGTGAATTTCTATTACTGATTATTGAAGGGTAGAGATGTCGTCGCAAGGAAGTGTTCAAAACAACAACAATAGGAATGATGCTGATAGTGGAGGTGAGGTTGTGATTAGAGCTGAGTTCAATCAAATCCAAGTAAATCTTAGAATGATTATGGAGAGATTGGACGTTAGGGATAGAAGAAGCCATAGTGGTGTTGGAAATAGGACAAGACACTCTAGTAGTGAATCTGATGCTAGTAGTGGTAGGAATAGGAGAGGAAACAATGTTAACAGGCGTAAGGGGATTGAAAACATCAAGTTGAAAATTCCACCTTTCACTGGTAGTAGTAAACCAGAGGAATTTCTAGATTAGGTGCCACGGGTTGAGAAGGTGTTCGACTGTTATGAGTGGGATGAGCGCATGAAGGTGAAGATGGCATCTTTAGCATTCTCTGAATATGCTAGTTTGTGGTGGGATAAATTACAAGCTGAGAGACGTAGGGCTGATGAGGAGAAAGTGCGTTCATGGGCCTTGATGAAAAGGTTGATGACACGCAGATTTGTGCCAAACTACTATAAACAAGAGATGTTGATGGAGTTGCAATCCTTAAGGCAAGGTAAGAAGAGTGTAGAAGAGTATGTGAAGGAGTTTGAGACATTAGTGGCAAGATGTGATATCAGGGAAACATAAGATGAATCCATAGCTCGTTTCATCAGTAGGTTGAAGATGGACATTGCTAGTGTAGTGGAACTCCAGCATTACCGGACTCTTGAGGATGTGATTAAATTAGCAAGTCGGGTAGAGCGACATCAGCGCAGGCGGGATCAGAGATGGCGGGATCAGAAATTATATCAACATTATAAATCTGATGATGGTGAGAGGGAGAAGGAAAGGAAGGAAAAGGGAAAAGCAGTTTTCAGTGAAGTTGTTGACCAAACACAACAAAAGAGGAGCAGGGATATCAAATGTTTCAAGTGTTTAGGACTTGGCCATATTGCTTCTCAATGTCTTAATAAAAGGGTTATGGTGATCAAGGGGAACAAAGTAGAGAGTGAGGAAGAAGAACAGAAGAGTACTGAGGCAGAAGAGGAAGATGAAGACATTATAGCGAGTCCAGTACAGGGATATTTGCTAATGGTTCAACAGGATGAAATTGTTCCTAATCAGAGGGCTAATTTATTTCATATCCAGGGCATGGTGTAGGGAAAGACTTATTTGATTGTAGTTGATACAGGCAGTTGCACTAATGTTGCTTCAGCAAACTGGGTTACTAAATTGGGTTTGCTGGTGGAGCAGCATCCAAGACATTATGCACTTCATTGGTTAAGTCCATAGGGAGCTGTTCGTGTACGCAAACAGGTTCGCGTTCCATTGCTTATTGGTGATTATACTGACGAAATTGTTTGTGATGTAGCTCCCATGGAAGCTACACATTTGATCCTTGGAAGACCTTGGCAGTATGACCTCAGAGCCAAGCATGATGGATACACCAATGAGTATACCATTCAGCAACAGGACAAGACATACAAGCTTCTTCCTATGAGTCCAACTGAAGTACAACACACAAGACTGATTTGCCTCAAGAAGCCTAAGGGAAAGAGGAGTCTGTTTATGTTGCCTAGTAAGATGGACGATACAGATTCGAGGTCGAATCAACTTCAACATGGAGGGAATGATACGATTCCAAGGACAAAAATACGAGCACTAACAATAGGAGGACATAGGCGTCGGGAGGACCCAAGGCGAAGTCTGGCCAACCTTAAGCTGGCCTTGAATAAAGGCCGGCCGAATCCAATTCAAGGCCGCCGTCCTTGGAGCCGGCCTAAAATGTAGGCCGCTGGCTTTTATTGCCGTCCTAAGTGAAGGCCACCGGCCTTGAATGTTTCCGCACCAAATTTTTAGGATGTTATAAATAAGGACCTTAGGTTTTTTCGTGGATAGATGATCATTTTCTTGTTTTTGGTAAACACCGAGACACTTGAGTGTGTGATTCTTCTTTTGGAGATTTGAGAATATTGAGAATCGAATTTCGATATATTCATATTGTTCTTATCAAATTCTTAGTTCATATATTATGTATGGCGAGCATCGTTATTGAATTCTTGGAATTCTTTAACCATAGTGATTGATTTATAGAACGTGGGCTTTATCGTTCTATATTTTGATTGCAGAATAGTTTAATTTTGTCAATCTTGGCATCTATAGATTCATAATTTATCCATATCTTAATTTTATGCGTTAGTGCTAAAATTAAAAAAAAAAACCTAAAAATTGGAATTATTTGATTGTTGTTGACGATTTGGTTGTGTGTGAAGGAATTCATATCGGAATCCGTATCACTCCAGAGAGTGTGATGGGGGGAATTAACACTAAATTGATCATGGAAGCTCTAACTACTGAGATGAAAAGGATGGTTAGAGCGAAGATGGATCAACTTCATGAGTAAATAGAGTAGAATTTTGAGTAGTCATGAATTGCTTCAGCAAGACGTAGGAGGGATAAAATGCCAAGAAGGGTAATGTGAATGGAAGAAAATGAATGGGCTAGGAAAGGATTTGTGGATGATATTGATCAAGATTCAGTTGTGGGTTATGAGAGGAATGTAAGAAGGAATAGAGGAGCTAGGAATGAGGAAGATAACAACTTAGGGAACACAAAGATGAAAATCCCTTTCTTCCAAGGGAAGAATGACCCCAAGGTGTATTTAGAGTGGGAAAAGAAGGTGGAGTTGATATTTGAATGCCACAATTATTCTAAAGCCAAGAAGGTAAAGCTTGTTGCCATTGAGTTCTTAGATTATGCAATTGTTTAGTGGGATCAACTGTTGTTAAATAGAAGGAGGAGTAGGGAACCAACAATAAAAACATGGGAGGAGATAAAGAGGATCATGAGGAAACGATTTGATGAAGATCATCTAGCACTTAAGAAGAAAAAAACCACGGACTCAAGATCGTTTACAAGGAATTGGAGGACTAATGACTCGAGCTAGAGCAAAGAGGATGAATGATGCCCTACAAGGACTGGTCATGGATCTACAAGCCAAGGAATCAAATTACATGTAAGGAGAACCAACACCTATTAATGTAATTCATGTTTCCATGGAAGAAAAGCAAGGATTTCAAGTTCTAAAATGAGAAATATTATATATTGAACCGAAATAGGAAAGGGAATTTGCGAGTTTGTTGCTATTTTTTTTAGTATTTGTTTTGGTTTGTAATTTATATTATTTAGTTGCCTACTTGGTTACATGAGGATAAGGAAACAAATAGATTAAGCAACTTAGGTTTTCCATATTCTTGTATGACTCTATATAAGTCGTGCAAGGGTCGGCCATGAAGGACATCTTATCTTTGATATATGAAAAACACATTTTTTCATGAGTAAAATGAAAACCACTTTTTGTTCTTTTGCAAAAGAACTTTTCTATAGAATTCTTAACTGAATTACTAGGAATACCTATTGATAACTTAGGTTACAGTCAACAAGTTTGATTGGGGTCTAGTTACACATCGCTTATTCAAGACGATCCTCGGGGTAATTGAAACCATCTAGCATCATTTGGGTTCTAGGTTTAACATACCTAGGGTTTCACGCATCATTTAGTATCAGAGCTTCGCCTTCTTGAATCAAGTAAATTTTATCATTTTCTTTAATTTGTCTATTGTTCTTTTCCATATTCGTCTACTGTTCTTTTCCATACTCGTCTATTGTCTTTTCTATATTCGTCTGTTGTTCTTTTCCTTACTTATCTATTGTGTTTTGCATATTCGTCTGTTGTTCTTTCCCATATTCATCTATTGTTCTTTTCCATACTCGTATGTTGTCTTTTCCATATTCATAGTTAGAAATTCGTATAAAAAAAATCAGTTGTTCTTTTCCATACTCGTCTATTGTCTTTTCCATATTCATAGTTAAAAGTTGTAAAAAAAAAAAAAAATTCATTCTTGTTCGGTCTTCACAATCCATTAGGGCCGATGACATCTAAGGTTCTCAATTAAACAACCAATTGTTGTTCAATTCATAGTTCATCTTAAAAAAAAAAACAAGTATGCTCACAAGAAAAAAAAATCAATTTGATTGAAAAATATAAAATAAAATAAATCAAGAATCGAAATCTCCTAAAAGAAAGAATTCTAGTTTTGGCAAGTTACAATTCAATTGCCAAATTCACTTTCCAATTCCAATCGCAATTTGTATCTTGTCTTTCTAAATCTTGTATCCTAAATTACATTCCATAATTTTGTAGATTCGGTGCAAATTTGTTGAGCATATCATTTGTGAGCAATACACGAGTGGGTATAAGGAACATACTTATATATTTCTTGTAATTGTGATCATAATTTGCTGCAAATTTTTAGAATTATGTCGAGACAGAACACTAATGGAGGAGAAAGTCGAGTGATGTTTGATGAATTGATAGGGGAGATGAAGAGGATCCTAACGGGTGAACTAGAGTAGATTGATGATAGGATAGATAAGATGGAAAGGAGTAGGGAACCATCTAGCAGTACCACTGTTAGGCGAGGAGCAGGTAGACAGAATAGGGGAGGAGTTAGGATAGATGAAGAGGAGGAATCTGATTTTAGAGATTACCAACACGTGAGGGATAGGGGAAGTATCCCAAGGTGTGATAGTAATTTAGGGAGTATTAAGTTGAAAATCCTAACCTTTCAGGGAAAGAATGATCCAGAATTGTATTTAGAGTGGGAGAGGAAGATGGATCATGTGTTTGAATGCCACAACTACATTGAGGAGAAAAAAGATAAAATTAGCTGCAGTAGAGTTTTAAGATTATGCTAGTATATAGTGGAATCAGTTGGTGCATAATAGGTATAAGTACGGAGAGTGACCTATTAGCACTTGGGAGGAGATGAAAACTATCATGCAGAAGCATTTTATTCCTAATTACTATCATAGGGACTTGCTTAAGAAAGTCCAAGGGTTGATTTAAGGGAATAACAGTGAAGAGAATTATTAAAAAGAGTTGGAGATGGCCATGATTAGGGCGAGAATTGAGGAGGAGAATGAGTCCACTATGGCTAGATTCATCAACGAGTTGAATGGGGAGATAGTTGATGTAGTAGATCGTCACCATTAATTAGATATGGAAAGGTTGTTGCATAAAGCTATTATAGTAGAGCGGCAGTTAAAATATAGGAGTGAGCAAAGGACTAGCTCGACTTCCAAAGCTCCACAGAAGTCTACATGGAAGATGATGAGAGCCAAGCCAGAAGAAGAAATGTGGATCCTCTTGAAGTACCGCCTAGACCGATCACAAGAAATCAAGCGAAACGATTCAAGGAAGCACTTAACGGGTTGATAAAGGTTGTCCATGAAGCTGGAAAGGATTGGAGCAATCATGAAGTTGGAACGGATTGGAACAACCATGGGAAAACCCTCGCTTTTATACAAGTCACACCGGACACGGGTTGAAGAGGGCATGTATGTTCAAGGCACGGCTGTGTAGGAATTCCAAGATTGCACAGGATCATACACGGCTAGATACACGGTTAAAAGGCACGGCCTTGTATGGAGTCAAGCAAATCCATAGAAAGATACATGACCAGAAGTACACGGTCGTGTATGTGACCGGAATGTGCACAGAAAAGTACACGGCCAAAGTACACGGTCATGTACACGGCCGTGTATCCCCTGCCGGCCAGCTTGTTCTGTTTTCGTGTTTTTACGCAACTTATCTAAGCTAAGTCGTTTTGGACCTGTTTTTCACGAATTGTAACCTTAGTATAAAAGCTTCTAGGGTTTAGAACAACTTAGAATATACATCTTTGAACATTAAACATTTTTTGAGAGGCACCTCTCTTGGTTCTTCAAGAACTAAATCGAACTTATCGGATTGATTTCCGTGGTGTTCATCCCGACTTATCAATCGGTCTTTCATCCCGATTGTGGCATCTTCATTTTTATATCAAGGTTCTTGTCTCGCTTATAGACAACGGGTCGCGGTTTCCACTTTAGGTGTTTGGGCGCCTTAGGTAACGAATTTCCAAACGTATTGGTATTGGGTTTTGTCACGGGTTGGCGTCGTTCGTATCAGTTTGGTATCAGAGCTTAGGTTTGTCAAAACATCAAGTTCGATTGATGAAGGTAATATCAAAAACCCTAACTCCAATTGTTCATATCAATTATCGTATTCAATTTTGTAGTACCGATTGTCTTTTGATAGTTTAATATCGACTAGGCGATTGTTAAAAAAAAAAAAAACATTCGGATAGAAAAATAGAGGAAAATTTATGAACCCTAGAGTTGTTTTGAATTCTACCGAAGGAAATTGGTGTAGTTCGGGTTAGTTCCAAGAGAATTGAGAAGAGGAAATTGGCAAGTTGATATCATCATTATTTGTGAGAATACACGAGTGACTGTGTGATATCATCATTTGAGCGAAACACGTGAGAGAGTGTATCGTGAGGTTTAATTATATATATATTTGTGTTAGTACTAATCTTTTCTACAGGGACTATGTCGAGACAACATTCTCCTGAAGGTGAGAGGGGAAGGTTTGATGCTAGGTTAGTAATTGAGGCGTTGGGGGGAGAAATGAAGAGGATGTTCCAAGAGGGAATGGTACAAATTCATGAGACGGTAGTGATAGAGCCATTTTATACTCAATCTTTATAGTATAAATTGTGTTAAATTATTATTGATTTTATAGAAATCATATGGAAATGGTACTTTAATTCTATCATCGTGATAAATCAGGTTAAATGGAGTCAAGGATGCTAATTCAAGTATTTTAGAGAAGTCATCTACAACTTGGATCAAGACAAGGAATTACACCACCGGAGGAAGCACGGTTTGAGGCACGGCCAAGGTTCAAACCGTGTTACACACTGGACAAGAAGACGGAAATGTGGACTTTGAACAGAGAGAGACACGGCTTAAGGCACGGCCGTGGTAGAAGCCATGGGAGAAACCGTGCTTGGAGCCGTGGTGGAAGATAGACGTGCCAAGGAGAAGAAAGTGTGGAATATCAACCAGATGAAGGCACGGCTTGAAATCTAGCCGTGGGTGTAACCGTAGTACACACTGGATACGGATGAAGACTTGAAGATTATGCACAGATGAAGGCACGGCTTGAAATCTGGCCGTGTATGTAACCGTGGTTCACAGTGGGCACGGTTGAAGACTTGAAGAATATGCATAGAGTATGGCACGGCTTGACCCACGGCCGTGTGTTGGGGCGTGTCAGGCAGACGAATCTACACTTCTCGAAATCTACTTGGAAAAGGAAAGATATTTTCGTATCTTGCTAGCAAAAGATCACATGCTATCCATCTAATAATATAAATAGAGCCAACCCTAGAGGGTTAGGACAACTTTTAAACTTTTGATCTTAGAATCTTGGATCTTGAAGAAGGAAACGCGGAGGCAGAGCAAGCAACCGGGTTCTTTATGTTTTTATTCTTATTTTTCGTTTTATTGATGAACATGTGTAGCTAAGCTACTTTTCTAGCCAAAGGGTCATAGATGTTTAATTCTCCACGAATTGTGAGGTCTAATTGACTTGTATTTATTCTATTCTTCGCTTTCGGGTATTCATATATCTTCTGATCGTTTTGTCATTATTATCTTTGTTGATTGGTATGAATAGAGCTCTTCTACTCAATTAGCAAGTTAATATATCGTCAACTAGCACGTCAAATCCGTAATTGTTTGATTGTTCTAGTCTTAGTGACGCAATAACATGTTTGGTTATAAAAGAGATGATCGAATTCATGTTATGGAGGTGTGTGATCATGTTTAAATAGGTTATCTTATAATCTACTGGCATGAATTGGTAGTCTCTCTAGATCTTAATGCTATTGATAGATTAAATCCTAAGCGCTCGTCTAAGGGTTGTTTAATCAATAAGAGAAATAATTCAAAGCGCTTGTCCGAGGTTATCGAGGAAGTAAGGAGAGAAAGGTTGTTAGAGCTTGTTAATAACCATAACCAATTTATCTAGGAACAAGAATAGAGAACATTTGCATCGATGATCAATTCCTAGAATTAAACCATCTTGATTCCTTTGGCTAGGCTTTTACCAATATCTGATTTTCTTACCCTGTTTTACTTTATTTGTTTCACAAACAAAACCCCCCATTTTTCTTTTCCTTATTGTTCTCTTTGAATAGAAATATCTTTACCAATCCCTGTGGATTCGACCCTACTCACCACTATATGCAAATCATATAATTGTCTAGGAGTAGGTTTTATTTTTGTTGGACTCGACACCCATCAAATTTTGGCGCCGTTGCTGGGGATTGGTGTCAAATTTATTTCTATTCTTGTATGACTCGTTCTTCTCAGACAGGTGAACTAATTTATAATCCAGAGATTGAGAAGACTCTAAAGAGGTTGCGACAAAAAGCTAGATCATCCCCTGGACCGAACTTAGTATCGGACTTGTTAGATTCATCCTTTGATTCTGAAAAAGAGGACGACATGGCAAATCTCGAGAGAACCTTAAGGGAGTTGGCTGCACCGGATGTAAATCAACAACCACTTTGTATTCACTATCCCGAACTAGCTGTGGAATTCGAATTGAAATTTGGGTTGATACATCTGCTACCTACATTTCATGGTCTTGAGAATGAAGATCCTCATAAGCATTTGAAAGAGTTCCATATAGTGTGTTCTAGTATAAGGTCGCAAGGAATAACCGACGATTAAATCAAGCTACGTGCTTTTCCATTTTCTTTAAGTACTAAAGCTAAAGATTGGTTGTTTTATTTGCCTCCAGGTTCTATCACCACTTGGATAGATATGGTAGGACTCTTCTTGGATAAATTCTTCCCCGCATCCAGAGCTGCTGGTATAAGAAGAGAAATTTGT
Source organism: Laguncularia racemosa (assembly GCA_037954665.1). Taxonomy (NCBI): domain Eukaryota; kingdom Viridiplantae; phylum Streptophyta; class Magnoliopsida; order Myrtales; family Combretaceae; genus Laguncularia; species Laguncularia racemosa. The sequence continues at coordinate 1,582,592 of JBBMOL010000155.1, forward strand.
GGTATAAAACAGAGGGACACCGAGACTCTTCATGAGTATTGGGAGAGGTTCAAGCAACTGTGTGCAAGCTGCCCACAACATGGGATATCTGAACAACTCCTCATCCAATATCTCTACGAAGGCCTACTTCCGATGGAAAGAAAGATGATGGATGCTGCAAGTGGAGGCGCCATAGTAAACAAAACCCCTGGTCAAGCTAGGGATTTGATCTCCATTATGGCTGCTAATTCACAACAATTTGGGTATAGGCACGATACGTCTTCAAGGAAGGTAAATGAGGTAAGTGTGTCTAACCTTAAACATCAAATTTCTAATCTTACCTCCCTTGTGCAACAGCTAGCTGTTGGAAAAACGCAGCAGGTGAAGGCTTGTGGAATTTGCGCTGCTCCTAATCATCCGACCGACATGTGCCCCACATTGCAAGATGACAACCATGAACACGCCAATGCTGTAGGCGGATTCCCAGGACAACCACAAAGGAAATATGATCCCTATTCAAATACTTACAATGCTGGATGGAGGGATCATCCTAACTTCCGATATGGCAATAACCCTCAACATTTCCAACAATTCCCGCCTACGCCATCACACCAAGTGCCCCAAGCTCCTTCCACTTCAGGTATGTCTCTTGAGGATATTGTTAAATCTCTTGCTGTTAATACCAAACAATTTCAGAAGGAAACAAAGCAGAGCATTCAGAACTTGGAGAATCAGGTAAGCCAACTTGCTTCTGCTGTCAACAGGTTAGAAACTCAAGGTAAGTTGCCTTCTCAAACTATCACAAATCCAAAGCAAAGCGTTAATGCAATTACCTTGAGAAGTGGAACAGAATTGCAGGGGTCAGATAAAAAAGGACACCTATCTAATCTTGAGGAAGAGACCAAGAAAGAGATTTCAACTCCGAGCCAGCAGGACAACCAGATTAGAAGGTCCCTAGTCGAGCCATCAAAGGTCACATCGATACCACCTCTTTTCCCCTCCAGATTGGCAAAATCCAAGAAGGAAGCAGAAGAAAAAGAGATTCTAGAAACTTTTCGCAAAGTCGAGGTAAATATTCCTTTGCTTGATGCAATTAAGCAAATACCGCGCTATGCTAGATTTCTTAAGGACTTGTGCACTAACAAAAGGAAGCTGAAAGGCAATGAAAAGATTAGTGTAAGTGAAAATGTTTCAGCCATTATTCAGAAGAAGCTTCCTCCTGAATGTAAGGATCCAGGTATGTTTACCATTCCTTGCAAAATAGGTAATCTTGGAATCGCTAAAGCCATGTGTGATCTAGGAGCCTCTATCAATGTCATGCCTTTGTCTGTTTATCAACGTTTAAATGTTGGTCCTTTGAAGGAAACGAGTGTTATTGTTCAACTTGCTAATAGGTCCAATGTTTATCCTGAGGGAGTTCTAGAGGATGTTTTAGTTCAAGTCAATGGGTTGGTTTTTCCTGCTGATTTTTATGTGCTTGACATGGACGATAGTGATTCTCATACTTCATCACTGATATTATTAGGGCGACCATTCCTTAAGACTTCTAAAACGAAAATCGATGTAAATGATGGCACCCTCACTATGGAGTTTGATGGTGAAGTGATTAAATTTCATATTTATGATGCCATGAAACACCCTAACGATATCTCCCCTATTTTTGTTGCGGATGTTATTAACCCATCTCCTGTTTTTGTTGCGGATGTTATTAACCCATCACCACAGGCACCAAGGCTGGAATCAAAATCCTTATCTGAATATTTAGCCAGGAACGTCTAGCCAAAGACATTAAAGAAAGGCACTTCGTGGGAGGCAACCCATGTAAAAAAAAAAAAAGTTTTGTTTTGCATTAGTTTTGGTTTGTTTTAGTTTTGTTTTGTTTTAGTTTAGTTTGTTTTGATTTTAGTGTAGTTTTGAACTCTTTGGATCGACTGCAACAAGGATACATATCATTAGATGACACTTTCCAGAGCTTAAAGGGAGCACTCCAATACTAGGGAAGTACCAATATTTCCTTTCTCTTATTCTCTAATGTCCTTTGTGTTGTTAATTCCTCTTCAATTGTGCTGAATTAGGAACAGTGAGGACACTGTTCAAGCTAAGTGTGGGGGAGAGGATAATAAAATATAGAGAATAGAGAACTAACTTATACTCTGAATGTTTGTCCTTAAGCAATTTTAAGCCAAATTTTTTCAAAATTATCATGAAATCTAGAGATTGTACTAAATATTGTAATAAGCATCTACAAAATGTGAAATTGACTTGTTCAAAATGTTTTACTCACCCACTGCTGTGATTAGAATACATGGTTAAAATTAAGTAGTGAAATCTTTAAGAAACAAATTTACCTTGTATTTAGCTTTAGAATTGGAAGTCTAAGAGTAGTTCGAGTCCTTAAGTGAAAAATGAACAAGTTTACTTCTAGGTTATATTAGCTACTATATACTCTTTGAAAAAAAAAAAATCAAAATCAAGCATAGCCACTACTCTAATGATTCAAGTAATTGAGTTAAGAGTATTCAAACTTGAATGTTAGCGTGAGGAAGAGTCCGTAGGGGTATCTCAAAACTCGGTCACTTGAGTGATGAGCTCGGGATGTGCCGACTCAATGAACTCACTATAACGATAAGGGCGAAAAAAAGGCGAAAGTTCATGAAAAGAAGCGGGCAAAAACCCGTCAAAACAGATGCTTGAATAAATCAAAAGAACATGAATGTAAACATTCATTGAATAAAACAAGACTAGAAAAGGGAGAAAATCTATGGAAAGAGTTGATACTATATGCTTTTACTTTATGTTGCAAGGATTATATGTTTACTAATGTCCAATGAAGTTTAATTGGGTGTTTTTCCTTAGTGGATTAAGTATTTACTTTTGGAATAAAAATTCTTTTGCTAAACATGAGGATTAAAGTTTGTTTTGTTTAGATTAGCTATTGAATTTTGTCCATAGTAATTTGATCACAGGAAACCAGTTTGGTTGAAGTAGTAGACATTAAATTACAAGTCATGAATTACAAATGAATAGATGCTTGGAATGATGAAAAGAAAGTTTGTATAATTTATGACAGATTTCTCAATTGATTTGATGCAATTGCTTGAGGACAAGCAAGAGTTTAAGTGTGGGGGAATTTGATAGAGCCATTTTATACTCAATCTTTATAGTATAAATTGTGTTAAATTATTATTGATTTTATAGAAATCATAAGGAAATGGTACTTTAATTCTATCATCGTGATAAATCAGGTTAAATGGAGTTAAGGATGCTAATTCAAGTATTTTAGAGAAGTCATCTACAACTTGGATCAAGACAAGGAATTACACCACCGGAGGAAGCACGGTTTGAGGCACGGCCAAGGTTCAAACCGTGTTACACACTGGACAAGAAGACGGAAATGTAGACTTTGAATAGAGAGAGACACGGCTTAAGGCACGGCCGTGGTGGAAGCCGTGGAGAAACCGTGCTTGGAGCCATGGTGGAAGATAGACGTGCCAAGGAGAAGAAAGTGTGGAACATCAACCAGATGAAGGCACGGCTTGAAATCTAGCCGTGGGTGTAACTGTGGTACACACTGGACACAGATGAAGACTTGAAGATTCTGCACAGATGAAGGCACGGCTTGAAATCTGGCCGTGTGTGTAACCGTGGTTCACACTGGGCGCAGTTGAAGACTTGAAGAATATGCACAGAGTATAGCACGGCTTGACCCACGGCCGTGTGGTGGGGCGTGCCAGGCAGACAAATCTTCACTTCTCGAAATCTACTTGGAAAAGGAAAGATATTTTCGTATCTTGCTAGCAAAAGATCACATGCTATCCATCTAATAATATAAATAGAGCCAATCCTAGAGGGTTAGGACAACTTTTAAACTTTTGATCTTGGAATCTTGGATCTTGAAGAAGGAAACGCGGAGGCAGAGCAAGCAACCGGGTTCATTATGTTTTTATTCTTATTTTTCGTTTTATTGATGAACATGTGTAGCTAAGCTACTTTTCTAGCCAAAGGGTCATAGATGTTTAATTCTCCACGAATTGTGAGGTCTAATTGACTTGTATTTATTCTATTCTTCGCTTTCGGGTATTCATATATCTTCTGATTGTTTTGTCATTATTATCTTTGTTAATTGGTATGAATAGAGCTCTTCTACTCAATTAGCAAGTTAATATATTGTCAACTAGCACGTCAAATCCGTAATTGTTTGATTGTTCTAGTCTTAGTGACACAATAACATGTTTGGTTATAAAAGAGATGATCGAATTCATGTTATGAAGGTGTGTGATCATGTTTAAATAGGTTATCTTATAATCTACTGGCATGAATTGGTGGTCTCTCTAGATCTTAATGCTATTGATAGATTAAATCCTAAGCGCTCGTCTAAGGGTTGTTTAATCAATAAGAGAAATAATTCAAAGCGCTTGTCCGAGGTTATCGAGGAAGTAAGGAGAGATAGGTTGTTAGAGCTTGTTAATAACCATAACCAATTTATCTAGGAACAAGAATAGAGAACATTTGCATCGATGATCAATTCCTAGAATTAAACCATCTTGATTCCTTTGGCTAGGCTTTTACCAATATCTGATTTTCTTACCTTGTTTTACTTTATTTGATTCACAAACAAAACCCCCCATTTTTCTTTTCCTTATTGTTCTCTTTGAATAGAAATATCTTTACCAATCCCTGTGGATTCGACCCTACTCACCACTATATGCAAGTCATATAATTTTCTAGGAGTAGGTTTTATTTTTGTTGGACTCGACACCCATCAGGTAGATCAAAGACTAGAGCAATCCACAAACGTATTCCAAGGGCATAAGAGGGAGAGTCGTTCTAGGAGAGTACCGTGGGGTGGAGATGAAATGACGGATGATGGCTTTGATGAGCCTTCTGTTGGGAGTTATAGAGGATATAGTGGTCGGAATAGAGGAACTAGAGATTGGGAAGATAGAGGAGATAGGAATAGAGAGGATGATCAATTGAGTAGCATAAAGATGAAGATTCCTCCTTTCCAAAGGAAAAATGATCCCGTGGCATACTTAGAGTGGGAGAAAAAGGTGGAGATGGTGTTTGATTGTCACAACTATAGTGGGAGAAAGAAAGTAAAACTTGCTGCCATTGAATTTTCGGATTATGCTATAGTGTGGTGGGATCAATTAATCTTGAATAGATGGAGGAGTGGCGAGCCACCTATTGAGTCTTGGGAAGAGATGAAAAGAGTAATGAAGAAGCAGTTTGTGCCTGCTTATTATTATCGTTAATTGCACAACAAATTGCAAACTCTTAGGCAGGGAAGCCGAAGTATAGATGAGTATTTCAAAGAGATAGAAGTCACTATGATTAGGGCGAATGTAGAGGAGGATAGAGAGGCTACAATGGCTAGGTTTCTTGCTGGGTTAAATAGAGAAATCCAAAATGTGGTTGAATTGCAGCATTATGTAGAATTAGAGGATATGGTTCACATGGCTATAAAGGTTAAGAACCAGCACAAGAGGAAAGGTAGTAGTAATGCACGGTTTCCACAAGGTAATAGTTCATCCACTTGGAAGACCAACCAATGGAAGAAACAAGAAAATCCTTTACCCACCAAACCAAAAGGGGAGCTGAGGCAAGCGGGTTCTACTCCTGGTAACTAAGGTAACCCTGATTCTTCTACTTCTAGAAATTGTGACATTAGATGTTTTAAATGCCAAGGTAGAGGCCATATTGCTAGTCACTGTCCAAATAGGCGTGTGATGATTTTGCATGATGATGGAGAGTATGAAACTGAGGGGGATAGTGAAGAAGATGATATGCCTCCATTAGAGGATGCTAGTGATGATGAGGAGCTTACAATGGGAAGGCTAGTGGCAGTAATGAAGCGAGCGTTGAATGTGCAGGTGAAGGAAGAAGAGGAGGTGCAAAGAGAGAATATATTTCATACTAGATGTTATCTAGGAGATCACATTTGTAGTTTGATCATCGATGGAGGGAGTTGCACCAATGTAGTGAGTAATTTTATTGTTGAGAGGCTGGGGCTCAAAACTGTTAGACACCCTAGTCCATATAAATTGCAGTGGTTGAATGATAGTGGAGAGACTAAGGTGAGTAAGCAAGCCTTGATTGGTTTTCGCATTGGTAGGTATGAGGATGAGGTGTTATGTGATGTAGTGCCAATGCAAGCATGTCATGTGTTATTGGGGAGGCCGTGGTAATTTGATAGGAAGGTTGTTCATGATGGCTTTTCTAACAAGTATACGCATGTTCACCAGGGGAAAAGCTTTAATCTTAAACCGTTAACACCTAAGCAGGTGAACGAAGACTAGTTGCAGCTACAACAGTCTTTTGCAAAACATAAGGTGAGTGAGAGAGCAAAAGACAATGAGAAAGAAAAGGAATATAAAAGTCAAGATCAAAAGGAAAAAGAGAGGAAGGCTAGAAAGAGTGTGGGAGGCCAAGTTGAAAGGGGATCAACTTTGGTGGTGAGTGAAAAGGAGAGGGCAGCCTTGCAAAAGGAGAGTTGTGTGGCAAGAGCGAGTGTAGTAAGGAGAGCGTTAGTGATGAGGCAACCTAAGTTGTTGTTGGTTTTTAAAGAAACATGTTTGACTACTAACGAACTATCTAACTCTTTGCCTAGTGTGGTTGTGTCTCTTGTGTAGGACTTTGAAGATGTCTTCCCTGAGGAGATTCCAAAGGGATTACCACCTATTCGTGGTATTGAGCACCAGATTGACCTTGTACCCAGAGCATCGATTCCAAACATGCCAGCTTATAGGAGCAATCCGGAGGAGACAAAGAAACTCCAAAGGTAGGTCGATGAATTAATGGAGAAGGGCTACGTGAGAGAAAGCATGAGTCCATGTGTAGTGCCTGTGATTTTGGTGCCTAAGAAGGATGGGACATGGAGAATGTGTGTTGACTGCCGCGCCATCAATAACATCACGGTAAAGTATCATCATTCCATTCCTCGCTTAGATGTCTTCTTAGAAGGGTTATATGAGTCTAGTGTCATTCCTCATGAGCCTTGGATAGACGTTTCCATAGATTTTGTGTTAGAATTACTAAGGTTTAGGCATGGTTGAGATTCTATTTTTGAGGTTGTGGATAGGATTCCTAAAATGGTTCATTTCATTCATTGTCACAAAACTGATGATGCTATACACATTGTTGATGTGTTCTTTAGAGAGGTAGTGTGTCTGCATGGTATACCTAGTAGCATTGTTAGTGATCGGGATGTAAAAATTTCGAGTCATTGTTGGAGAGTATTGTGGGAAAGGTTGGGAACTAAATGGATGTTTTCAACTATCTATCACCCACAAATTGATGGGCAAACTGAGGTGGTTAACAGGACTTTAATTCAATTGTTGAGGGCAACCATAGAGAAGAACATTAGGACTTGGGAGGATTGCCTACCATTTATGGAGTTGGCATATAATAGGGCTTTACATAGCACTACTCAATGTTCACCATTTGAGATTGTGTATGGTTTTAACCCACTGAATCCTAATTATTTATTGCTATTGCCACTTAACAAGTCTATGAGTTTTGATACTGATTCTAAGGCAGATTTCGTGAGAAAGCTACATGCATAGGTAAAGATTAGGATTGTAAAACAAAATGTCAGGGTCGCTTCAAGGGTGAATAAGGACAGGAGACCCAAGATTTTTCAACATGGAGATTGGGTTTGGGTGCATTTTCGCAAGGAGAGTTTTCCATTGCAGAGGAGATCCAAGTTGAACCCTAGGGGAGACGGTCCATTTTCGATGCTTGAGAAAATCAATGATAATGCCTACAAGAAAAATTTACCAGGTGAGTATCCAGTAAGTGTCACATTTTATGTTACTGATCTGAGTCCATTTGATGCATGCAATGATTTGAGGACAAATCCTTTTCAAGAGGAGGGGAATGATGAGATCTATGATGAGAGCCAAGCCGGAAGAAGAAATGTGGATCTTCTTGAAGTGCCGCCTGGACCGATCACAAGAAATCAAGCAAAACGATTCAAGGAAGCACTTAACGGGTTGATAAAGGTTGTCCATGAAGCCGGAAATGATTGGAGCAATCATGAAGTTGGAACGGATTGGAACAATCATGGGAAGACCCTTGCTTTTATACAAGTCACACCAGACACGGGTTGAAGAGGGCGTGTATGTTCAAGGCACGACTGTGTAGGAATTCCAAGATTGCACAGGATCATACACGGCTAGATACACGGCTAAAAGGCACGGCCGTGTATGGAGTCAAGCAAATCCACAAAAAGATAAACGACTAGAAGTACACGGCCGTGTATGTGACCGGAATGTGCATAGAAAAGTATACGGCCAAAGTACACGGTCGTGTATCCCCTACCGGCCAGCTTGTTCTGTTTTCGTGTTTTTACGTAACTTATCTAAGCTAAGTCATTTTTGACTTGTTTTTCACGAATTGTAACCCTAGTATAAAAGCTCCTAGGGTTTAGAACAACTTAGAATATACATCTTTGAACATTAAACATTTTTTGAGAGGCACCTCTCTTGGTTCTTCAAGAACTAAATCAAACTTATCGGATTGATTTATGTGGCGTTCATCCCGACTTATCAATCGGTCTTTCATCCCGATTGTGGCGTCTTCATTTTTATACCAAGGTTCTTGTCTCGCTTATAGACAACGGGTCACGGTTTTCACTTTAGGTGTTTGGGCGCCTTAGGTAACGAATTTCCGAACGTATTGATTTTAGGTTTCGTCACGGGTTGGCGTGGTTCGTATCAGAAGAAAAACTCCACCAATTCAAAGCCTAAGGAGGATGTGAGGGCTAAGAATCAAATTGCTGCACCTAAGGGAAAGACTGACACTAAACCCCCTTCCACAACAAGAGATATTAAGTGTTTTAGGTGTCAGGGATTTGGGCACATTGTATCTCAATGTCTAAATTAGAGGGCTATGATTATTAGTGATACTGGGGATGTAGAGAGTGTGAGCTCTAAAGAAGAGGAGGAGTCACCATCATAGGAGTATGATGATGTTGACTTAGAGGGACTCGTAAGTGGCAAGTTGTATGTCACGAGGAGAGTACTTAGTGTACAACCCCAGGAGGATGGTGAAGGGATCCAATGTGAACATATTTTTCATACACGGTGTCACGTGTAGAGCAAAGTTTGTAGCATGATAATCGATAGTAGCAACTGCACTAATGTTGCTAGCACCTTGCTAGTTGATAAGATGCAATTGAAAGTTGTGAAACATCTGAAACCATATCGATTATAGTGGTTGAATGAATGTGGGGAGGTTAAGGTGATTAAGCAGATTCTTATAGCCTTTTCCATAGTGAGCTATAAAGACAAGGTTATGTGTGATTTGGTACTTATGTAGGCTAACCACATATTGTTAAGGCGACCATGGCAGTTTGATAGGAAGGTTATGTACGATGGGTACAAGAACCAATATTCTTTTGTTTTAAACAAAAGGGAGGTAGTTTTAACTCTACAGAAACCATAGTGATACGAACCATGCCAACGTGTGACGAAACCCAATACCAATACGTTCGGAATTACTACCTAAGATACCAAACAATCGAGTGGAAATCGCGACCCGTTGCCTATAAGGGAGGCAAGAACCTTGGTATATTATGTAGACGCCACAATCGGGATGAAAGACCGATTAATAAGTCGAGATGAACGCCACGGAAGAAAATCCGATAAGTTCTAGAGTAGTTCTTTAAAGAACCAAGAGAGGAATTCTCTCAAAAGAGTTTTCAAACTTGTATGTTGTATATTCTATCTGTTCTAAACTGATAGAGCCATTTTTTACTCAATCTTTATAGTATAAATTGTGTTAAATTATTATTGATTTTATAGAAATCATAAGGAAATGGTACTTTAATTCTATCATCGCGATAAATCAGGTTAAATGGAGTCAAGGATGCTAATTCAAGTATTTTAGAGAAGTCATCTACAACTTGGATCAAGACAAGGAATTACACCACCAGAGGAAGCACGGTTTGAGGCACGGCCAAGGTTCAAACCGTGTTACACATTGGACAAGAAGACGGAAATGTGGACTTTGAACAGAGAGAGACACGGCTTAGGGCACGGCCGTGGTGGAAGCCGTGGGAGAAACCGTGCTTGGAGCCGTGGTGGAAGCTAGACGTGCCAAGGAGAAGAAATTGTGGAACATCAACCAGAGGATGGCATGGCTTGAAATCTGGCCGTAGGTTTAACCGTGGTATACACTGGGCACGGATGAAGACTTGTTGATTATGCACAGAATAAGGCACGGTTGGAAATCTAGCCGTGGGTGGAGCCGTGGTACACACTGGACACGGAAGATGATACATGAAATATGCACAGAGGATGGCACGGCTTGACCCACGGCCGTGTGTTAGGGCGTGCCAGGCGGACGAACATTTACTTCTCGAAATCTACTTGGAAAAGGAAAGATATTTTCGTATCTTGCTAGCAAAAGATCACATGCCATCTCCCTAACAATATATATAGAACCAACCCTAGAGGGATAGGAGAACTTTTAAAACTTTTGAATCTAAGGATCTTGAAGAACCTTGGATCATCTTGGAGGCAGAGCGGGCAACCGGGTTCATCATGTCTTTACTTTTTATTTTCGTTTTATTGATGAACATGAGTAGCTAAGCTACTTTTCTGGCCAAAGGGTCATAGATGTTTAATTCTCCATGAATTGTGAGGTCTAATTGACTTGTATTTATTCTATTCTTTGCTTTCGGGTATTCATATATCTTTTGATCGTTTTGTCATTATTATCTTTGTTGATTGGTATGAATATAGCTCTTCTACTCAATTAGCAAGTTAATATATTGTCAACTAGCACGTCAAATCCGTAATTGTTTGATTGTTCTAGTCTTAGTGACGCAATAACATGTTTGGTTATAAAAGAGATGATCGAATTCATGTTATGGAGGTGTATGATCATGTTTAAATAAGTTATCTTATAATCTACTGGCATGAATTGGTGGTCTCTCTAGATTTTAATGCTATTGATAGATTAAACCCTAAGCGCTTGTCTAGGGTTGTTTAATCATTAAGAGAAATAATTCAAAGCGCTTGTCTGAGGTTATCGAGGAAGTAAGGAGAGATAGGTTGTTAGAGCTTGTTAATAACCATAACCAGTTTATCTAGAACTAAGAATAGAAAACATTTGCATCGATGATCAATTCCTAGAATTAAACTATCTTGATTCCTTTGGCTAGGCTTTTATTAATATCCGATTTTCTTACCTTGTTTTACTTTATTTTGATTCACAAACAAACCCCACCCCCCCCCCAATTTTTCTTTTCCCTTTTATTCTCCTTGAATAGAAATAAGTTTAACCAATCTCTGTGGATTCGACCATACTCACCACTGTATGCAAATCATATAATTGTCTAGGAGTAGGTTTTATTTTTGTTGGATTCGACACCCATCAAATTTTGGCGCCGTTGCCGGGGATTGGTGTCAAATTTATTTCTATTCTTGTATGACTCGTTCTTCTCAGACAGGTGAACTAACTTATAATCTGGAGATTGAGAAGACTCTAAAGAGGCTGCGACAAGAAGCTAGATCATCCCCCGGACTGATCTTAGTGTCGGACTTGTCTGATTTATCCCTTGATTATGAAAAAGAGGACGACATGGCAAATCTCGAGAGAACCTTAAGGGAGTTGGCTGTACCGGATGTGAATCAACAACCACTTTGGATTCACTATCCCGAACTAGCTGTAGAATTCGAATTGAAATCTGGGTTGATACATCTGCTACCTACATTTCATGGTCTTGAGAATGAAGATCCTCACAAGCATTTGAAAGAGTTTCATATAGTGTGTTCTAGTATGAGGCCGCAAGGAATAACCGACGAACAAATCAAGCTACATGCTTTTCCGTTTTCTTTAAGTACTAAAGCTAAAGATTGGTTGTTTTATTTGCCTCCAGGTTCTATCACCACTTGGACAGATATGGTGAGACTCTTCTTGGTCAAATTCTTCCCCGCATCTAGAGCCGCTGGTATAAGAAGAGAAATTTGTGGTATAAAACAGAGGGACACCGAGACACTTCATGAGTATTGGGAGAGGTTCAAGCAACTGTGTGCAAGCTGCCCACAACATGGGATATCTGAACAACTTCTCATCCAATACTTCTATGAAGGCCTACTTTCGATGGAGAGGAAGATGATGGATGCTGCAAGTGGAGGCGCCATAGTAAACAAAACCCCTGGTCAAGCTAGGGATTTGATCTCCATTATGGCTGCCAATTCGCAACAATTTGGGTATAGGCATGATACATCTTCAAGGAAGGTAAATGAGGTAAGTGTTTCTAACCTTGAACATCAAATTTCTAACCTAACCTCCCATGTGCAACAGATAGCCCTTGGAAAAACACAGCAGGTGAAGGCTTATGGAATTTATGCTGCTCCTAATCATCCGATCGACATGTGCCCTACATTGCAAGATGACAATCATGAACACGCCAATGCTGTAGGAGGATTCCTAGGACAGCCACAAAGGAAGTATGACCCCTACTCGAATACTTACAATCCTGGATGGAGTGATCATCCTAACTTCCGATATGGCAATAACCCTCAACATGTCCAATAATTCTAGCCAAAGCCATCACACCACGTACCCCAAGCTCCTTCCACTTCAGGTATGCCCCTTGAGGATATTGTTAAGTCTCTCGCTGTGAATACCAAACAATTTCAGGAGGAAACAAAGCAAAGCATTCAAAACATGGAGAATCAGGTAAGCCAAGTTGCTTCAGCCGTAAACAGGTTAGAAACTCAAGGTAAGTTACCTTCTCAAACTATTACAAACCTTTGGCTAGGCTTTTATTAATATCCGATTTTCTTACCTTATTTTACTTTATTTTGATTCACAACCACCCCCCCCCCCCCCCCCCCCCCCCCCCCATTTTTCTTTTCCCTTTTATTCTCCTTGAATAGAAATAAGTTTAACCAATCTCTGTGGATTCGACCCTACTTACCACTATATGTAAATCATATAATTGTCTAGGAGTAGGTTTTGTTTTTGTTGGATTCAACACCCATCATAAACCCTAGGAGTTTTATAGTAGGGTTTACAATTCGTAACAATAAAGGCCCAAAACGACATAACATCATTAAGTTGCGTAAAAATAACAAAACAGGGACATAAAGGCCGGCGGCGTATGAGTGAAGGTTGGCGGCGTTGAAATGAAGGCCGGCGGCCTTGGAGCCGGCGTTGGATATATACACGGCCGTGTACTTCTAGACGTGTATCTTTCTGTGGAAATTCTTGACACCATACACGGCCGTGCCTTTGAATCATGTATACGACCGTATATGATTCTGTGTAACCTCCTGACTCCTATACGGTCGTGCCTTGTAAAGACATGCCCTCTTCAACCCGTATCCGTTATGACTTATACAAGAGCAAGGGCATTCCCATGGTTGTTCCAATCCTTTCCAACTTCATGATTGCTCCAATCCTTTCCGGCTTCGTGGACATCATTTATCAACCTGTTAAGTGCTTCCTTGAATCGTTTTGCTCGAGTTCTTGTGATTGGTCCAGGTGGCACTTCAAGAGGATCCACATTCCATCTTCTAGCTTGGCTCCCATCATGGCTCTCATCATTCCCCTCCTCTTGAAAATGATTTGTCCTCAAATCATCGCCTGCATCGAAAGGACTCAGATTAGTAACATTAAACATAGCACTCACTTGATATTCACCTGGTAAATCTATCTTGTATGCATTATCATTGATGCGCTTAAGAATTTGAAATGGTCCATCGCCTCTAGGAAGTAGTTTAGATCGACGCTGCATAGGAAACCGCTCTTTGCGCATGTGAACCCAAACCTAGTCTTCAGGTTCAAAGACAGCTTGTCGACGACCCTTGTTGGCTTGTTTCACATACTGCTTTATTCTTCGCTCAATGTTTAACCTTGCCTTCTCATGGATCTGTTTAACAAATTCTGCTTTCTTCTTGTCATCTAGATTAACATACTCAGAAATAGGCAAAGGTGATAAATCTAAAGGAGTTAGTGGATTAAAACCATACACAATTTCAAAAGGAGTAAACTTAATAGCAGAATGCATTATGCGATTATAGGCAAATTCAACATGTGGCAAACAATCCTCCCAACTTTTAATCTTCTTTTTAATGACAGCCCTCAACAAAGTAGATAAAGTTCGATTTACTACCTCAGTTTGACCGTCAGTCTGTAGATGACAAGTAGTAGAAAACAATAACTTAGTTCCTAACTTAGCCCACAAGGTCTTCCAGAAGTAGCTCAAGAACTTAGAATCTCTATCCGATACGATTGTTCTAGGCATACCATGTAATCTCACAACTTTCCTAAAGAACAAATTATCAATATTACAAGCATCATCTATTTTGTGACAAGGAATGAAATGTGCCATTTTAGAGAATCTATCCACGACTACAAAAATAGAATCTCGACCATGTTTAGACCCATGTAACTCATCTAACATGTCATCTAAGCGAGGAATGGGACGACGATACTTTACCGTGATGTTGTTGATGGCGTAACAGTCAACACACATTCTCCATGACCCATCCTTCTTAGGCACCAAAATCATAGGCACTGCACATGGACTCATGCCTTCTCTCACGTACCCCTTCTCCATTGATTCATCGACCTGCCTTTGGAGTTCCTTTGTCTCCTCTGGATTGCTCCTATAAGCCGGTTTGTTTGGAATCGATGCTCCGGGTACTAGGTCAATCTGGTGCTCAATACCACGAATAGGTGGTAATCCCATTGGAATCTCCTCAGGGAAGACATCTTCAAAGTCCCGCACAATAGACACAACCACACTAAGCAAAGAGTTAAATAGTTCGTTAGTATTCAAACAAGTTTCCTTAAAAACCAGCAACAACATAGGTTGCTTCATCACTAACGCTCTCCTCACTACACTCGCTCTTGCCACACAACTCTCCTTTTGCAAGGTTGCACTCTCCGTTTCACTCACCACCAAAGTTGATCCCCCTTCAACTTGGTCTCTCACGCTCTTTCCAACCTTCCTCTCTTTTTCCTTTTGATATCGACTTTTGTGTTCCTTTTCTTTCTCGCCGTCTTTTGCTCTCTCACTCTCCTTCTGTTTTTCACTTACCTTATATTTTGCAAAGAACTGTTGTAGCTGCAACTGATCCTCATACACCTGTTTAGGTGTTAAGGGTTTAAGATTAAAGCTTTTCCCTTGGTGAACAAGCGTATAATTGTTAGAAAAGCCATCATGAACAACTTTCCTATCAAATTTCCATAGCCTCCCCAACAACACATGACACGCTTGCATCGGCACTACATCGCATAGCACCTCATCCTCATACCTACCGATGCGAAAAGCAATCAAGGCTTGCTTACTCACCTTAGTCTCGCCACTATCATTCAGCCACTACAATTTATATGGACTAGGGTGTTTAGTAGTCTTGAGTCCCAACCTCTTGACAATAAAATTACTCACCACATTAGTGCAACTTCCTCCATCAATGATCAAATTGCAAATATGATCACCTAGATAACATCTAGTATGAAAGATATTCTCTCTTTTCCTATCTCCTCCATCTTCCCAATCCCTAGTTCCTCTATTCCTACCACTATATCCTCTATAACTCCCGACAGAAGGTTCATCAAATTCATCATCCGACATTTCATCTCCACCCCTTTGTACTCTCCTAGAACAACTCTCCCTTTTACGCCCTTGGAAAACATTTTTAGATTGCTCTAGTCTATGCTCTACCGTCTCATGAATTTGTTCCATTCCCTCCTGAAACATTCTCTTCATCTCACCCCTCAACGCCTCAATCACTAACCTAGCATCAAACCTTCCCCTCTCACTTTCAGGAGAATGTTGCCTCGACATAGTTCCTGCAGAAAAAAGGTTAGCATGAACATAAATATATATATGATTAAGCCTCACGAAACACTCCCTTACGTGTTTCGCTCCAAGGATGATATCGCACAATCACTCGTGTATTCTCACAAGCAATAATGATATCAATTCACCAATTCCTCTTCTCAATTCTCTTGGAACTAACCCAAACTACACCGATTCCCTTCCGTAGAATTCAAAATAACTCTAGGGCTCGAAATTTTTCCTCTTTTTCTTTCGATTTTTTTTTGTTGCCTTTGTTTGTTGCTCTTGATCACGTTCCCTTTTTTTGTGTCGTGATTCTTTTTTTTTTTTTGTAACAAACGTGAATAGTAGGTACTACACTTTCAATAGACAATTAACACTATGAAATTGAGTACGAACAATTGATATGAACGATTGGAGTTAGGGTTTTGATATTACCTTCCTCAAACCGAACTGATGTTTTAACAAACCTAAGCTCTGATGCCAAATTGATATGAACCACGCCAATGTGTGAAGAAACCCAATACCAATACGTTCTACCCAAGATGCCAAACAATCGAGTGGAAACCGCGACTCGTTGCCTATAAGGGAGGCAAGAACCTTAGTATATTATGTAGACGCCACAATCGGGATGAATGACCAATTGATAAGTCGGGATGAATGCCACAAAAGAAAATCCGATAAGCTTTAGAGTAGTTCTTTAAAGAACCAAGAGAGGAATTCTCTCAAAAGAGTTTTCAAACTTGCATGTTGTATATTCTATCTATTCTAAACCTTAGGAGTTTTATAGTAGGGTTTACAATTCGTAACAATAAAGGCCCAAAATGACATAACATCATTAAGTTGCGTAAAAATAACAAAACAGGGACGTAAAGGCCGGCAGCGTATGAGTGAAGGCCGGTGGCCTTGGAGCCAGCGTTGGATATATACACGGCCATGTACTTCTAGACGTGTATCTTTCTATGGAAATTCTTGACACCATACACGGCCATGCCTTTGAACCGTGTATACGACCGTATATGATTCTATGTAACCTCTAGACTCCTACACGGCCGTGCCTTGTAAAGACACGCCTTCTTCAACCCATATCCGTTATGACTTATACAAGAGCAAGGGCATTCCCATGGTTGTTCCAATCCTTTCCAACTTCGTGATTGCTCCAATCCTTTCCGACTTCGTGGACATCCTTTATCAACCCGTTAAGTGCTTCCTTGAATCATTTTGCTCGAGTTCTTGTGATCGGTCCAGGTGGCACTTCAAGAGGATCCACATTCCATCTTCTGGCTTGGCTCCCATCATGGCTCTCATCACATAGGAAGCTTACGAGGATCAAGTGAAAATTACCAAAGAAGTTAGAGCAAAACACAAGCCTGTGCAAGAGAAGGAAGAGAAAAAATAAAAGAATGAGAGACAAACATTGGTAAGCTATGAGGGAAAAGAGTCTGAAACATTAAGATAAGAGAAATTTACTAGAAAAGTGAGGTTAAGAGTGTAATGTTGGCGAGGAAACAACTACTTATACTTATATACAAGGATGTTTATTTTACTTATACTGACACTAATCTTTTATTGCCTAATGTGGTGTTTTCTTTTAGCTTTGTGATAGGTATAGATGGCATAGCCGTAGATGAGAAGAAATTAGATGTGATCCAAGAGTGGCCAATACTAAAGGGACGTATCAAAACCGTGTTTCATCTAGGAGAAAAGGTTTGAGCGCATTTGAGAAAAGAAAGATTTGCACCACAACAAAAGCCTAAATTACATCCTGGAGGAGAGGGACTTTTCCAAGTCTTGGAGCGCATCAATTATAACACCTACAAGATTAATTTGTTGAGTCACAATGGTAATATAAGTGCAATTATAATGTTTCTGATCTTACTTTTTATAATGCAGGTGATTCGAGAACAAATCTTTTCAAGGAAGTAGGGAATGATGAGGATCATCTAGCACTTAAGAAGATAAAAACCAAGGACTCAAGATCCTTTATAAGGAATTGAAGGACTAATGACTTGAGTTCGAGCAAAGAGGATGAATGATGCCCTACAAAGATTGGTCATGGATCTATAAGCTAAGGAATCAAATTACATAAAAGGAGAACCAACACCTATTAATGTAATTCATGTTTCCATGGAAGAAAAGCAAGGATTTGAAGTTCTAGAATAATAAATATTATATATTGAACTGAAATAGGAAAGGGAATTTGTGAGTTTGTTGTTATATTTTTTTAATATTTTTTTTTTGTAATTTATATTATTTAGTTGCCTATACGGTTGCATGAGGATAAGGAAACAAATGGATTAGGCAGCTTAGGTTTTCCATATTCTTGTATAACTCTATATAAGTCAAGCAAGGGCTGGCCATGAAGGACATCTTATCTTTGATATATGAAAAACACATTTTTTTGTGAGTAAAATGAAAACCACTTTTTGTTCTTTTGCAAAAGAACTTTTCCATAGAATTCTTAACTGAATTACTATGAATACCTATTGATAACTTAGGTTATAGTTAACAGGTTTGATTGAGGTCTAGTAACACATCGTTTATTCAAGATGATCCTTGGGGTAATTGAAACCAACTAACATCATCGGGGTTCTAGGTTTAACAAACCTAAGGTTTCACGCATTACGATTTGTGCCTATATACTACTATAGGGAATTATACAACAAATTACAAACCTTTAAGCAAGGCAATTGTAGTGTGGAGGAATATCATAAGGAGTTGGAGGTTATCATGATTCGGGCTAATATTGAGGAGGATCGAGAAGTGAGCATGGCGAGGTTTTTAGCTGACTTGAATAGGAAGATTCATAATATGGTGGAGTTGTAGCATTGTGTTGAATTGGGGGACATAGTGTATATGGCTATTAAAGTTGAGAACCAACTCAAGTGGAAGGGTACTAGTACTATATGTACTACATCTAATTCATCCACTTGGAAAACAACTCCATAGAAGGAGGTGAAGCAGTTTAAACCAACTCCCAAAAAGATGTTAGAGTTTGCTAACACTGGAATTCAAGGTAAATCCAATTCTTCTACTTCTAGGAATCATGATATTAAATGCTTTAAATGTCAGAGTAAAGGTCATATAGCTAGTCAATGTCCCAATAGAAGAGTTTTGGTGATGAGGGGTGATGGGATGATTGAGACTAATAGTGATTTCGATTGTGATTCTATGCCTCCATTGGAGGATGTTGATGGTGAAGAGTGTGTTGTTCAAAGAGATTTGTTGGCGATGGTGGCTAGGAGAGCTTTAAATGAACAAGTTAAAGAAGAGGAAGAGATGTAAAGGGAGAATATTTTTCATAATAGATGCCTAGTTCAAGACAAGGTGTGTAGTGTGATTATACATGGTAGGAGTTAACTAACGTGGTAAGTGCAGCTATGGTTGAGAAATTGGGACTTCCCACTAATAAACATCCTCGACCTTATAAAATGCAGTGGTTGAACGATAGTGCTGAAGTGAGGGTGAACAAGTAGGTGTTAGTTACTTTTCTCATTGTGAGGTATGAAGATGACGTTTCATATGACGTATTTTCGATGCAGGCTACTCACTTATTGCTTAGATGACCATGGTAGTTTGATAAGAGGGTTAAGCATGACGACTTTACCAATAAGTATTCCTTTGAGCACAATCAAAGGCCAGTTACTCTTGTGCCTTAAACACCTAAGCAAGTTTATGAGGATCAGGTGAAACTGCAAAAAAGAGAGTGGTCAAAAGAAAGAGTGTGATAAAAAGACAATGAGTGAGATTACAAAAGGAAAAGAGAGAGAAGATGAGACTTGTGAGAAAATAAAGAGAAAAGCTGAGAGAAAGGAAAATTTTTATATGAGGGCGAGTGAGGTTAAAAGAGTGACAATTTTGCAAAGCCGATGATTGTACTTTTGTATAAAGAGGCTATTCTTAATGCTGACCAACTTGACACTTTGTTGCTAAGTGTTGTTTTTTCTCTCTTATAAGGCTTCAAAGACGTCTTTCCAAAGGAAACCCCAAAGGTTTTACCACCCATTAGAGGGAATGAGCATCGAATAGATTTTGTACCTGGCGCAATCATTCCAAACCGACTAGCTTATAGGAGTAATCTTGAGGAGGCGAAAGAACTCTAAAAGCAGATTAATGAGCTAATGGAGAAGGGGTACATAAGGGAAAGTATAAGTCCATGTGTAGTTCCAGTGATTTTGGTGTCTAAGAAGGATGAGTTATGGAGAATTTGTATTGATTATCGAGCCATCAACAACATTACAATAAAGTATCAGCATCATATTCTATGCTTAGATGACATGTTAGATGAATTACATGGGTTTTACATATTTTCTAAAATCAATTTGAAAAGTGAGATCATTAGATTAGGATGAAAGAAGGGGATGAATGGAAACCACATTTAAAACAAAGTATGGTTTATATGAGTGGTTAGTTGTGCCTTTTAGGTTAACAAATGCACCTAACACTTTTATGAGACTAATGAATCATGTTTTGCATGCTTTTCTTGAAAAATTTGTAGTTGTTTATTTTGATGATATTCTCATTTATAGCAAGAATTTAGATGATCACTTGATGTATTTAAAGGATGTTTTAGAAGTGTTTAGAAAAGAAAGATTATTTGCTAACCTTAAGAAGTGCGCTTTTTGCCCTAAAAAACTTATATTTCTTAGTTTTGTTGTGAGTGCATAAGGCATATAGGTTAATGAAGAGAAGATTCGTGCTATTTGAGATTAGCCAAGTCTAACTAATGTGAGTTAAGTGCGAAGTTTTCATGGGCTTGCGAGCTTCTATAGGCGATTTGTGAAGGATTTTAGCGGCATCACCGCACCAATGATGGGAAAATTTTCAGCACCATCGACACTTTCGGAACTTGATTTGGATGATGATCCAAATCACTCATATTTTAGGTTATATCTTTTATTTTAATAAATATTTGAGAAATAATCTTATAGGTACAATAATAATTCTCTAAGGGATGCCAATATGTCCTACACTAATTGATGGATACGGGATATTTTTTCAGATTTACAATCAAAGACCCGCTGCGATTGTTTCCATTCTGAAGCATTGGCTCATAAAGACTTATGATATTTTGTACTTTGTAATTGTTCTATGGACTATTTTATGTTGTATTTTTCTTTTAGGACACTTCCATTTTATTGTAATTTCCATTTAGGACCGGCCACCTTAAAAGTGGCAAACTTGTAATTTTTGTCCATTTTCTAACCCTAGGAGTAGCAAGTATAAATACTTGCTTATAGTAGGGTTTGAGGAGGCCAAAATTTTCAGAATACACTTCACATTTTTGTAAGAGGGCTTAGGGTTTCCTTAAATCCATTTTCTCTTATGAATTTCCATTTCCAAGAGTTGAAATTGTGGCGAGTGCAACAAAGGGCAATTGTGAGTAATATCAATTCCTTCTTTGATGTGTTTCCTTTTCATCACTAGTGAGTCATATCTAGGATTGATTTGGATGTTCTTGGTCAGATTTTTTATTGCATTTGTGATCAATTATCTTGTTATAAGATTGATTGTTTTAGTATTTGTTATCATCATCTTCATTTGTGACGTGAATGGGTATTGTAGGAAGAGGTTGAAATCACGACACTAGATTTGTTCTTCTTGGCATAATTCACGTGGCTTTCATTTGTATTTGTTGTTATTTGGTGAAGTTTAACCTTGTTGGATGGTTGATTGCATCTTTAGTCCACTGAATTTCATCAAAACTCCATTAGGGTTTGATGGGTGTCGAATCCAACAAAAATAAAAACCTACTGCTAGACAATTATATGATTTGCATATAATGGTGAGTAGGGTCGTATCCACAGGGATTAGTTAAATATATTTCTATTCAAAGCGAATAAAGAGGAAAAGAAAAAATGGGGGGTTTTGTTTGTGTATCAGAATAATATTGAAACAAGATAATAAAATCGAATAATGATAAAAGCCTAGCCAAATGAATCAAGATAGTTTAATTCTAGGAGTTGATCATTGATGCAAATGTCTTCTATCCTTATTTCTAGATAAACTGGTTATGGTTATTAACAAGCTCTAATAACCTATCTCTCCTTACTTCTTCGATAATCAAAACAAGCTCTTTAATTACTTCTCTTATCGATTAAACAACCCTAAACAAGCTCTTAGGATTTAATCTATCAATAGCATTAAAAACAAGAGAGACCACCAATTCATGCCAGTAGATTATAAGATAACCTATTTAAACAAGATCATACATCTCCATAAAATGAATTCGATCATCTATTTTATAATCAAACATGTTATTGTGTCACCGAGACTAGAACTATCAAACAATTATGGATTTGACGTGCTAGTTGACAATATATTAACTTGCCAATTGAGTAGAAGAGCTCTAATTCATACCAATCAACAAAGATAATAATGACAAGACGTTCAGAAGGTATATGAATATCCAAAAACAAAGAATAGATTAAATACAAATCAATTAGATCTCACAATTCGTGGAGAATCAAACTTCTATGACCCTTTGGCTAGAAAATCTACTTAGCTACACATGTTCACCATCAAAACGAAAATTAAAAGTAAAAACATAACAAGCCTCTGTTCTCGGTTTTTGCTCTGCCTCCCTCCTTCCTTCTTGTCTCCAAGATGATCCAAGATGATCATAACCCTTTAGGGTTAGTTCTATTTATATTGTTAAAGGAATGGCAGGTGATCTTTTGCTAGCAAGATACGAAAATATCTTTCCTTTTTCAAGTAAATCTCGAGAAGTAAATAATCGTCCGCCTGGCACGCCCTACAACACGGCCGTGGGTCAAGCTGTGCCTTCCTCTGTGTATAATTCACATATCATCTTCCGTGTCCAGTATGTACCACGGCTTCAACCACGGCAAGATCCCAAGCCGTGTTATCTTCTGGTCGAAGTTCCACAATTTCTCTTCCTTATTTAGTATATAGCATGGCTTCATCAAGCTTCCACCATGGTTTCCACCATAGCTGCCACCACGGTCGTGTCACAAGTCGTGTCTCTCTCCTTCTCATGCAGTGTGTAGCACGGTTTGCACCATGGCCGTATCTCAAATCGTGCCTCCTTCTAGACAAATACACGGTCGTGTACTTCAACCGTGTAGTTTCCTGTGGCTTCAAAACTAAGTACACGGCCGTGTACTTCAACTACACGCCCATGTACTTTCCTCCGGCGATGTAAATCCTTGTCTTTGATCCAAGTTGTAGATGACTTCTCTAATTTACTTGAATTAGCACCCTTGACTCCATTTAATCTGATTTATCACCATAATAGAATTAAGTACCATTTCCCTATGATATCTATAAAATCTATAATAAATTAACACACTTCATACTATAAAGATTGAGTATAAAATGACTCTATCAGGGTTCATGCAATTCATGATCTTTTTGAACCGGTTTATATGTGTGAGTTGAGGTTGTTTCTTTGATTCATTTGCATGTGCTTGGGCTTGGTTTTGAGCACATCAACCAATCACTAAAGTTATCAAGAAGAATGTGGGGTTTAAGTGGGGAGAAGAAAAGAAAAGGCATTCCAATTACTGAAAGGGAAGTTGACTAATGCCCCTTTACTTATGTTACCTAATTTTGCAAAGACCTTTGAAATTGAATGTGATGCTTTTGGTGTAGGTATTGGTGCCATTCTCATGCAAGAAGGAAGACCAATTGCATATTTCAGTGAGAAGTTAAGCATGGTAACATTGAAGTACCCTACTTATGATAAGGAGATGTATGCATTGGTTTGGGCGCTACAATCGTGGCAACATTATCTTTGGCCTAAGGAGTTTTTGATCGACACCGATCATAAACTGCTGAAGCATTTGAAAGGCTAACATAAGCTAAACAAGAGACACACATGGTGGATGGAGTTCATTGAGACATTTCCCTACGTCATACGCTATAAGCAAGAAAAGGAAAACATTATGGTGGATGTGCTTTCGAGAAGGTAAATACTAATTTTGACTCTTGATGCTAAGTTAATTGGTTTTAAACAAATTAAAGAGTTACATTATATTGATTCTGATTTATGTGATTATTATGCAAATTATGAAAAAAGAGTCTATGATAAATTCTTTAGGCATGATGGTTTTCTATTTAGGGAGAATAAGTTGTGTATTCTTAATTGTTCCATTTGTGATTTATTAGTGTGGGAATACTATGGTGAAGGATTAGTGGGACATTTAGGGTAACTAAAACTATAGGAATTTCACAAGAACATTTCTATTAGCCACATATGAAACGTGATGTTGAGAGAATTTGTGGTAAATGTGTTACTTGTAGGCAAGCTAAGTCTAAAGTGCAACCCCATAACTTATACACACCATTACCAATTCCTAGTGAACCTTGGGTAGATATTTCTATGGAATTTGTGTTAGGATTGCCCAAGACTAGAACTGGTGAGGACTCTATATTTGCGGTAGTGGATAAGTTTTCAAAGATAGCACATTTTATTCCATGCCACAAAACTAATGATGCTTTTCGTATTGCTAATTTATTCTTTAGAGAAATTGTGTGTTTACATGGTATGCTTAAAACAATTGTTTCTGATCGTGATGCTAAGTTCTTAAGTTACTTTTGGAAGACCTTATGGTGTAACTTAGGAATAAAGTTATTGTTTTCAACTACTTGTCATCTACAAACTAATGGCTAAACTGAGGCAGTGAATAGGACTTTATCTACATTGTTAAAGGTTGTCATCCAAAAGAATGTTAAAACTTAGGAAGAATGTTTACCACATATTGAATTTGCTTACAATCGTACTATACATTTTGCTATTAAATTTTCACCATTTGAGATTGTGTATGGTTTTAATGATGAAGGCCATGATGGAAGTCAAGCTAAAAGGTGGAATGTAGATCCTCTTGAAGTGCCACCTGGACCGATCACAAGAACTCGAGCGAAACGATTCAAGGAAGCACTTAATGGGCTGATAAAGGATATCTAAGAAGCCGGAAAAGATTGGAGCAACCATGAGAATGAACTTGCATTTGTACAAGTCATTCAAGGAGATCAAAGCATAGGAGGTCAAAGCTGTCGGCCTTGACAACGTTGGCTTAAACACTACCGGCCTTGAACCGGCGTTGCAATCAAAGCGCAACAGAGGGACTACGCCACCAGCGTACATCCTACGCTGGCTATTATGTCGCCGGTGTACATTGCCTGTTTGTTATTTTTCCGCAACTTTATTATGTTATGTCGTTTTGGGCTTTTTCCTTACGAGCTTTAAACCCTATTAATAGCTACTAGGGTTAGAAAACATAACATAGAACTTACATACAACATTGATAAACATAATTTGAGAGTATTCCTCTCTTGGTTCTCCAAAGAACTTCTCTTGAACTTATCGGATCTCTTCCATGGCGTTCAAGTCCGACTTATCAATCGGTCTTTCATCCCGATTGTGGCGTCAACAAAATATATGAAGGTTCTTACCTCATCTATAGGCAATAGGTCGCGGTTTCCACTTCGATTATTTGGCATCTTGGGTTGCAATTCCAAATGTATTAGTATAGGGTTTCGTCACACGTGGGCATGGTTCGTATTAGTTTGGTATTAGAGCCTAGGTTTGTTAAACATTAGTTTAGTTTGAGAAAGGTAACATCAAAACCCTAACTCCAATCGTTCATATCAAGTTTCATATTACCATCGCTTTATACTCAAGTTCATAGTGTCAATCGTCTCTTGAGTAATGTAGTTTCATTCTATCAATCTTGTTATAAAAAAAAAGAGAGAGAAGAACGAAAACAAAAGAACAAGCACAAAAACAAAAAAAAAAGAAAGAAAAAGGAAAATTCAAGCCTGGAGAGTTTGTTCTTGAATTCTACGGAAGAATTTGGTGTAGTTTGGATTAGTTCCAAGAGAATTGAGAAGAGGGATTAGTGAGTTGATATCATCTCTATTTGAGAGAATACATGAGTGATTGTGGGATATCCTTCTTTGAGTGAAACACGTGAGGGAGTGAATTGTAAGGTTTAATTCTATATATATATGTGTTAGTACTAACCTTTTAGTGCAAGAACTATGTCAAGGAAAAATTCTTCTAAAGGTGAGAGGGGGGGGTTTGATGCTAGGTTAGTGATTAAGGCGTCGAGGAGTGAGATGAAGAGAATGTTTCAGGAGGGAATGGAACAAATTCATGAAACGGTGGAGCAGAAACTAGAGCAATCTAAAAACGTCTTTTAAAGGCGTAAGAGGGAGAGTTGTTCTAAGAGTGGACAAAGGGGTGGAGATGAAAATTCTGATGATGAGTTTGATAAACCCTCCATTAGGAGTTATAGAGGTTATGGTGGTAGGAATAGAGGAACTAGGGGTTAGGAAGATAAAGGAGATAGGAATAGAGAGGATAATCAATTGAGTAGTATAAAGATGAAGATTCCTCCTTTCCAAGGGAAGAATGATCTCAAGGCATACTTAGAATAGGAGAAGAAATTAGAGATGGTGTTTGATTGTCACAATTATAGTGGGAGAAAGAAAGTGAAGCTTGCTGCCATTGAGTTTTCAGATTATGCCATAATGTGGTGGGATCAACTGATGTTGAATAGAAGAAGGAATGGCGAACCACCCATTGAGTCTTGGGAAGAGATGAAGAGGGTAATGAAGAAGCGGTTTGTTCCTGCTTATTACTATCATGAATTGCACAACAAATTGCAAACTCTTAAGTAGGGAAGTCGAAGTGTGGATGAGTATTTCAAGGAGATGGAGGTTACTATGATTCGAGCAAATGTTGAGGAGGATAAAGAGGCTACCATGGCGAGGTTTCTTCCTGGGTTAAATAGAGACATTCAAAATGTGGTAGAATTACAGCATTATGTGGAACTAGAAGATATGGTCCACATGGCTATAAAGGTTGAGAACCAACACAGGAGGAAAGGTAGCAGTACTGCACGGTTTCAACAGGGTGCTAGTTCATCTACTTAGAAGTTTAACCATTGGAGGAAGGAAGCAAAGTCTTTACCCACCAAGCCAAAAGGAGAGTAGAAGCAAGGGGGGTCTACTCTTGGTAATCAAGGTAAACCTGATTCTTCTACTCCTAGAAATTGTGACATCAAATGCTTTAAATGCTAAGGCAAAGGCCATATTTCTAGTCAATGTCTGAATAGACGTGTTATGATTCTGCATGATGATGGTGAGTATGAGACTAGATGATGATATGCCTCCACTGGAGGATGCTAGTGATGACGAGGAGCCTGCAGCAGGTAAGTTAGTAGCAGTAGTGAAGTGAGCTTTGAATGTGCAGGTGAAGGAAGAAGAGGAGGTGCAACGAGAGAATATCTTTCATACTAGATGTTATCTAGGTGACCATATTTGCAGTTTGATCATTCATGGGGGGAGTTGCACTAGTGTAGTGAGTACTTTCATTGTTGAGAGGTTGGGGCTCAAGACCACTAAACACCCTAACCCATATAAATTGCAGTAGCTGAATGATAGTGGCGAGACTAAGGTGAGTAAGCAAGCCTTAATTGCTTTTCGCATCGATAGGTATGAGGATGAGGTGTTATGTAATGTAGTGCCGATGTAGGCTTGCCATGTGTTGTTGGGGAGGCCATGGCAATTGATAGGAAGGTTGTTCATGATGGCTTTTCTAACAAGTATACGCTAGTTCACCATGGCAAAAGCTATAATCTTAAACCTTTAACACCTAAACAGGAGTATGAGGATCAGTTGCAGCTACAACAATCTTTTGCAAAATATAAGGTGAGTGAAAAACAGAGGGAGATTAAGAGAGAAAAAGACATAGAAAAAGAAAAGGAACACAAAAGTCAATATCAAAAGGAAAAAGAGAAGAAGGCTGGAAAGAGTGTGAGAGGCCAAGTTGAGGGGGGATCAACTTTGGTGGTGAGTGAAAAGGAGAGTGCAGCCTTGTAAAAGGAGAGTTGTGTGGCAAGAGCGAGTGTAGTGAGGAGAGCGTTAATGATGAAGCAACCCATGTTGTTGCTGGTTTTTAAAGAAACTTGTTTAAATACTAACAAACTTCTTAACTCTTTGCCTAGTGTGGTTGTATCTATTGTGTAGGACTTTGAAGATGTCTTCCCTGAAGAGATTCCAAAAGGGTTACCACCTATTCGTGGTATTGAGCACCAGATTGACTTTGTACCCGGAGCATCTATTCCAAACAAGCCAGCTTATAGGAGTAATCCAGAGGAGACAAAGGAACTTCAAAGGCAGGTTAATGACTTGATGGAGAAGGGGTACGTGAGAGAAAGCATGAGCCCATGTGCCGTGCCTGTGATTTTGGTGCCTAAGAAGGATGGGACATGGAGAATGTGTGTTGATTGCCGAGCTATCAACAACATCACGGTAAAGTATCATCATCCCATTCCTCGCTTAGATGACATGTTAGATGAGTTATATGGGTTTAGTGTCTTTTCCAAAATTGATTTGAAAAGTGGATATCACCAAATTAGAATGAAAGAAGGTGATGAATGGAAAACCGCATTTAAGACAAAATATGGATTATATGAGTGGTTAGTAATGCCTTTCGGTTTAACTAATGTACCTAGTACTTTCATGAGACTTATGAACCATGTTTTGAGGACTTTTATTGGCAAATTTGTGGTCGTCTATTTTGATGATATCCTCATTTACAGCAAGAGTTTGAAAGACCATATATCTCACTTGAGGGTTGTTTTGGAAGTGCTTCGAAAGGAGCAATTATATGCTAACCTCAAAAAGTGCAATTTTTGCACAGACAAACTTGTGTTTCATAGTTTTATTGTTAGTGCACAGGGAATATAGGTTGATGAAGAGAAGATTTGTGCGATTCAAGAATGGCCTAGTCCAACTAATGTAAGTAATGTTCGAAGTTTCCATGGACTAGCAAGCTTTTATAGGAGGTTTGTGAAGGATTTCAGCACCATTGCAGCACCACTTACGAAAGTAATCAAGAAGAATGTAGGGTTCAGTTGGGGAGCAACAAGAGAAGGCCTTTCAGATGCTTAAAAATAAGTTGACTCATGCGCCACTACTTCCTTTACCTGATTTCTCTAAAACTTTTGAGATTGAGTGTGATGCTTCAGGAATAGGTATTAGAGTAGTTCTCATGCAAGAGAGGAGACCAATTGCATTCTTTAGTGAGAAGCTAAGTGGGGTAACCTTGAACTACCTTACTTATGACAAGGAGTTATATGCATTGGTTTGTGCTTTGGAGACTTGGCAACACTATCTTTGGCCAAAAGAGTTTATGATCCACACTGATCATGAATCCTTGAAGTATTTGAAGGGACAACATAAGCTGAACAAAAGGCATGCTCGTTGGGTGGAGTTTATCGAAACATTTCCCTATTTCATCCACTACAACCAAGGTAAAGAAAATGTTGTTGCTGACGCACTTTCTAGAAGGTATGCTCTTATCTCTACTCTTAGTTCTAGACTGCTTGGTTTTGAGCATATTAAAGAATTGTATGCTGCTGACCGAGAATTTTGTGAAGAGTATGTTTGCTGTGAGAAGAGTGGTCATGGTAAATTTTATAAGCACGAGGGATTCTTGTTTAGGGAGAATAAACTTTGCATTCCCAATTGTTCTTTAAGAAAGTTATTAGTGAGGGAGTCCCATGGAGGAGGATTAATGGGGCATTTTGGAGTAGCTAAAACGTTAGGGGTTTTGCAAGAACACTTCTATTGGCCTCACATGAAACAAGATGTTGAGAGGATTTGTGAGTGATGTGTCACTTGTAAGCAAGCAAAGTCTAAAGTCCAACCTCATGGATTTTATACCCTACTTCCAATTCCTCATGAGCCGTGGGTAGACAGGTCTAGTTATAGTAGAGACTCTATTTTTGTAGTCGTTGATAGGTTTCCCAAGATGGCACATTTCATTCCTGATGAGATCTATAATGAGAGTCAAGTCGGAAGAAGGAATGTGGATCCTCTTGAAGTGCCGCCTGGACCGATCACAAGAAGTCGAGTGAAACGACTCAAGGAAGCACTTAACGGGTTGATAAAGGATGTCGATGAAGCCGGAAAGGATTGGAGCAATCATGAAGTTGGAACGGATTGGAACAACCATCGGAAGACCCTTACTCTTATACAAGTTATACCAGATACGGGGTGAAGAGGGCGTGTATTTACAAGGCACGACCATGTAAGAATCTCAAAGTTACACATAATCATGCACAGTCATATACACGGCCAAAGGCACGGCCGTGTATGGAGTCAAGCAAATCCACAGAAAAATACACGACCAGAAGTACACGGTCGTGTATATTGCCAGAATTTGCACAGAAAAGTACACGGCCAAAGCATACGGTCGTGTACACAGCCAAAGCATACGGTCGTGTACACGGCCGTGTATCTCCCCGACGCCGGCCTTTTATGTTATTTTGTAATTTTATGTACTTATTGAAGTGACGTCGTTTTGGACTTGTATTTTTACGAATTGTAACCTTAGTATAAAGCTCCTAGGGTTTAGAATAGATATAGAATATACATCTTAGAACATTAAACATCTTTCAGAGGCTCCTCTCTTAGTTCTTCAAGAACTAATTTGAACTTATCGGATTGATTTCCGTGGCGTTCATCCCGACTTATTAATCGGTCTTCATCCCGATTGTGGCATCTTCACATTATACCAAGGTTCTTGTCTCGCTTATAAACAACGGGTCGCGGTTTCCACTTTAGGTGTTTGGGCGTCTTAGGTAACGAATTTCCAAACGTATTGGTATTAGGTTTCGTCACGGGTTGGCGTGGTTCATATCAGTTTGGTATCAGAGTTTAGGTTTGTCAAAACATCAAGTTCGGTTGAGGAAGGTAACATCAAAACCCTAACACTAATCGTTCATATCCATTGTTAGCATTCAATTTCGTAGTATTCATTGTCTATTGATAGTGTAATATCTACTAGTCACTAATCGATTGTTACAAAAAAAAAAAAAAGGAGTAAAAATCACGACAAAAAAAAA
Source organism: Laguncularia racemosa (assembly GCA_037954665.1). Taxonomy (NCBI): domain Eukaryota; kingdom Viridiplantae; phylum Streptophyta; class Magnoliopsida; order Myrtales; family Combretaceae; genus Laguncularia; species Laguncularia racemosa. The sequence goes on from JBBMOL010000155.1 coordinate 1,613,258, forward strand.
AGAAGAGAAAAGAAAAGAAAGACAAGAGAAATGTGATCAAAAGCAAAAACAGAGACTAAAAAAAAAATTCGGATAGAAAAATAGAAAAAAAAATTTACAAACCCTAGATTTGTTTTGAATTCTATGAAAAGGAATTAGTGTAGTTTGGGTTAGTTCCAAGAGAATTGAGAAGAGGAATTGGCGAGTTGATATCATCATTGTTGTGAGAATACACGAGTGATTGTGTGATATCATCATTTGAGCGAAACACGTAAGGGAGTGTATCGTGAGGTTTAATTTTATATATATTTGTGTTAGTACTAATCTTTTCTGCAGCGACAATGTCGAGACAACATTCTCCTGAAGGTGAGAGGGGAAGGTTTGATGCTAGGTTAGTAATTGAGGCGTTGAGGGGTGAGATGAAGAGGATGTTCCAAGAGGGAATGGAACAAATTCATGAGATGGTAGAGCAAAGATTAGAGCAATCCACAAATGTATTCCAAGGGCGTAAGAAGTAGAGTCGTTCTAGGAGAGTACTGAGGGGTGGAGATGAAATGTCGGATGATGACTTTGATGAGCCTTCTGTCGGGAGTTATAGAGGTTATAGTGGTCGGAATAGAGGAACTAAGGACTGGGAAGATAGAGGAGATAGGAATAGAGAGGATGATCAATTGAGTAGCATAAAGATGAAGATTCCTCCTTTCCAAGGGAAGAATGATCCCGAGGTGTACTTAGAGTGGGAGAAAAAGGTAGAGATGGTGTTTGATTGTCATAACTGTAGTAGGAGAAAGAAAGTAAAACTTGCTGCCATTGAATTTTCAGATTATGCTATAGTGTGGTAGGATCAACTAATGTTGAATAGAAGAAGGAGTGGCGAGCCACCTATTGAGTCTTGGGAAGAGATGAAAAGAGTGATGAAGAAGCGGTTTGTGCCTGCGTATTACTATCGTGAATTGCACAACAAGTTACAAACTTTGAGGCAGGGAAGCCGAAGTGTAGATGAGTATTTCAAGGAGATGGAAGTCACTATGATTAAGGCAAATGTAGAGGAGGATAGAGAGGCTACAATGGCTAGGTTTCTTGCTGGGTTAAATAGAGAAATCCAAAATGTGGTTGAATTGCAGCATTATGTAGAATTAGAGGATATGGTTCACATGGCTATAAAGGTTGAGAACCAGCACAAGAGGAAAGGTAGTAGTAATGCACGGTTTCCACAAGGTAATAGTTCATCCACTTGGAAGACCAACCAATGGAAGAAAGAAGAAAATCCTTTACCCACCAAACCAAAAGGGGAGCTGAGGCAAGCGGGTTCTACTCCTGGTAACTAAGGCAACCCTGATTCTTCTACTTCTAGAAATCGTGACATTAGATGTTTTAAATGCCAAGGTAGAGGCCATATTGCTAGTCACTGTCCAAATAGGCGTGTGATGATTTTGCATGATGATGGAGAGTATGAAACTGAGGGGGATAGTGAAGAAGATGATATGCCTCCATTAGAGGATGCTAGTGATGATGAGGAGCCTACAATGGGAAGGCTAGTGGCAGTAATGAAGCGAGCGTTGAATGTGCAGGTGAAGGAAGAAGAGGAGGTGCAAAGAGAGAATATATTTCATACTAGATGTTATCTAGGAGATCACATTTGTAGTTTGATCATTGATGGAGGGAGTTGCACCAATGTAGTGAGTAATTTTACTGTTGAGAGGCTGGGGCTCAAAACTGTTAGACACCCTAGTCCATATAAATTGCAGTGGTTGAATGATAGTGGAGAGACTAAGGTGAGTAAGCAAGCATTGATTGGTTTCCACATTGGTAGGTATGAGGATGAGGTGTTATGTGATGTAGTGCCAATGCATGCATGTCATGTGTTGTTGGGGAGGCCGTGGCAATTTGATAGGAAGGTTGTTCATTATGGCTTTTCTAACAAGTATACGCTTGTTCACCAGGGAAAAGCTTTAATCTTAAACCGTTAACACCTAAACAAGTGTATGAGGACCAGTTGCAGCTACAACGGTCTTTTGCAAAACATAAGGTGAGTGAAAAGCAGAGGGAGAGTGAGAGAGCAAAAGATAATGAGAAAGAAAAGGAATATAAAAGTCAAGATCAAAAGGAAAAAGAGAGGAAGGCTAGAAAGAGTGTGAGAGGCCAAGTTGAAGGGGGATGAACTTTGGTGGTGAGTGAAAAGGAGAGGGCAGCCTTGCAAAAGGAGAGTTATGTGGCAAGAGCAAGTGTAGTAAGGAGAGCGTTAGTGATGAGGCAACCTATGTTGTTGCTGGTTTTTAAAGAAACATGTTTGACTACTAACGAACTATCTAACTCTTTGCTTAATGTGGTTGTGTCTCTTGTGCAGGACTTTGAAGATGTCTTCCCTGAGGAAATTCCAAAGGGATTACCACCTATTCGTGGTATTGAGCACCAGATTGACCTTGTACCCGGAACCTCGATTCCAAACAAGCTAGCTTATAGGAGCAATTCGGAGGAGACCAAGGAACTCCAAAGGCAGGTCGATGAATTAATGGAGAAGGGGTACGTGAGAGAAAGCATGAGTCCATGTGTAGTGCCTGTGATTTTGGTGCCTAAGAAGGATAGGACATGGAGAAGGTATGTTGACTGCCGCGCCATGAACAACATCACGGTAAAGTATTGTCATCCCATTCCTCATTTAGAAGACTTCTTAGATGGGTTATATGAGTATAGTGTCATTCCTCATGAGCCTCGGATAGACACTTCCATAGATTTTGTGTTAGGATTATCTAGGCCTAGGCATGGTCAAGATTATATTTTTGTGGTTGTGGATAGGATTCCTAAAATGGTTCATTTCATTCCTTGTCATAAAACTAATGATGCTATACACGTTGTTGATGTGTTCTTTAGAGAGGTAGTGCGTCTGCATGGTATACCTAGTAGCATTGTTAGTGATTGGGATGTAAAAATTTTGAGTCATTGTTGGAGAGTATTGTGGGAAAGGTTGGGAACTAAATGGATGTTTTCAACTATCTGTCACCCACAAACTGATGGGCAAATTGAGGTGGTTAACAGGACTTTAATTCAATTGTTAGGGGCAATCATAGAGAAGAACATTAGGACTTGGAAGGATTGCCTACCATTTGTGGAGTTTGCATATAATAGGGCTGTACATAGCACTACTCATTGTTCACCATTTGAGATTGTGTATGGTTTTAACCCACTGGCTCCTATTTATTCATTGCCATTGCCACCTAACAAGTTTGTGAGTTTTGATGCTGATTCTAAGGAAGATTTTGTGAGAAGGCTAAACATTGAGCGAAGAATAGAGCAGTATGTGAATCAAGCCAACAAGGGTCGTCAACAAGCTGTTTTTGAACCTGGAGACTAGGTTTGGGTTCACATGAGCAAAGAGCGGTTTCCCGTGCAGCGTCGATCTAAACTACTTCTTAGAGGCGATGGACCATTTCAAGTTCTTGAGCGCATCAACGATAATGCATACAAGATAGATTTGCCTGGTGAGTATCAAGTAAGTGCCACATTTAATGTTACTAATATGAGTCCTTTTGATGTAGGTGATGATTTGAGGACAAATCCTTTTCAAGAGGAGGGGAATGATGAGATCTATAATGAGAGTCAAGTCGGAAGAAGGAATGTGGATCCTCTTGAAGTGCCGCCTGGACCGATCACAAGAAGTCGAGTGAAATGACTCAAGGAAGCACTTAACGGGTTGATAAAGGATGTCCATGAAGCCGGAAATGATTGGAGCAATCATGAAGTTGGAACGGATTAGAACAACCATGGGAAGACCCTTACTCTTGTACAAGTTATACCGGATACGGGGTGAAGAGGGTGTGTATTTACAAGGCACGACCGTGTAAGAATCTCAAAGTTACACAGAATCATACACGGTCATATACACGGCCAAAGGCACGGCCGTGTATGGAGTCAAGCAAATCTACAGAAAGATATACGACCAGAAGTACACGGTCGTGTATATTGCCAGAATTTGCACAGAAAAGTACACGGCCAAAGTATACGGTCGTATACACGGCCGTGTATCTCCCCGACGCCGACCTTTTATGTTGTTTTGTTATTTTACGCACTTATTGAAGTGACGTCGTTTTGGACTTGTATTTTTACGAATTGTAACCCTAGTATAAAGCTCCTAGGGTTTAGAATAGCTATAGAACATACATCTTAGAACATTAAACATCTTTTAGAGGCTCCTCTCTTGGTTCTTCAAGAACTAATTTGAACTTATCGGATTGATTTCCGTGGCGTTCATCCCGACTTATCAATTTGTCTTTCATCCCGATTGTGGCGTCTTCACATTATACCAAGGTTCTTGTCTTGCTTATAGACAACGGGTCGCGGTTTCCACTTTAGGTGTTTGGGCGTCTTAGGTAACGAATTTCGAAACGTATTAGTATTGGGTTTCGTCACGGGTTGGTGTGGTTCGTATCAATTCCTTGCCATAAAACAGATGATGCTTGCCATATTGCTAATTTGTTCTTTAGGGAAGTTGTGAGATTGCATGGTATGCCTAGAACAATCATGTCGGATCAGGATGCTAAGTTCTTGAGCTACTTCTGGAAGACCCTGTAAGCTAAGTTAGGAACTAAGTTATTGTTCTCTACTACTTGTCATCCACAAACTGATGGTCAAACTGACGTAGTAAATCGAACTTTATCTACTTTGTTAAGGGTTATCATTAAAAAGAACATTAAAAGTTGGGAGGATTGTTTGCCTCATGTTGAATTTGCTTATAATCGTATAATGCATTCTGCTACTAAGTTTACACCTTTTGAAATTGTGTATGGTTTTAATCCACTAACTCCTTTGGATTTATCACCTCTTCCTTTTCTGAGTATGTTAATCTAGACGGTCAGAAGAAAGTGGAATTTGTTAAATAGCTCCATGAGAAGGCAAGGCACAACATTGAGCGGAGGATAGAACAGTATGTGACGTGCCTAATTCCACTAAGAAGCGCAATCAAAAGACTTAAGAAAAATAATCTCAAGTCTAAGCAAAGTCGGATTAACAAAGGGCACTTTTCACGTGAACCCTAATGAAGAAATGATGAAATCCAAATATCCAATGATATAATTAGAACACCACAATCATAATATCTTCTATCAACACCCTAATCTCATATAATCCACGCAAATAAACCTCAAATTCAAAAGAAAAACCGTAATAATAAGAATCCATTTCCAATAGAGAAGAACACGTTTTCAAGTGTAATCTTCAATGATGATCCGAATCAAATTGATAAGTACTTCAAATAAGCATAAGAATTCGTGAATAACAATATGTATTTCTGACCAAGAACTATCTCAATTCAACCTTAGATATGACACACTAGAGAAGAAAAGAAATCACAACAAGATGAAATTGATATAACTCACAATTTCATGATGTTGCACTCGCCACAATTTTAACTCTTGAGATTGAAATTGATAAGAGTTTGGAACCAAGGTATGAACCCTAATTCTCACGTGAAATGCAGTGTTTAATTTTCAAAAATGATAAGCCTCCAAACCCTCTCTTAAGCAAGTATTTATACTTGCTACTCCTAGGGTTAAAAAGTGCTCAAAATTACAAGTTTGCCACTTTTAAGGTAGCTAACCCTAAATGCAAGTTACAAAGAAATAAAAGTGTCACAAGACCAAAATACAACCAAAATAGTTCATAAAAGAGTAAATATATAAAAGAAATGGTCCTTCATGATGCCGGTCTTCAAGAAGCTTTTGAATCAGGTTCCGTTGACAACCCTGATTCACTCAGTAGTAAGGGTGTTTTTACATCCTGTAAGACTGACAAATGAACCTGCTGAAATGTATCAAAATTATAGTGCAAAGATGTAGAAAGTGAGTTAGACTTCTCAAGGTTAGGTTTCTCTAGCAAAACCCTCATAACTAGATTCTGGAGACCCTTAGCTCGGGCTTTGGTGATAGGTCTTGGAAAAGTCTGATTCCTATCATCTCCTCAGGCTTCTAGAAGATTTGCCCTCAAATCTGATGGATCTTCGTGCAAGTCATCTACTAAATAAGGGGAAAGATCTGAAACGTTAAAAGTGGTCGATACTCCATAATCTCCTGGCAACTCGATGCGATAAGCATTGTTGTTGATGCGATTTAAGACCCTGAATGGTTCGTCTGATCTAGGAGATACCTTCTGCGACTTTTTTTGTGGAAACCTATCCCTGCTAAGATTAATCCAAACTAAATCACATGGATTATAGAGATGAATTTTCCTTTGCCTGTTTCCCTGGATCCTCTGTTGTTCCTAGGTCTTCTGAAGGTGTTCAGTGGTCCGATCATGGATGTGTTGAATCTATTGTGCTCGATCAACTCCACTAAGACTTTCTTCCTTTGTCGCTGGTCCAGCTATAAAATCCAATGGAATAGAAGGGTTATAGCCATAAACAACTTCAAAGGGAGACTTACTGGTTGAACTATGAGTAGACCTATTGTAAGCGAACTCAACAATAGGAAGACATAAGTCCCAATCAGTAAGATTCTTGCCAACTATTGCACTAAGAAGATTCCCAAGCGTGCGGTTGACAACCTCTGTTTGTCCGTCAATCTGGGGATGGCAAGAGGTACTGTACATCAGTTTAGTACCCAGTCTTCTCCATACTGTTTTCCAAAAGAAACTAAGGAATTTAGTATCTCTGTTTGACACTATGCTGTGTGGAACTCCATGTAATTTGATAATTTCCTGCACAAAAAGGTTAGCAATAAAAAGAGCATCATCTGTTTTGTGGCATGGTACAAAACGTGACATTTTGCTGAATCGATCAACAACCACCATAATAGAGTCTTTCCCACTTTGTGTTCTGGGTAATCCCAACACAAAATCCATGCTGATATCAGTCCAAGGTTTAGATGGTATAGGTAAAGGCATATATTCACCCTGCACGCCTTTCCTTCTCTTGGCGTTCTTGCAGACACCACACCTTTCTAGTACCCTATGGACATCCCTTATCATGCCTTTCCAGTAGAAATTCTCCCTCAATATGGCTAAAGTTCTCTTCTCACCAAAATGCCCTGATAACCCACCTGCATGTGCTTCCCTCACCAATAATTCCCTCACAGATCCAGATAGAATACAAAGTTTTCCTGATTTATATAGAAAACCATCTATCACATAATAACCATCATACATCCTACCTCCAAGACACCTCTCCATGAAAATTTTGAATTCCTCATCACATACATATTGTTCCTTCAACAGCTCGAAACCTAGTAATTTTGACTAAACAGAAGTGATTAGTACATACCGTCGTGATAAAGCGTCAACAACAATATTCCGATTGCCCTTTTTGTACTTAATCACATAAGCGAAGCCCTCCAGAAATTCCACCCACTTAGCCTGGCGCTTAGACAAATTATGTTGACCCCTGAAATGTTTCAAAGATTCATGATTTGTATAAATAATAAACTCCTTTGGGAGGAGATAATGCTGCCACGTCATGAGAGCCCTAACTAAGGAATAAAATTCCTTATCATATATAGAATAGTTCAAAGTTGCTCCACTCAACTTTTCACTAAAATATGCTATAGGCCTCTTCTCCTGCATTAATACAGCACCAATTCCAATCCCTGAAGCATCACATTCCAATTCAAAAATTTTGTCAAAATCAGGTAAGACCAGTAATGAGGCACAAGTGAGTTTTTCTTTAATCTCTTCAAAACTCCTCTAGGCCTTTTCACTCCAGATAAAAGGAACACTCTTCTTAGTCAATTCTGTGAGAGGACTGACAATTCTACTGAAATTTTGGACAAAGCGTCTATAAAAAGATGCAAGCCCATGAAAACTTTTTACCTCAGTAACTGAAGTAGGTATTGGCCATTCCTTAACTGCCCTCACTTTCTCCTCATCCATCTTAACTCCTACACCTGATACAACAAAACCCAAAAATGTTACCTCAGTTTGACAAAAGGAACACTTCTGAAAATTCGCAAATAACTGTTGTGCCTTCAATACTGAGAATATTGCCCGAAGATGCTCCACATGTTGTTCTAGGTCTTTGCTGTAGATCAGAATATCATCAAAATAAACAACAACAAATTTTCCTAAGAACTCCTTCAATACATGGTTCATCAATCTCATAAAAGTACTAGGAGCATTACTCAAACCAAAGGGCATAACCAACCATTCGTACAGTCCATGACGTGTTTTAAAAGCGGTCTTCCATTCATCCCCTTCCCTCATTTGAATCTAGTGATATCCGCTTTTAAGATCAACTTTGGAGAAAATCTGTGAACCATACAACTCATCCAACATATCATCAAGTCTAGGAATAAGATACCTGTATTTAATGGTGATTTTGTTGATGGCTCTACTATCAATACACATTCTCGAAGTTCCATCCTTCTTAGGAACAAAAAGGGTGGGAACAGCGCATGGGCTGAGGCTCTCTTTAACAAACCCTCGTTCCACCAATTCATCTACCTGACTTTTTAATTCCTTAGCCTCCTCAGGATTCATGCGATATGCGGGTCGGTTTGGTAACACTGAACTGGGCATAAGATCGATAGCATGCTCTATCCCTCTCAAGGGTGGTAATCCTACTAGTAAATCATCAGGAAAAATGTCAGTATACTCATTTAATACCTGAGAAACTGCTGGAGGTAGAGGCTGTGATTCCCGTAACCCTAAGACAAATCTTAACTGAAGCAAGTATGTTGGAGCCTCTTCTATGATTAATCTCTCCATCTCACCCTGTCCCATCAACAATACATTTTTCCCCTCAGAAACGTTATTTTGAATCAAAACCTTCTTAGCCTCTGATGGTCGATTAATTTGTTGTTGGACATTATGGACCTCTGAAGGTGGCATAAGATTTAGAATAATTTGCTTGCCCTCCTTTTGAAACATATATGTATTTCTGAAGCCATCATGTAATACCTTCCTGTCATATAACCAAGGTCTACCAAGAAAAATATGAGATGCACACATGGGCAAGATATCACACTCAATTTCATCACAATACTTGTCCCCTATACTGAAGGGTACCCTAGCTCTTTGGGTAACATACAAACTTCCTTGATCGTTAAGCCAATGTAGTTTATAAGGTTTAGGATGTGGAATAGTTGAAAGCTTTAGCTTCGATACCAACGATGCTGCTACTACATTAGTACAACTACCACCATCTATTATAAGGACACACAAATTTCCTTGTATCCTACAAGAAGTGTGGAACAAATTTTCCCTTTGTTCTTCCTCCTTACTAGCAAATGTACTTAATGAGCGTCGCAATACATTAGCATATTGAAGCATTTCACTAGACATTGTGGAATTCTACTCAATTAACACGTGATCAATATTCCCCACTTCTTTTAAGATCACGATACAACAAACTTTAATTTCCACAAGTCACTCCATGGCAACACACAAGCAATAGCAACAATAATAATGTATTACATCCACGGCAACAACAAGATGGATATTAAGTATAAGTAGACTTCAACTTCCGTGGCAAATAATGAAAACGAAAGACTAATAAGTGACTTTCCCAAAATGAATTCCGAATCCCACAATAGGCAGCAACTTTCAATTTGAAATTCAAACAACTTCACTTATTGCAAGCCTTCCTCAATTAGTAATAATGAATTCAAATTCAAATAGCAATCATTAACTCCCACAACTTAATTGATTTAAATAATTCCTTACTAATCAAAACTCAATGTAATCTGAAAATTGTACTCCACCAATTCAAAATTACACAATGGAAATCAAAAACAACAAACTACACAGCCTCCTCACGCCACAAGCTAGTCACAGCAAGAATTGGTAAGTTTTTGCAAGTTCCAAAAAAATTGCTAAAGTAAACTACACTTTGTACTTCTGCTCTTCCATGTAAATTAGTGACCACAAAATGATGCAATAACCTTCCCAAAACAACTCCAACAATCAGCAAATCAAATCCCAATCCAAGGTAATTTCGCAATCCCAAAACAACAACAACAACACAATTTGCGGTTTTCACTTGATCAACCCTAATTGATGATCAATTCCACGAAATCAAATACAACCAATCCCTTCTCTCAACAAGAGCTCTGATACCAAAAAGGATGATGTTCCTGATTCCACTAAGAAGCACAATCAAAAGACTTAAGAAAAACAATCTCAAGTCTAAGCAAAATCGGATCCACAAAGGGCACTTTTCACGTGAACCCTAATGAAGAAATGATGAAATCCAAATATCTAATGATATAATTAGAATACCACAATCATAATATCTTCTATCAACACCCTAATCTCATATAATCCACGCAAATAAACCTCAAATTCAAAAGAAAAACCGTAATAATAAGAATCCCTTTCCAATAGAGAAGAACACGTTTTCAAGTGTAATCTTCAATGATGATCCGAATCAAATTGATAAGTACTTCAGATAAGCACAAGAATTCGTGAATAACAATATGTATTTCCGACCAAGAACTATCTCAATTCAACCCTAGATATGACACACTAGAGAAGAAAAGAAATCACAACAAAATGAAATTGATATGACTCACAATTTCAAGATGTTGCACTCGCCACAATTTCAACTCTTGGGATTGAAATTGATAAGAGTTTGGAACCAAGGTATGAACCCTAATTCTCACGTCAAATGTAGTGTTTAATCTGCAAAAATGATAAGCCTCCAAACCCTCTCTTAAGCAAGTATTTATACTTACTACTCTTAGGGTTAAAAAGTGCTCAAAATTACAAGTTTACCACTTTTAAGGTGGTTAACCCTAAATGCAAGTTACAAAGAAATAAAAGTGTCCCAAAACACCAATAATAGTTCATAAAAGAGTAAATATATAAAGGAAATGGTCCTTCATGATGCCAGTCTTCAAGAAGCTTTTGAATCAGGTTCCGTTGACAACCTTGAATCACTTAGTAGTAAAGGTGTTTTTGCATCTTGTAAGACTGACAAATGAACCTGCTGAAATGCATCAAAATTATAGTGCAAAGATGTAGAAAGTGAGTTAGACTTCTCAAGGTTAGGTTTCTCTAGCAAAACCCTCATAACTAGATTCTGGAAACCCTTAGCTTAGGCCCTGGTGATTGCTCTTGGAAAAGTCTGATTCCTATCAGTATGTGAAACAAGCCAACAAGGGTCGTCGACAAGCTGTCTTTAAACCTGGAGACTGGGTTTAGGTTCACCTGCGCAAAGAGCGGTTTGCTGTGAGCGTCGATCTAAATTACTTCCTAGAGGCGATGGACCATTTCAAATTCTTGAGCGCATAAACAATAATGCCTACAAGTTAGATTTGCCAGGTGAGTACCAAGTAAGTGCTACTTTTTACGTTATTGATCTGAGTCCTTTTGATGTAGGCGATGATTTGAAGACAAATCCTTTTCAAGAGGAGGGGAATGATGAAAGCCATGATGGGAGTCAAGCTAAAAGGTGGAATGTGGATCCTCTTGAAGTGCCTCTTAGACTGATCACGAACTCGAGCGAAACGATTCAACAAAGCACTTAACAGGCTGGTAAAGGATGTCCAAGAAGCCGGAAAAGATTGGAGCAACCATGAGAATGAACTTGCATTTGTACAAGTCATTCAAGGAGATCAAAGCATAGGAGGTCAAAGCTGTCGGCCTTGACAATGCTGGCTTAAACGCTGCCGGCCATGAACTGGCGTTGCAATTAGAGCGCGACAGAGGGACTATGCCATCCACTACGCTGCCGGCGTATATAACCGGCATACATCCTACATCAGCTACTACGCCGCCTACTACGTATCAATCAAGAATGTTTGGAAGCTCAGAAACATACACGGCCGGATACACGGTCAAAAGGCACGGCCGTGTATTGTGTCAGATAGCTCCTAGAAACATACACGGCCGGATACACGGTCAGAAGGCACGACTGTGTGTTGTGTTAGGTACCTCCTAGAAACATACACGGCCGGATACATGGACAGAAGGCACGGCCGTGTATTATGTCAGGTAGCTACCAGAAACATACATGGCCTGATACACAGCTAAAAGGCACGACCGTGTAACACGACCGTGAATATTTAGATATTTGTTTCGTGATTTATTTTGTAAATATGGCATGTATATTTTGTATTTTATATTTTAGTAGAGGAAGATTTGTTTTCCTAGTTTATAAGATATAGTTGCTTGGAAAAGATATTCTCCTGATGTATATATATACTTGAACATGAATTATGAAAAGGCATTCAGCTAAAGTTTCTCAAAAGTTGTTATGGTATTAGAGCCACACAACTGAGTATTACGTTGAATCCATAGTTTTTCCTTTTAGTTGCTGGTTTGTTCTTGGTTTTCTTTGGCCTTAGGTTGATTAATTCCAATCAACAATTTTCTTGATAATCAAGTCATGAGTGATAATTTTGTTTAGAATGTCTTCTGAGAAAACACATGAAATCTTAGCTATTAGATTTACGGGAAAGAATTATGCAGCATGGGAATTTTAGTTCAAGATGTTTTTGAAAGGGAAGGAGCTTTGGGGTCATATTGATGGGTCTTCTCCAGCTCCTACAGAGTCGAAAGATCGTGGTCAATAGGAGGCAAAGGATGCCCGGATTGTTACTTGGATTTTGGGATCTATTGAGGTTCATATAGTGAACAATTTACGATCCTTTGGCATAGCAAAAGAAATGTGGGAATACTTGAAGCGCCTCTGCAATCAAGATAATACTATAAGACGTTTTCAATTGGAACTTGATATGAGTAATTATAGTCAAGGTAATCTCTCAATTGAACAATATTATTCTGGCTTTCTTAATTTATGGAGCGAATATTTTGGTATTATCTATGCTAAGGTGTCAAAGGAGAATTTGGCTAGTCTTCAGGCTGTTCATGAAGTGAGTCGTCGTGATCAATTTTTGATGAAGCTCAGACCTGAATTTGAAACCGCTCGGGTTGGGTTGCTGAATAGAGATCTAGTTCCTTGCTTGGATGTATGTTTTGGTGAATTGCTACGCGAGGAACAAAGATTGGCGACACAAGCTGCTATTGGTGCAACTGGTGGATCATCTAGAATAGTTAATGTTGCATATGCTGCTCAGACTCGAGGGAAGGGAACAATGCAGTGTTACAACTACAAAGAATTTGGTCATATTGTCCGTCATTGTAGTAAGAAGTTCTGTAATTATTGCAAGCAAAAAGGACATATTATTAAATAGTGTCCTACAAAGCCTAAAAACAGAAGGCCACAAGCTTTTCATGCTACGGTATCCAACTCTTGCAATCTTGGTTCGACATCCACAATTGCTGGCAATAATCAATCTGTTCTCACACCAGATATGGTCCAACAGATGATTCTCTCTACCTTCTCTGCTCTTGGTCCTCAAGGGAAAGGTAAGACTACTAATTTTGTTCCTTGGTTTGTTGATTCCGGCGCCACAAATCATATGACTGGCAGATCTGATTTATTGCATAATCAACGTCCATATACTGGTACTCAACACATTTAGGTTGCTGATGGAAATAATATTCCAATTACGACAGTTGGTGATATTAGCTCCTCCCTTCGACATGTCTTGGTTTCTCCTAAATTATCTACTAACTTACTTTTTGTTGGGAAAATGGTGGATAATAACTGCGATGTCCACTTTTCTCGTGATGGTTGTACTGTATAGGATCAGGCGTCGGGGAAGGTGATAGCGAAGGGGCCTAAAGTGGGCAAGTTATTTCCATTACAATTTACCGTTCCTCGGACTTTGTCATTAGCTTCTTCAGTTGTTGAAAATAAGGCTGGCATCTGGCATAGACGATTAGGTCATCCAAATAATGTTGTTCTGAATCATTTGTTGCAAAGTGGTGTTCTCAGTTCCATACATAAGAGTTTATTAGTTGATTGTTCTCCTTGTAAACTGGGAAAAAGTAAGACATTGCCTTTTCCTGTTTTGGGTAGTCGTGCCAATAAATGTTTTGACATTATTCATAGTGATGTTTGGGGAATTGCACCGATTATATCACATGATCAGTATAAATATTTTGTGACATTTATTGACAATTATAGTCGATTCACATCGATTATATCAAAGCAGACGTGTTTACTGTGTTTCAAACCTTTGTGACATATATTGAAACTCAGTTTTCCACTTGTATTAAAATCTTACAGTCTGATAATGGTGGTGAATATATTTCTCATGAGTTTCAAGCATTTCTTCATAACAAGGGTATTGTTTCACAACACTCATGTCCTTATACACCTCAGCAGAATGGAGTTATCGAACGAAAAAATCGACATTTGTTAGATGTGGTGCGCACATTATTGTTAGAATCTTCTATTCCAGCTAAGTTTTAGACCAAAGCTTTATCTACTGTAGTTTATCTAATTAATCACTTACCATCTCGACAATTGAAGTTTGATTCTCCCTATCAACGAGTGTTTGGTAAACATCCTAATTATCATATGCTACATACTTTCGGATGTGTTTGTTTCGTTCATTTACCTACCCATGAACGGCATAAATTGTCAGCCCAATCTGTTCGATGTGCCTTTATGGGTTACAGTCCTAATCATAAAGGTTTTATGTGTTATGATTCGATTAATAATCGATGGCATATCTCTTGAGATGTGATTTTCTTTGAACATGAATACTATTTTCAGCAACATCTTTCGACATCTGATACTGTTGTACTTCCTCACTTTGATGACTCTTCTTTTGAGAAATGGTTCAAGCCTGGACTTGTCCTTTCCGACCTTGCTTCTGAAAATGCTTTAATGATTCTTCGACGATCAACTCGATACACTCGTCCTCCATATAGATATGGCTATTCTGCAATTGTAACTAATACTACAATTCCTACCTCTTATTCTTAGGCTATTAAACAGACTTGCTGGATAAAAGCCATGCAAGAGGAACTTCAAGCACTTCAAGACAATCACACTTAGGATATTGTTTCTTGTCCTGCTGGTGTTAAACCCATTGATTGTAAATGGGTTTATTCTATTAAGATCTGATCTGATGGTTCCCTTGACAGATATAAGGCAAGGTTGGTAGCTCTTGGCAATCGACAGGAATATGGAATTGATTATGAAGAGACCTTTGCACCTATGGCTAAGATGACAACTATCCGGCTTTTTCTATCTATTGCTGCATCAAAAGGATGGTTCTTACGACAGATGGATGTTAAGAATGCATTTTTTCATGGGGACCTCAAGGAAGATATCTATACGACTCCTCCTCCAAGATTGTTTTCCACACCCTCCCATGATGTTTGTAAGCTCAAACGGTCTCTATACGGTTTAAAATAGGCTCCACGGGCCTGGTTTGAGAAGTTTAGTAATACTCTTCTTAGCTTCTCTTTTATTCAAAGTCAGTACAATTCTTCATTATTCCTTTGCAAGTCTAACAAGGGAATTGCTTTGTTATTAGTCTATGTTGATGATATTGTCATCACAGGATCTGATACTCAATTGATGTCTCAGTTATAGGAGCCCCTTCAAGGTTCTTTTCATATGAAGGATTTGGGATCGTTAACTTATTTTTTAGGTCTTGAGATTCACTCTTCTTCTGCTGGTATTTTTCTTTATCAACATAAATATACTGAGGAACTTATTGCTTTAGCTGGTCTCCAAGAGGGACATTCTGTTGATACTCCTTTGGAAGTGAATGTTAAATATCAATGAAATGGTGGTGAATTCCTATTTGATCCGTCTCTATATCGACAACTTGTTGGAAGTCTCAATTATCTAACTATTACACGTCCTGATATTTCATTTGCTGTACAACAAGTTAGTCAATTTATGCAGGCACCTACACATCTTCATTTAGCCGCAGTTCACTGTATTGTTAGATATTTAAAAAGGACTTCTCATCGTGGTTTGTTCTTTTCTACAAAGTCTCCTATTCACTTAACCACCTATAGTGACGCTGATTGGGCAGGTTGTTCTAATACACGTCGATCTATTACTGGTCGGTGTATGTTTCTTGGTAACTCTTTAATTTCTTGGAAGAGTAAGAAACAAGACTGTGTGTCTAAGTCTTCTACTGAGTCTGAATATCGTGCTATGTCGTCTGCTTGCTCTGAGATCATTTGGCTTCGAGGTTTGTTGGCTAAGGTTAGTTTTCCTCAACTTGGGTCTACCTCTCTTTATGTCAATAATACTAGTGCTGTTCAGATCACTGCTAATCCTGTCTTTCATAAGCGTACGAAATATATTGAAGTGGACTGTCATTCTATTCGAGAAGCTTATGATAATGGGGTTATTTGATGTGCCTAAACACACTTAAAAGCACATCCAAAGGACTTAAGAAAAACTATCTCAAGTCAAGGCAAAATCGGATCCAAAAATGGCACTTTTCAAATGAACCCTAATGATGAAAGGATGAAATTCAAACAACCAATGATATAATCAGAATACATCAATGAAAATTCCTTCTAACAACACTCTAATTTCATGTAATCCATGCAAATGAAGCCTCAATTTGACAAAGAAAAACCGTAACAAAACAATCCCTTTCCAATCGTGAAAATCACGTTATCAAGGAAATCCTTAAAGATGAATTGGATCAATATGATAATTCCTTCAAATAATCACAAGAATTCGTGAATAACAACAAGGATATCTGACCAAGAAATATCTCAATTCAATCCTAGATATGACACACTAGAGAAGAAAAGAAATCAAAACAAAATGAAATTGATATAACTCACAATTTCAAGATGTTGCACTCGCCACAATTTCAACTTCTTGGGATTGAAATTGATAAGAGAATTTGGAATTAGGAAAACCCTAAGCCCTCTCACGAAATGTAAAGTTCTTGTTCTGCAAAATGAGCCTCCCTAAACCCTCTCTTAAGCAAGTATTTATACTTGCTACTTCTAGGGTTAAAAAGTGATCAAAATTACAAGTTTGCCACTTTTAAGGTGGCTAGCCCTAAATGAAAATTACATGGAAATAAAAGTGTCCCAAAACCCAAAATACAACCAAAATAGTTCATAAAAGAATAAATATATAAAAGAAATAGTCTTCAAGATGCCGGTCTTCTATAGGATCCATCGGCCTAGCTCATCGCCGGTTTAGGTCGGTCCATGGATAACCCACAAGCTGAGTCTGAGGGAGTTTGTCCATTGCCCTATAGAAGATGATAAGTGTGCCTATTGGAATACACAATAGAACAATAATAGAAAAGAGGTTAATATATAAATAATTCTGGGGTCAATCTGCTCAAAATGGGCCCTCAATGCCAAGATTTGAAATCCTTCAGTTCTTGCCCTAATGATAGGTCTTGTCGGATTTTTATTCCTATCATTTCCTCGGGCCTCAAAAAGATTTGTCCTCAAATCTAGTAGATCAAATGCAGTAGAGACTTTGTTTCCTCCTAGCAAGTCACCTGAATAAATATCTTTGCAGAATCCCAATATCTGAAATACTACAGGTGGTGATTGTCTTCTCTCCTCCATTTCCAGGATGTATATCTTCTGCAACACAAATAATGACCCATTATCCACTAAAGTTACCCCTGTATCAACCTGTTCCACCGAAACTGTTTCCTCTTTTTCTAACTCATCTGTATGTTGCTGATCCTCATGGTCTTCTAATGGTTGGACCAACTGCTCATTACCCTCTAAAACCTCTGATGGTGAACATAACTGTCTCTGAACAGTTTGGCTCTCTGGTGGTCTACTCGTCTGACTATGATCATCAGGATCCTCTGAAGGTTGGCACATCGGTGTCTGCATCTGCACAGTTTGGTCCTCTGATGGTTTGATCATGTGGCTATGATCCTCAAGATTTTGTGATGGTTTTTTTATCTGTTTTTGCATCTCCTGGACCTCTGATGGTGACACAGGGTTCAATACTATACGTTTACTATCCTTTTTAAACATATAAGTATTTCTATACCCATCATGTAATACCATCCTGTCATACAACCATGGTCTACCAAGTAATATATGGGATGCACAAAGAGGAAGAATATCACATTCAAGCTCATCATAGTACTTGTCTCCTATACTAAAGGGTACCCTAGCCCTTTGGGTTACATAGAGACCATCTTGATCATTCAACCAATGTAATGTATAGGGTTTGGGATGTAGGATAGTTTCAAGTTTCAACTTCGATACTAATGATGCAGCTACAACATTAGTACAACTACCGCCATCAATAATAATTGCGCACAAGTTTCCTTGTACCCTACAAGAAGTATGGAACAAGTTTTCTCTTTGTCCCTCATCAATGGTTGGAAATGGGGTCAAGTCCCGATGCAATATGTTAGTAGACAAATACAACTCACTTGAAATTTTTTCTTACTAATTTCAACAACCTCAATACACTTCACCACACCACGGCAACACACCTTTACACGCCCCTACACACCTACGGTGCTCACAATCAACCAATACAAGAAATGCTTATTGTTACTTCAAGTAAAGTCAAGTGAAATAATTGAAGAACAATGAAATAATTCTTGGTACTTCAAGTAAAGTTAAATAAATGAAGTACACACACAATTACTTTCAAGTAGATAGAATTAAATTCAACTACTAGTGTTTAAGTAATTAGTTCAATTACTTTCACACTTTAATGACTTGTTTGAATTTTAAATTCCACTACTCAACCTTCCTTTTCTTGCCTTGATTTCACACTTCAAATAACCACAATGTGCAAAACCTTACACTACACAAAACTCCACAAATTTGCACCACCACACACACCTCAATCACGATGCACTCACTTCACCAATAACTCCCACGGCAACAACAACAAATTGCACTCCACCTCTACGACAAAATAAGAAATGGAAACAACAACAAATATACTCTAATTCCACGGCAATAATAACAAATATACTTCACTCCCCACAAGTTCTAACCGCAATTCATAACAATATAGGCAGCAACTTCAATTTGAAATTCAAACAAATTCACTTATTGCAAGCCTTCTTCCATTGGTAAGTAATGAATTCAAATTCAAATAGCAATCATTAACTCCCACAACTTAATTGCATGTGTTTGCATTCAAATAATTCCTTACTAACCAAACTTAATGTAATCTTCAAATTTAACTTCACAACTCTACACGCCACAAGCTACTTCACGGCAACAATTGGTAAGTTTCACAATTTCAAAACAATTTGCTAAAGTAACTTCACTTTGTACTTCTGATCTTCCACGTGAATTAGTGTCCACAAAGTGATATAATAACCTTCCCAAATCAACTCCAACAATCAGCAAATCAAATCCCAATCCAAAACAAATTCGCAATCTCAAACTACAACAACAACAACAACTACACAATTGCGTTTTTTCCACTTGATCAACCCTAATTGTTGATCACTTCCACAAAATTGAATACAACCAATTCCCTTCTCTCAACAAGAGCTCTGATACCAAAAAAATGATGTGCCTAAACACACTTAAAAGCACATCCAAAGGACTTAAGAAAAACTATCTCAAGTCAAGGCAAAATCGGATCCAAAAATGGCACTTTTCAAATGAACCCTAATGATGAAAGGGTGAAATTCAAACAACCAATGATATAATCAGAATACTTCAATGAAAATTCCTTCTAAAAACACTCTAATTTCATGTAATCCATGCAAATGAAGCCTCAATTTGACAAAGAAAAACCGTAACAAAACAATCCCTTTCCAATCGTGAAAATCACGTTATCAAGGAAATCCTTAAAGATGAATTGGATCAATATGATAATTCCTTCAAATAATCACAAGAATTCGTGAATAACAACAAGGATATCTGACCAAGAAATATCTCAATTCAACCCTAGATATGACACACTAGAGAAGAAAAGAAATCACAACAAAATGAAATTGATATAACTCACAATTTCAAGATGTTGCACTCGCCACAATTTCAACTTCTTGGGATTGAAATTGATAAGAGAATTTGGAATTAGGAAAACCCTAAGCCCTCTCACGAAATGTGAAGTGTTTGTTCTGCAAAATAAGCGTCCCTAAACCCTCTCTTAAGCAAGTATTTATACTTGCTACTTCTAGGGTTAAAAAAAGCTCAAAATTACAAGTTTGCCACTTTTAAGGTGGCTAGCCCTAAATGAAAATTACATGGAAATAAAAGTGTCCCGAAACCAAAATAGTTCATAAAAGAATAAATATATAAAAGAAATGGTCTTCAAGATGCCGGTCTTCTATAGGATCCATCGGCCCAGCTCATCGCCGGTTCAAGTCGGTCCATGGATAACCCACAAGCTGAGTCTGAGGGAGTTTGTCCATTGCCCTATAGAATATGATAAGTGTGCCTGTTGGAATACACAATAGAACAATAATAGAAAAGAGGTTAATATATAAATAATTCCGGGGTCAATCTGCTCAAAATGGGCCCTCAACGCCAAGATTTGAAATCCTTCAATTCTTGCCCTAATGATAGGTCTTGTCGGATTTTTATTCCTATCATTATTTCTCTTCCTCATATATCTTCTGATCTTCAAACGGTTGATATCTTTACTAAGGCTCTTTCTCGGCAACGTCATCAGTTTCTTGTTGGCAAATTGATGCTTCTTGATCAGTCAGCATCAATTTGAGGGGGGATATCAATCAAGAATGTCTAGAAGCTCAGAAACATACACGGCCGGATAAATGGTCAGAAGGCACGGCCATGTATTGTGTCAAATAGCTCTCAGAAACATACACGGCCGGATACACGGACAGAAGGCACGGCTGTGTATTGTGTCAGGTAGCTACCAGAAACATACACGGCCTGATACTCGGCTAAAAGGCATGGCTGTGTAACATGGCCGTGAATATTTAGATATTTGTTTCGTGATTTATTTTGTAAATATGGCATGTATATTTTGTATTTTATATTTTAGTAGAGGAAGATTTGTTTTCCTAGTTTGTAAGATATAGTTACTTGGAAAAGATATTATCCTGATGTATATATATACTTGAACATGAATTATGAAAAGGCATTCAGCCAAAGTTTCTCAAAAGTTGTTACTACACCACAGGTGTACATTGCCTATTTGTTATTTTTTGACAACTTTATTATGTTATGCCGTTTTGGGCTTTTTCCTTACGAGCTATAAACCCTATTAATAGCTGCTAGGGTTGGAAAACAGAACATAGAACTTACATACAACATTGATAAACATAATTTGAGAGTATTTCTCTCTTAGTTCTCCAAAGAACTTCTCTTGAACTTATCGGATCTCTTCCATGGCATTCAAGTCCGACTTATCAATCGGTCTTTCATCCCGATTATGGCGTCAACAGAATATACCAAGGTTCTTGCCTCATCTATAAGCAATGGGTCGCGGTTTCCACTTCGATTATTTGGCATCTTAAGTTATAATTCCAAACGTATTGGTATAGGGTTTCGTCACATGTGGGCGTGGTTCGTATCATTTAATCCCTTAACTCCATTGGAATTGTCACCTTTACCTGTGACTAAGTTTGTGAATTTAGATGGCAAAAAGAAGGCTAAATTTGTTAAGTAGATTCATGAGAAAGTAAAGATCAACATTGAGAGAAGAACAGAGTAGTATGCAAAACAAGCCAACAAAGGTCGACGTCAAATTGTTTTTTAACCAAGAGATTGGGTTTGGTTGCACATGCGTAAAGAAAGGTTTCCCTAGCAAAGACGTTCAAAGTTGCTTCCAAGAGGCGTTGGTCCATTTTGAGTCCTTGAGCGTATCAATGACAATGCTTACAAACTAGAATTACCAAGTGAGTATCAAGTTAATGCTAATTTTAATGTTATTGATTTAAGTCCTTATGATGCAAGTGACAATTTGAGGACAATCCTTTTCAAGAGAGGGGAATGATGGAGATCAAGCTAAAAGGATTGATCAATGGAGCGTAGACCCACTTGAAGTGCCGGTTGGACCATTGACACAAGCTAAAGCTAAGAGACTTAAGGAAGCACTCAGTGGATTAGTCAAATTGGAGCAAGAAGAGGAGAGTCCCACACGTTTGAGTTAAGAGGAATTAAGGATTGTGAATCTACTTTAAGCACGGATCGTGGATGTAGAAGTTAAGGAAGACTTGTAAAGGCTACCAGCTTAAACCGTAGAAGGCCATTGGCCTAAGTAGCCGATGTTGAAAGAGGAGAAAGCCGGTTTTGATGAATCCCCAAGTCGTCGGCTTTAAGTGCTGGCTTAGGAGAAAATGTAAGCTAGCCTTAGATTATTTTAGGCCACCGACTTTGCTTTTTTTTTTTCTTAGTCAAGTTAGGATTTGGTATGTCATTTTGTTTCTTCATTTTTATGGGACTATAAATATTCACTGTACATTAATTGTAAAAGCATCCTTAAAAGTTTGTTCATATTGTGATAATGAATTTCTTTTTGGTTCTTAAATGAACTATCGAACTTATCTAGTTGTAAATCTATGGCGTTTACCTTCAACTTATTAATCGATCATTCCATAATTGATTGTGGCGTTAACACTTATACTAAGGTTCTTGTCTCCTATATAGACAACAGGTCGTAGTTCCATTAGTTCTTGATAGAATTCTTGGTTGTGAGATTGTTAAATCTAGGTTTTAGGTTTCATCACGGATTAGCAGGGTTCGTCTTGATGGTCTTAAAATGGAGTGAAGGTAAAGTAATAAGGTTTTCTTGGAGATGAGATTTGCATATAATTTTCTTCTTGCTTAACCAAATCTATAACTTTAATTTCTCCATGATAATTGCAAGTTTTTATCCTAGTTCAATCAAGTTAATTTAGGGTAGTTTAGATTATATTAAGTTAAGATAAAATGAGGTGAATTGGATGATGACATGTTAGGTGAAATTACATGGATGTGTCTATGTGAAGGAAGGGATTACAACTGGTTTTGGGATGTCCTTTTTTTGAATTTTTCCATACCTTTTTACTAAGTAAACAAGGTGTAATTAAGGTACAATAGGGTGTAATTTAGGTAAGATTTAATGAGGATAGAATAAGACAAAATAAGGTGAAATGAATGAAGACATGATGGTAAAAGTGGAAGGCATCTACATGTGAAGAATTTGGGGCATTTGGAACTGGTTTTGGCTCGGCCTTTTTACATCATTCTCAAGTTATTTTTCTAGCTTTAGTCAAGGTAAGATAGGTTATCACAAGGATTAAATATGATAGAGGTAAGATAAGACAAGATAATGTTTGAAAAATCAAAGATGCTTGATGAAAACTTCTCATATACGTGATGCCAATTGAAGGGAGAGAAAACTAGTTGGTCTAGTGGTCTATTTCATTAATTGCCTTGTGGAAATTTATCCAAAAATATAAGTCAAAATAGGGTATGATCATAGTGACATTTTCCATAAGATAAGATAGGATAAGGTGTTGATTTTTCAAAGATTGCAAGTGGAAAATTGGAGTTGAAGTTAACACCTATTTGGAGAAGAAAAGTAGTTTGCTTTGTGTAATTTTTCTAGTTTTTTCCTTTGCATTTTATGTGTTATTAATTAATTAAGATGTAGTAATGAATTATGAAAAGAATTAGTTAAAATAGACTAGGATTTGGGGGTGGTTTCAAGCTTAATAGCTTAGGTGCTTTTAGGTTAAAGTTTAGGGACTTCTGATTTCGATATTGCTTTGTAATTAGGTTTGTTATTAATGTGTTTATTTTTGTTGATCTAATTCTTATGATATTAATCCTTATGATTAGGATAAGATTGAATGGATTTGGAAAGGAACTGACTCAAGCCAAGGCAAGTCTTCTTGAGTTATTGAATGGCTTATTAAAAGTTGACTTAAGTCAAATTAGAGTCGACTTTAATCAATTGAGTTCGGGTTTTTAAATCCACTACTTAAGGAATATTTGGGGCTAAGTATTGGTCCTATAGTTAAAATTTGACTAAATTCAGGTTTAAGTAATTAGGTAAAATGATGTGCCTAAAACCAAGGTCTAAGCACATGCAAATGAATCAAAGAAACAACTTCAATTCACAAGATCAAACCGATTTAATGGAGTCAAAAATTGCGTGAACCCTAATGGGGATGTAATGAAATCCGAATGCTCAAAGTTGCAATTAACAATCCAACAATGATAATTTTCTCTAATATAACAATAATCACAAGTAATTCAACGTGAATTACACACAAGAACAACAAGATCCAATTCCGTGATTCACTTTCCCAACATAATGATCCACGGTTCAAAATGATGCTAAATTGAAGGTTAAAACTAAGGCTAAAACCAATCAATTAAGCAACAAGAATTTGATTACAAATGCAATCAAATTCAGTCAATAAACATCCAATTCAACCCTAAATACTACTCACTATAGAGGAAAAGGAAATTGCAACAAAGTAAATTTGATATTACTCACAAATTAACCTTGAAGCCACTCTCCACAACCTCAAATTGGGATTTGAAATTGATAAGTGCAATTGAATTAGGAATAAGCCCTAACCCTCTCACATAAAAGTGAAGTTCTATTCTAAAAAAAATGGCCTCCTCAAACCCTACTTTAAGCAAGTATTTATACTTGCTCCCTTTAGGGTTAGAAAATGTACAAAATTACAACTATGCCACTTTTAAGGTAGCTGATCCTAAATAGAAATTACAATCAAAATGAATGTGTCCCAAAAGAAAATACAACATAAAATAGTCCATACAAATGAGAAATATGTAAAAGAAATGAGTCTTCATGATGCTGGTCTTCAAGGTACTTTCGAATTAAACCCTGATAAGAGTCCCGACTCGCTCAAGAGTATAGGTGATTTGGTATCCTGTAAGACTGATAGATCCGAGACATTAAAGGTCGATGATACTCCATACTCTCCTGGTAACTCTATCCGGTAGGCGTTGTTGTTAATGCGCTTTAAAACCTTGAATAGTCCGTCTGACCTCGGAGATAGCTTCTGTGACTTCTTATGTGGAAACCTGTCTCTGCTAAGATTAATCCAAACTAAGTCACCTGGATTATAAAGATGAATTTTCCTATGTCTATTTCCCTGGATTCTCTACTGTTCCTAGGTCTTCTGAAGGTGTTCAGTTGTTCTATCATGAATGTGCTGAATTTATCTGGCTCAGTCAACTCCACTAAGACTCTCTTCCTTTGTCGCTAGTCTTGCTATAAAATCCAATGGAATAGAAGGATTATAGCCATAAACAACTTCAAAGGGAGACTTACTAGTTGAACTATAAGTAGACCTATTGTAAGTGAACTCAATAATAGAAAGAAACAAGTCCCAATCAGTAAGATTCTTACTAACTGTTGCTCTGAGTAGATTCCCAAGCATGCGGTTGACAACTTCTATTTATCCGTCTGTCTATGGATGGCAAGAGGTACTATACATAAGCTTAGTACATAGTCTTTTCTATAATGTCTTCCAAAAGAAACTAAGAAACTTAGTGTCTCTATTTGACACTATGCTATGTGGGACTCCATGTAATTTGACAATTTCCTGCACAAAAATGTTAGCAATAAAAAGGGCATCATCTGTTTTGTGACAAGCACAAAATGTGACATTTTACCAAATCTGTCAACAACCACCATAATAGAGTCTATTCCCCTTTGTGTTCTAGGTAATCCCAACACAAAATCCATACTAATATCAGTCTAAGATTTATTTGGTATAGGCAAAGGCGTGTACTCTCCCTTTGCACCTTTCTTAGCTCTCATACAAATACCACACCTTTCTAATACCCTATGGATATCCTTTATCATACCCTTCCAATAGAAATTCTCTCTCAATATGGCTAGGGTTCTCTTCTCACCAAAATGTCCTGACAATCCACCTGCATGTGCTTCCCTCACCAATAACTCCCTCACAGATCTAGACGGAATACATAGTTTTCTTGATTTATACAGAAACCCCTCAATCACGCAATATCCATCATACATCTTGCCCCCATAACACCTCTCCATAATAGTCTTGAATTCCTCATCACATATATATTGTTCTTTCAATAATTCAAAACCTAGAATTTTGACTGAAGAGAAGTGATAAGTACATATTATCATGATAAAGCATTAGCAAAAATATTTTGATAGGAATCAAAATCCGACAAGACCTATCATTAGGGAAAAAACTAAAGGAATTCGAATTTTGGCGATGAGGGCCAATTTTGAGCAGATTGACGCCAGAATTATTTATATATTAACCTCTTTTCTATTATCCTTGTATTGTTTTTTCCAACAGGCACACTTATCATATTTCATAGGTCAATGGACAAACTCCCTCAGACTTAGCTTGTGGGTTATCCATGGACCGACCTGAACCGGCGATGAGTTGGGCCGATGGATCCTATAGAAGACCGGCATCTTGAAGATCATTTCTTTTATATATTTCTTCTTTTATGAACTATTTTGGTTGTATTTTGGTTTTGGGACACTTTTATTTTCTTGTAATTTTCATTTAGGGTTAGCCACCTGAAAAGTGGCAAACTTGTAATTTTGAGCACTTTTTAACCCTAGGAGTAGCAAGTATAAATACTTACTTAAGAGAGGGTTTGAGAGGCCATATTTTGCAGATTATACACTTCTTCTTCACGTGAGAATTAGGGTTCCTAATTGTCATTAGACTCTTATCAATTTCAATCTCAAGAGTTGAAATTGTGGCGAGTGCAACACCTTGAAATTGTGAGTTGTATCAATTTCATTTTGTTGTGATTTCTTTTCTTCTCTAGTGTGTCATATCTAGGGTTGAATTGAGATAGTTCTTGGTCAGAATTACTTCTTATTGTTGACGAATTCTTGTGTTTATTTAAGGTCCCTTGCAATTGAATTCAAATCATCATTGAGAATTCCCTTGAAAACGTGTTTTTCATTATTGGAAAGGAGTCCTTGGAATTGAGGTTTTCTTTTGAATTTGTGGATTATTTTCGTGGATTATATGTGATTAGGGTGTTATTAGAAGAGATTATCATTGTGGTATTACAATTATATCTTTGAGCATTTGGAATTCTTTACATCTTCACTAGTGTTCACGTGAATTTTGCCCTTGTGGATCTGGTTTTACCTTGACTTGAGATTGTTTTTTCTTTAGTCTTTTAATTGTGCTTCTAAGTGGATTTAGGCACATCATCTTTTTGGTATCAGAGCTTGTGGTTGTGAGAAGGGATTATGTGATTTTGAATTTTGGAAATTTAGGGTTCATGTTCTTACATCATCAATTCTAAAATTGCGGGTAAATTGAAATTGTTGTTGTAGTTGTTTGAAGTGGAGTGAACTGTCTTGAGTAGGAGTTGAATTTGCTGCATGTTGGAGTGATTTTGAAGTACTTTTTGAAGCTTCTATGTTGTGGACTTCACCGTGAAGGAAGAGGAAAGATAGTGCATTTTTTTAATGCAATTTCGGAAGTGCAATTGCGTAGGAAGAGAATTGTGGTTCTTACATTGTTTGAATTCGGAATTGGGGAGAACATTTGCAATTTCCAGATTTGATTAGTGTGTAAGAAGGGAAGTTATTTGATTTCAAAACAAGCATTAAGAGTGAAGGAGTTAAGTGTGTTTGTTTGAATTTGAAAAATCGCATCTTACCAAATGTGGAGGGGTTGCAATTAGTGAAGTGGTTTGATTTTCAAATTTAATTTGTTGCCTTCTTTTGTAAGTTGCGGATTGGATTTGTATTTGAAATGAAGAATTTTGCAACGTGATTATCCTTGAAATTGCTTTGAGAAAGAGTAATGAATTGAAAAAGTTTTGTGTTGCATGTAACGTGTATGTTGTTGTAAGTTGCGGTTGATAAATTGTGTATAAGTGGAGAAGTGCACCGTGTGTGTGAAGGTGTTTGTGTGGTGTTGTGTTGTGAAAATTGGAAGTGGAAGTGTACAATTTTCAGAATTGCATTGTGTGGGATAATAGGGAATTTATTTGAAATTCAAACACATCCATTAAGTTGAGGAAGTTATTAAGTGGTATTGATTGTGTTCCATTTGAATTTGAAATTTGATTATTACCATTTGTGGAAAGTGCATTAAGGATGTTTATTTGAATTTGTGGCAGTATTGCGGAGTTATGTGGATTAAGTTGCTGCACATCAAGATCAATTGTAGGTGTGAAACCGTTGCAAGAAAGGAAAATTGAAGTAGTAGAATTTGAATTCAAAAACAAACATTAAAGTGTGAAAGTAATTGAACTTATTACTTCAACACTTGTTAGTTGAATTTAATTTCTTAACTACTTGGAAGCATTTATTTGTGCTTCAATTATCTCACTTAACTTTATTTGAAGTACCAATAAACATTTCTTGTATTGGTTGAGTGTGAGCACTGTGGGTATGTAAGGGTGTGTTGTCGTGGTGTGGTGAAGTGTATTGAGGTTGTTGAAATTAGTAAGCAAAAATGTCAGGTGAGTTGTATTTGTCTACTAACATATTGCATCGGGACTTGACTTCTGATGTGCCTAAAACCAAGATTAAGCACATATAAAAACCAATTTGAAAGACAATCCAACAATGTCAATCAAACTAGTCTCAATCACATGAACAATGTCGTCAATTTCCAATGAATTTAACCAATTCTTCAATTATGATGTGTTTGAATCTTAAATCCAAATATGATATAGCTCTGATACCAAAAAGTTGATGTGCCTAAACACACTTAAAAGCACATCCAAAAGACTTAAGAAAAGCTATCTCAAGTCAAGGCAAAATCGGATCCAAAAATGGCACTTTTCAAATGAACACTAATGATGAAATGATGAAATTCAAACAACCAATGATATAATCAGAATACCACAATGAAAATGCCTTCTAACAACACTCTAATTTCATGTAATCCACGCAAATAAAACCTTAATTTGACAAGGAGTAATTGTAACAAAATAATCCTTTTTCCAATAATGAAGAACACGTTACCAAGGGAAATCCTCAAGAAGAATCGAATCAATTTGATAATTCCTTCAAATAAGCATAAGAATTCGTGAATACAACAAGTAATTCTGACCAAGAACTATCTCAAATCAACCCTAGATATGATACACTAGAGAAGAAAAGAAATCACAACAAAATGAAATTGATATAACTCACAATTTCAAGATGTTGCACTCGCCACAATTTCAACTTCTTGGGATTGAAATTGATAAGAGAATTTTGGAATTAGGAAACCCTAAGCCCTCTCACGAAATCTAAAGTGTTTGTTCTACAAAAATAAGCCTCGCTCAAACCCTCTCTTAAGCGAGTATTTATACTTGCTACTCTTAGGGTTAAAAAGTGCTCAAAATTACAAGTTTGCCACTTTTAAGGTGGCTAGCCTTAAATGAAAATTACACGGAAATAAAAGTGTCCCAAAACCAAAATACAACTAAAATAGTTCATAAAAGAAGAAATATATAAAATAAATGGTCTTCATGATGCCGGTCTTCTATAGGATCCATCGGCTCAGCTCATCGCCGATTTAGGTCGGTCCATGGATAACCTACAAGCTGAGTTTGAGGGAGTTTGTCCATTGCCCTATAGAATATGATAAGTGTGCCTATTGGAAAACACAATACAAGAATAGTAGAAAAGAGGTTAATATATAAATAATTCCGGGGTCGATCTGCTCAAAATGGGCCCTCTACGCCAAGATTCGAATTCCTTTAGTTTTTGCCCTAATGATAGGTCTTGTCGGATTTTGATTCCTATCATCTCCTTGGGCCTCAAAAAGATTTTTCCTCAAATCTGGTAGATCAAATGCAGTAGAGACTTTGTTTCCTCTTAGCAAGCTACCTGAAGAAATATCTCTGCAGAATCCTAATATCTGAAATACTATAGGTGGTGATTGTCTTCTCTCCTCCATTTCCAGGATGTATCTCATCTGCAACAAAAATAATGACCCATTGTCCACTGAGGTGTCCCCTATCTTAACCCATTTTACTGATATTGTATCCTCATTTTCTAACTCATCTGTATGTCGCTGATCCTCATAGCCCCCTAATGGCTCGCCCAACTGCTCACTATCCTCTAAAACCTCTGAAGGTGAACATAACTGTCTCTGAACATTCTGGCTCTCTGATGGTAGACTCATCTGACTCTGATCCTCAGAATCCTCCAATGGTTTACTCAACTGCTCATGAACCTCTAGTATCTCTGAAGGAGAAGATAACTGACCCTGAACAGTTTGGTCCTCTGGCAGTTTGCTCATCTGACTATGATCATCAGAATCCTCTAAAGGTTGGCATATCTGTGTCTGACAAGTTTTGTGCACTAAAGGTTGGTTCGACTGCTCATGGCCCACTGATGGTCTACTGATTTGTTGCTGAACCCTTTGAACCTCTGAAAGCGACATTGGATTCAGAATAATTCGTTTTCCCTCCTTCTGGAATACATAAGTATTCCTGAAGCCATCATGTAAAACCCTTCTATCATATAACCAAGGCCTGCCAAGCAATATATGGGATGTACACATAGGCAAAATATCACACTCAATCTCATCAAAGTATTTATCCCCTACATTGAATGGTACCCTAGCTCTGTGGGTCACATGTAAACTTCCCTGATCACTAAGCCAATGCAATGTATACGGTTCAGGATGTGGAGTAATAGCAAGTTTTAGTTTCGATACCATCGATGCTGCTACCACATTGGTACCACTACCACCATCAACTATAAGTACACATAAATTTCCTTGTACCCTATAAGAAGTATGGAACAAGTTTTCCCTTTGTTCGTCATCCTTAGTAGTAAATGTAGTCAATGTCCGACACAATACATTGGCATAATGAAACATTTCACTAGACATGATTGTGTTCAAACCCAACAACAATAATTATCTTCACACTTCCAAGGTTCAAGCACACAACCAAGCTACAAGTGAAATACACTTAACGACAAGTGTTTAAGTAACTAGTTTAATTACTTTCACACTTTAATGACTTGTTTGAATTTTAAATTCTACTACTCAACCTTCCTTTTCTTGCCTTGATTTCACACTTCAAATAACCACAATGTGCAGCACCTTACACTATACAAAACTCCACAAATTTGCACCACCACACACACCTCAATCACGATGCACTCACTTCATCACAACACCCACGGCAACAACAACAAATTACACTCCACTTCCACGGCAATGATAACAAATGGCTACAACAACAAATATACTCCACTTCCAAGGCAATAATAACAAAATATACCTCACTCCCCACAAGTTCTAACCTCAACTCACAACATAATAGGCAGCAATTTCAATTTGAAATTCAAACAACTTCACTTATTGCAAGCCTTCCTCAATTGGTAACAATGAATTCAAATTCAAATAGCAATCATTAACTCCCACAACTTAATTGCATATTTTTGAATTCAAATAAATCCTTTCTAATCAAACTCAATACAATCTGCAAAATATACTTCCCCAATTCAAAATTTGCAAAATGGAATTACAACAACAAGCTTCACAACCTCTTCCACGCAAAAAGCTAGTCACGGTAAGAAAAGGCAATTTTTTTTTTTCAATTTCACAAAATTGTTGACTTAACAACACTTCTATTCTTCTTCCCTTCCACGAAAATAATTAGTCTCAAGAAGCTACAACAATCCCTCCAATCCAACTTCAACAAGCAACAAATTAGATTCTCAATCAAGACAATTTTGCAACTCAAATCCATAACACGCAATTTCGGTTCAAATATGAAGAACCCTAATTGGAGATGATAATCATGAAATTAAACAACACTTAATCCCTTATCTCAACTTGTTCTCTGACACCAAAAAGATGATGTGCCTAAAACCAAGATTAAGAACATATAAAAACCAATTTGAAAGACAATCCAACAATGTCAATCAAACTAGTCTCAATCACATGAACAATGCCGTCAATTTCCAATGAATTTAACCAATTCTTCAATTATGATGTGTTTGAATCTTAAATCCAAATATGGTATAGCTCTGATACCAAAAAGATGATGTGCCTAAACACACTTAAAAGCACATCCAAAAGACTTAAGAAAAGCTATCTCAAGTCAAGGCAAAATCGGATCCAAAAATGGCACTTTTCAAATGAACACTAATGATGAAATGATGAAATTCAAACAACCAATGATATAATCAGAATACCACAATGAAAATGCCTTCTAACAACACTCTGATTTCATGTAATCCACGCAAATAAAACCTTAATTTGACAAGGAGAAACCGTAACAAAATAATCCTTTTTCCAATATTGAAGAACACGTTATCAAGGGAAATCCTTAAGAAGAATCGGATCAATTTGATAATTCCTTCAAATAAGCATAAGAATTCGTGAATAAAACAAGTAATTATGACCAAGAACTATCTCAAATCAACCCTAGATATGACACACTAGACAAGAAAAGAAATCACAACAAAATGAAATTGATATAACTCACAATTTCAAGATGTTGCACTCGCCACAATTCCAACTTCTTGGGATTGAAATTGATAAGAGAATTTTGGAATTAAGAAACCCTAAGCCCTCTCAGGAAATGTGAAGTGTTTGTTCTGAAAAAATAAGCCTCCCTCAAACCCTCTCTTAAGCAAGTATTTATACTTGCTACTCTTAGGGTTAAAAAGTGCTCAAAATTACAAGTTTGCCACTTTTAAGGTGGCTAGCCCTAAATGAAAATTACATGGAAATAAAAGTGTCCCAAAACCAAAATACAACTAAAATAGTTCATAAAAGAAAAAATATATAAAATAAATGGTCTTCATGATGCCGGTCTTCTATAGGATCCATTGGCTCAGCTCATCGCCGGTTCAGGTCGGTCCATGGATAACCTACAAGCTGAGTCTGAGGGAGTTTGTCCATTGCCCTATAGAATATGATAAGTGTGCTTGTTGGAAAACAAAATACAAGAATAATAGAAAAGAGGTTAATATATAAATAATTCCGAGGTCGATTTGCTCAAAATGGGCCCTCAACGCCAAGATTCGAATTCCTTTAGTTTTTGCCCTAATGATAGGTCTTGTCGGATTTTGATTCCTATTAACTTCCTTTCAAACCATTGATGAGGGACAAAGAGAAAACTTGTTCCATACTTGTTGTAGGGTACAAGGAAACTTGTGTGCAATTATTATTGATGATGGTAGTTGTACTAATGTTATAGCTGCATCATTAGTATCGAAGTTGAAACTTAAAGCTATCCCACATCCCAAACCCTATATATTACATTAGTTGAATGATCATGATGGTCTTTATGTAACCCAAAGGGCTAGGGTACCCTTTAGTATAGGGGACAAGTACTGTGATGAGCTTAAATGTGATATTCTTCCTCTTTGTGCATCCCATATATTACTTGGTAGACCATGGTTGTATGATAGGATGGTATTACATGATGGGTATAGAAATACTTATATGTTTAAAAAGGATGGTAAACGTATAGTATTGAACCCTATGTCACCATCAGAGGTCCAGGAGATGCAAAGACAAATAAAACAACCATCACAGGTTCGTGAGGATCATAGCCACATGATCAAACCTTTAGAGAACCAAACTGTGCAGACTCAGGTATGCCAACCTTCAAAGGTTCTTGAGGGCTCTTGTGACACGAGCCAACCCTTAGAGCATAAAATTCGTCAGACACCGATGTGCCAACCTTTAGAGGATCCTGATGATTATAGTCAGATGAGCAGACTACCAGAGGACCAAACTGTTCAGGGTCAGTTATGTTCTCCTTCAGAGACACTAGAGGTTCACGAGCAGTTGAGTATACCATTGGAGTATTCTGAGGATCAGAGTCAGATGAGTCTATCCTTAGAGGGCCAAAATGTTCAGAGACATTTGTGTTCACCTTCAGAGGTATTAAAGGGCAATGAGCAGTTGGGCCAACCACTAGAAGACCATCAGGATCAACGACACACAGATGAGTTAGAAAAGGAGGATACAATATCAGTGAAATGGGTTGAGATAGGGGACACCTCAGTGGATAATGGGTCATTATTTGTGTTGCAGATGAGATACATCCTGGAAATGGAGGAGAGAAAACATCACCACTTACAGTATTTCAGATATTGGGATTTTGTAGAGATATTTCTTCAAGTGGCTTGCTAAGATGAAACAAAGTCTCTACTGCATTTGATCTACCAGATTTAAGGACAAATCTTTTTGAGGCCTGAGGAGATGATAGGAATCAAAATCCGATAAGACCTATCATTAGGGCAAAAACCTAAAGGAATTCGAATTTTGGCGATGAGGGCCCATTTTGAGTAGATCGACCCCAGAATTATTTATATATTAACCTCTTTTCTATTATTCTTGTATTGTGTTTTCCAACAGGCACACTTATCATATTTTATAGGGCAATGGACAAACTCCCTCAGACTCAGCTTGTGGGTTATCCATAAACCGACCTGAACCGACGATGAGCTGGGCCGATGGATCCTATAGAAGACCGGCATCTTGAAGATCATTTCTTTTATATATTTCTTCTTTTATGAACTATTTTGGTTGTATTTTGGTTTTGGGACACTTTTATTTCCTTGTAATTTTCATTTAGGGTTAGCCACCTTAAAAGTAGCAAACTTGTAATTTTGAGCACTTTTTAACCTTAGGAGTAGCAAGTATAAATACTTGCTTAGGAGAGGGTTTGAGAGGCCATATTTTGCAGATTATACACTTCTTCTTCACGTGAGAATTAGGATTCCTAATTGTCATTAGACTCTTATCAATTTCAATCCCAAGAGTTGAAATTGTGGCGAGTGCAACACCTTGAAATTGTGAGTTGTGTCAATTTCATTTTGTTGTGATTTCTTTTCTTCTCTAATGTGTCATATCTAGGGTTGAATTGAGATAGTTCTTGGTTAGAATTACTTCTTATTGTTGACGAATTCTTGTGTTTATTTAAGGTCCCTTGCAATTGAATTCGAATCATCATTCAGAATTCCCTTGAAAACGTGTTTTTCACTATTGGAAAGGAGTCTTTAGAATTGAGGTTTTCTTTTGAATTTGTGGATTATTTTCATGGATTATATGTGATTAGGGTGTTATTAGAAGAGATTATCATTGTGGTATTACAATTATATCTTTGAGCATTTGAAATTCTTTACATCTTCACTAGTGTTCACGTGAATTTTGCCCTTGTGGATCCGGTTTTATCTTGACTTGAGATTGTTTTTTCTTAAGTCTTTTAATTGTGCTTCTAAGTGGATTTAGGCACATCATATTTTGATTACCCTTTTTTTTACTTTATCACATAAGGAAAGCCCACCAGAAACTCCACCTACTTAGCTTGGCACTTAGACAAATGCTGTTGTCCCTTGAAATGTTTCAGAGATTCATGATCTGTATAAATAATAAACTCTTTCGGGAGGAGATAATGCTGCTACGTCATGGGAGCTCTCATTATGGAATAAAATTCTTATCATATATAGAATAGTTTAAAGTTGCACCACTCAACTTCTCACTAAAATATGCTATAGGTTTCTTTTCCTGCATTAATATAACACCAATTCCAATCCCAAAAGCATCACATTCCAACTTAAAAACTTTGTCAAAATCAGGTAAAGCCAATAATGGAGCACAAGTGAGTTTTTCTTTTACCTCTTGAAAACTCCTCTGAGCCCTTTCACTTCAAATAAAAGTTATACTCTTTTTAGTCAGTTCTGTGAGAGGACTGACAATACCACTGAAATTTTGGACAAAGCGTCTATAAAAGGATGTAAGTCCATGAAAACTTCTTACCTTAGTAACTTAAGTAGGTGTTGGCTATTCCTTGATTGCCCTCACTTTCTCCTCATCTACCCTAACACCTGAACCAGATACAACAAAACCCAAAAATGTGACCTCAGTTTGGTAAAAGGAACACTTCTGGATATTTGCAAATAGCTGTTGTGTCCCCAATACTGAAAATACTGCCCGAAGATGCTCCACATGTTGTTCTAGGTTTTTACTATAGATCAAAATATCATCAAAATAAACAAAATTTCCTAGAAATTCTTTCAGTACATAATTCATAAACCTCATAAAGGTACTAGGAGCATTACTCAAACCAAAGGGCATAACCAACCACTCATACTGTCCATGACGTGTTTTAAAAGCGATTTTCCATTAATCCCCTTCTCTCATCCAAATTTGGTGATATTCGCTTTTAAGATACACTTTGGAGAAGACCTGTGAACCATGCAGCTCATATAACATATCATCAAGTCTAGGAATAGGATACCTTTATTTGATGGTGATTTTGTTAATGGCTCTACTATCGATACACATTCTCCAAGTACCATCCTTTTTAGGAACAAGAAGGATGGGAACAGTACATGGGTTGAGACTCTCTCTAACAAACCTCCATTCAACCAACTCATCTACCTGGCGCTTCAATTCCCTAGCCTCCTCGGGATTCATGTGATATATAGGTCAGTTTGGTAATACTAAACCAGGCATAAGATCAATAGCATGCTTTATCCCTCCCAAAGGTGATAACCCTGCTGGCAAATCATCAGGAAAAATGTCGGTATACTCATTCAGTACCTGAGAAACTACTGAAGGTAAAGATTGTGGTTCCTACAACCTTAATACAGATCTCAACTGAAGCAAGTATATTGGAGCCTCTTCTATAATTAACCTCTCCATTTCACCCTATCCCATTAATAATACCTTCTTTTCCTTAGAATCATTATACTGTATTAAAGCCCTTTTAACCTCTGATGGTCGATTGATCTGTTGTTGAACCTTTCAGACCTCTAAAGGTGACATTGGATTCAAAATAACACGTTTGCCTTCCTTCTGGAACACATAAGTATTCCTGAAGCCATCATGCAAGACCCACCTGTCATATAACCAAGGCCTACCAAGCAATATATGGGATGCACATATAGGCAAGATATCACACTCAATCTCATCATGATATTTATCCCCTACAATAAATGGTACCTTATCTCTTTGGGTCACATACAAACCTCCCTAATCACTAAGATAATGTAATTTATATGGTTTAGAATGTGGAATAGTAGTAAGTCTTAGCTTCGATACTAACAAAGCAGCTACTACATTGGTATAACTACCACCATCAATTATAAGGACACACAAATTTCCTTGTATCCTACAAGAAGTATGGAACAAGTTTTCCCTTTGTTCGTCATCTTTATTAGCAAATGTAGTCAATGTTCGGTGCAACACATTAGCATATTGAAACATTTCACTAGACATTGTTGTATTTAAATTCAATCACCACAACAATAATAATCTCCACACCTCTCAAATCACGGTACAACAACCTTCCCAAATTTAAACCAATTTCACGACAAAATTACACACATACCCTTCACTAAATTTGCAAAACACAACTCCACATACACGCCTAGTAAGTGATGGTGCAACATCCTCCCTAAATACAACACAATATCACACCACTTTACAACACCTTAAGTGCAACACATTCACATCGCCACTTACAACAATATACACGTCACATGTAACACAAAACTTCTTCAATTCACTACTCCTTCTCAAAGCAATTTCAAGGATAATCACATTGCAAATTCTTCACTTCAAATACAAATCCAATCCGCAACTTACACAAAAAGGCAGCAAATTAAATTTGAAAATCAAACCACTTCACTAATTGCAACCCTTCCACATTTCATAAGAGGTAATTTTCAAATTCAAATAAACACACATTAACTCCTTCACTCTTAATGCTTGTTTTGAAATCAAATAAATTCCTTTTTTCCCACACTACTCAAATTTGGAAATTGCAAATACACTCCCCAATTCCGAATTCAAACAATGTAAGAATTACAATTCTCATCCTACACAATTATATTTTCAAAATTGTATTCACAAGTGCACTATCTTTCCCCTATCCTTCACGGTGAATTACACAACAAAGAGGCTTCAAAAAGTACTCAAAAATCACTCAACAAGCAGCAACTTCAACTTCCTAAATAAGACAATCATGCCACTTCAAGCAATCACATAAATAATTCAATTTTCCACTTTCAATTTCAGAATCAAAATATAAACTCAAGAACCCCAAATTTCCGAAATTCAATTTGCAAATCCCTCCTCTTAAACCTCAAATACCAAAAGATGATATGCCTAAAACCAAGGTCTAAGCACATGCAAATGAATCAAAGAAACAGCTTCAATTCACAAGATCAAACCAGTTCAATGGAGTCAAAAATTGTGTGAACCCTAATGGGGATGTAACGAAATCGGAATGCTCAAAGTTGCAATTAACAATCCAACAATGATAGTTTCTCCAATATAACAATAATCACAAGTAATGCCACGTGAATTACACACAAGAACAACAAGATCCAATTCCGCGATTCACTTTCCCAACAAAATGATCTACGATTCAAAATGATGCTAAATTGAAGGTTAAAACTAACGCTAAAACCAAATCAATTAAGCAACAAGAATTTGATTACAAATGCAATCAAATTCGGTCAATAAAACATCCAATTTAACCCTAGATACTACTCACTAGAGAGGAAAAGGAAATTGCAATAAAGTAAATTTGATATTACTCACAAATTAACCTTGAAGCCACTCGCCACAACCTCAAATTGGGATTTGAAACTGATAAGAGCAATTGAATTAGGAATAAGCCCTAACCCTCTCATGTAAAAGTGAAGTTCTATTCTGAAAACAATGGCCTCCTCAAACCCTACTTTAAGCAAGTATTTATACTTGCTCCCTTTATGATACGAACCCCGCTAACCCGTGACGAAACCAAATACCAATACGTTCGGAAATTCGTTGCCTAAGACGCCCAAAAACCTAAAGTGGAAACCGCGACCCGTTGTCTATAAGCGAGACAAGAACCTTGGTATAAAAACGAAGACGCCATAATCGGAATGAAAGACCGATTGATAAGTCGGGATGAACGCCACAGAAATCAATCCGATAAGTTCAATTTAGTTCTTGAAGAACCAAGAGAGGTGCCTCTCAGAAGTGTTTAATGTTCAAAGATGTATATCCTATGTTGTTCTAAACCCTAAGAGCTTTTATACTAGGGTTACAATTCGTGTAAAACAAGTCCAAAACGACGTAGTTTAGATAACTGGTGTAAAAACGCGAAAACAGAACAAGCTGGCCGGCAGGGGATACACGACCGTGTACTTTGGCCGTGTACTTTTCTGTGCAACTTCGGGCAACATACACGCCCGTGTACTTTGGCCATGTATCTTTCTGTGCAACTTCTGGCAACATACATGCCCGTGTACATTGGCCGTGTATCTTTCTATGCAATCTTGGAATTCCTACACGGTCGTGCCTTGAAAGTACGCGCCCTCTTCATCCCGTGTCCAGTATAAATTGTACAAAAGCAAGGGTCTTCCCATGGTTGTTCCAATCCGTTCCAACTTCATGATTGCTCCAATCCTTTCCGGCTTCATGGACAACCTTTATCAATCTGTTTCCTTGAATCGTTTTGCTTGATTTCTTATGATCGGTCCAAGCGGCACTTCAAGAGGATCCACATTTCTTCTTCCGGCTTGGCTCTCATCATGGATCTCATCATTCCCCTCCTCTTGAAAAGGATTTGTCCTCAAATCATTGCCTGCATCAAATGGACTTAGATCAGTAACATTAAACATGACACTTACTGGATACTTACCTGGTAAATCTTTCTTGTATGCATTATCATTGAGGCACTCAAGAATTTGAATTGGTCCATCGCCTCTAGGAAATAATTTAGATCTACGCTGTACAGGAATCCACTCATTGCGCATGTGAACCCAAACCCAATCTCCAGGTTCAAAAACAGCTTGTCGATAACCCTTGTTGGCTTGTTTCACATACTAGTCCGCTCTTCGCTTAATATTTAGCCTTTTCACGAAATCTGCCTTAGAATCAGCTTCAAAACTCACGAACTTGTTAAGTTGCAATGGCAATAAATAATTAGGAACCAATGGGTTAAAACCAAACACAATCACAAATGGTAAACAATGAGTAGTGCAATGTAAGGCCCTATTATATGCAAACTCCACAAATGGTAGACAATCCTTCCAAGTCCTAATGTTCTTCTCTATGATTGCCCCTAACAATTGAATTAAAGTCCTGTTAACCACCTCAATTTGCCCATCAGTTTGTGGGTGACAGATAGTTGAAAACATTCGTTTAGTTCCCAACTTTTTCCACAATACTCTCCAAAAATGACTCAAAAATTTCTCATCTTGATCATTAACAATGCTTTTAGGTATACCATGCGGACGCACTACCTTTCTAAAGAACAAATCAACAATGTGTATAGTACCATTAGTTTTATGACAAGGAATGAAATGAACCGTTTTAAAAATCCTATCCACAACTACAAAATGAGAATCTCAGCCATGCCTAGGCCTAGATAATCCTAATACAAAATCTATGGAAATGTTTATCCATGGCTCACGAGGAATGACACTATACTCATATAACCAATCTAAGAAGTTATCTAAACAAGGAATGGGATGACGATACTTAACCGTAATGTTGTTGATGGCACGGCATTTAACACACATTCTCCATGTCCCATCCTTCTTACGCACCAAAATCACAGGCACTGCACATGGACTCATGCCTTCTCTCACGTATCCCTTCTCCATTAACTCATCTACCTGCCTTTAGAGTTCCTTCGTCTCCTCTGGATTGCTCCTGTAAGCTGGCTTGTTTGGAATCAATGCTCCGGGTACAAGATCAATCCGGTGCTCAATACCACGAATAGGAGGTAATCCCTTTGGAATCTCCTCAAGAAAGACATCTTCAAAGTCTTGCACAAGAGACACAACCACACTAGGCAAAGAGTTAGATAATTCGTTAGTAGTCAAACATGTTTCTTTAAAAACCAGCAACAACATAAGTTGCCTCATCACTAACGCTCTCCTTACTACACTCGCTCTTGCCACACAACTCTCCTTTTGCAAGGCTGCCCTCTCCTTTTCACTCACCACTAAAGTTGATCCCCCATCAACTTGGCCTCTCACACTCTTTCCAGCCTTCCTCTCCTTTTCCTTTTGATCTTGACTTTTATATTCCTTTTTCTTCTCATTGTCTTTTGCTCTCTCACTCTCACTCTGTTTTTCACTCACCTTGTGTTTTGCAAACGACAGTTGTAGCTGCAACTGGTCCTAATACACCTGCTTAGGTGTTAACGGTTTAAGATTAAAGCTCTTCCCTTGGTGAACAAGCGTACACTTGTTAGAAAAGCCATCATGCACAACCTTCCTCTCAAATTGCCATGGCCTCCCCAACAACACATGACGTGCTTGCATTGGCACTACATCACATAACACCTCATCCTCATACCTACCAATGCGAAACCCAATCAAGGCTTGCTTACTCACCTTAGTCTCACCACTATCATTCAACCACTGCAATTTATATGGACTAGGGTGTCTAACAGTTTTGAGCCCCAGCCTCTCAACAATAAAATTACTCACTACATTGGTGCAACTTCCCCCATCAATAATCAAACTACAAATGTGATCTCCTACATAACATCTAGTATGAAATATATTCTCCCTTTGCACCTCCTCTTCTTCCTTCACCTGCACATTCAAAGCTCTCTTCACTACTGCTACTAGCCTTCCCATTGCAGGCTCCTCATCATCACTAGCATCCTCTAATGGAGGCATATCCTCTTCTTCACTATCCCCCTTAGTCTCATACTCTCCATCATCACGCAAAATCATCACACGCCTATTTGGACATTGACTAGCAATATGACCTCTACCTTGACATTTAAAACATCTAATGTCATGATTTCTAGAAGTAGAAGATTCAGGGTTACCTTGATTACCAGGAGTAGAACCCGCTTGCCTTAGCTCCCCTTTTGGTTTGGTGGGTAAAGGCTTTTCTTCCTTCTTCCATTGATTAGTCTTCCAAGTGGATGAACGATTACCCTGTTGCAACCGTGCATTACTACTACCTCTCCTCTTGTGCTAGTTCTCAACCCTTATAGCCATGTGAACCATATCCTCCAATTCTACATAATGCTGCAATTCAACCACATTTTGGATTTCTCTATTCAACCCAACAAGAAATCTAGCCATTGTAGCCTCTCTATCCTCCTCTACATTCGCCCTAATCATAGTGACTTCCTTCTCCTTGAAATACTCATCTACACTTCGGCTTCCCTGCCTAGGAGTTTGCAACTTGTTGTGCAATTCACGATAGTAATACGCAGGCACAAACCGCTTCTTCATCACTCTTTTCATCTCTTCCCAAGACTCAATAGGTGGCTCGCCACTCCTTCTCCTATTCAACATTAGTTGATCCCACCACACTATAGCATAATCTGAAAATTCAATGGCAGCAAGTTTCACCCTCTTTCTCCCACTATAGTTGTGACAATCAAACACCATCTCCACCTTTTTCTCCCACTCTAAATACGCCTCAGGATCATTCTTCCCTTGGAAAGGAGGAATCTTCATCTTTATGCTACTCAATTGATCATCCTCTCTATTCCTATCTCCTCTATCATCCCAATCCCTAGTTCCTCTATTCCGACCACTATAACCACTATAACTCCCGACAGAAGGCTCATCAAAGTCATCATCCGACATTACATCTCCACCCCTTGGTACTCTCCTAGAATGACTCTCCCTCTTACGCCCTTGGAATACATTTGTGGATTGCTCTAGTCTTTGCTCTACCGTCTCATGAATTTGTTCCATTCCCTCTTGGAACATCCTCTTCATTTCTCCCCTCAACGCCTCAATTACTAACCTAGCATCAAACCTTCCCCCCTCACCTTCAGGAGAATGTTGTCTCGACATAGTTCCTGCAGAAAAGATTAGTACTAACACAAATATATATGAAATTAAACCTCACGATACACTCCCTTACATGTTTTCGCTCAAATGATGATATCATACAGTCACTCGTGTATTCTCACAAACAACGATGATATCACTCACCAATTTCCTCTTCTCAATTCTCTTGGAACTAACCCGAACTATACCAATTTTCTTCCGTAGAATTCAAAACCAACTCTAGGGTTCGTAAAATGTTCCTCTATTTTTCTATCCGATTTTTTTTTCTCTATTTTTAGCTTTTGATCACGTTTCTCTTTTCTTTTCTTTTCCCTTCTTTTTTTTTGTCGTGATTTTTACTCTTTGTTTTTTTTTTTTTAACAATCGACTAGTAAATACTATACTATCAAAAGACAATCAATATTGCGAAATTGAATGCTAACAATGGATATGAATGATTGGAGTTAGGGTTTTTGATATTACCTTCCTCAACCGAACTTGATGTTTTGACAAACCTAAGCTCTGATACCAAACTGATACGAACCCCGCCAACCCGTGACGAAACCCAATACCAATACGTTCGGAAATTCGTTGCCTAAGACACCCAAACGCCTAAAGTGGAAACCGCGACCTGTTGTCTATAAGCGAGACAAAAACCTTGGTATAAAAACGAAGACGCCACAATCGGAATGAAAGACCGATTGATAAGTCGGG
This sequence comes from Laguncularia racemosa, assembly GCA_037954665.1. NCBI lineage: Eukaryota > Viridiplantae > Streptophyta > Magnoliopsida > Myrtales > Combretaceae > Laguncularia > Laguncularia racemosa. The sequence continues at coordinate 1,656,369 of JBBMOL010000155.1, forward strand.
ATGAACGCCACGGAAATCAATCCGATAAGTTCAATTTAGTTCTTGAAGAACCAAGAGAGGTGCCTCTCAAAAGTGTTTAATGTTCAAAGATGTATATCCTATGTTGTTCTAAACCCTAGGAGCTTTTATACTAGGGTTACAATTCGTGTAAAACAAGTCCAAAACGACGTAGTTTAGATAACTGGTGTAAAAACGCGAAAACAGAACAAGCTGGCCGGCAGGGGATACACGACCGTGTACTTTGGCCGTGTACTTTTCTGTGCAACTTCGGGCAACATACACGCCCGTGTACTTTGGCCGTGTATCTTTCTGTGCAACTTCTGGCAACATACATGCCCGTGTACTTTAGCTGTGTATCTTTCTATGCAATCTTGGAATTCCTACACGGCCATGCCTTGAAAGTACATGCCCTCTTCATCCCGTGTCCAGTATAACTTGTACAAAAGAAAGGGTCTTCCCATGGTTGTTCCAATCCGTTCCAACTTCATGATTGCTCCAATCCTTTCCGGCTTCATGGACAACCTTTATCAATCCGTTTCCTTGAATCGTTTTGCTTGATTTCTTGTGATCAGTCCAGGTAGCAATTCAAGAGGATCCACATTTCTTCTTCCGGCTTGGCTCTCATCATGGATCTCATCACTTTCGAGTTAGAAAATGCACAAAATTACAACTATGCCACTTTTAAGGTGGCCAGTCCTAAATGGAAATTACAATCAAAATGAAAGTTTTTCAAAAGAAAATACAACATGAAATAGTCCATACAAATGAGAAATATGTAAAAGAAATGATTCTTCTTAATGTCGGTCTTCAAGGTAGTTTAGAATTAAACCCCGATGAGAGTCCCGACTTGCTCAAGAGTATAGGTGATTTGGTATCTTATAGGATTGATAGGTAAGCTTGCTGGAATGCACTACAATTATAATGTAGAAATGAAGAAAATAGATTAGCTTCCTCAAGGTTAGGTTTCTTATGCAAGATTCTCAAAACTAAGTTATGGAGATCCTTAGCATGGGCCCTAGTGATAGGTCCTGTATGAGTCTGATTCCTATAATAAAAATATGAGAATATGACTGAATCCTCAAGTAAGTAATTTAGTAGAAATTTATGCAATTGACGATTTTCAACTGAACTTTTACTAAGTCAAACCCATTGGTTCTATTGGAAAAAGGTATCATATAAATCGTTGGTGTCTTATTTACAATGTCTTCCTTAAGTCAACTCGAGTCTAAACTTTAACAACTTAGGTCCACTCAAGTCTTCTCAAAGGTGTCAAGGAGAAGACTTAGGTTGCTTAGTTTGATTGAGTTAGCTAACTTAAGTCACCTTTTAATTTAACTTAGTTGACTTAAGTTAATTTATGTTAACTTATAAAATATCGAGTGTTCTCTAGCTCCTAGACCTTACTCGGGTTCATTTAGAGATAAATCTTAGGTATATTTTCTTATCTAATAGAATTTCTAAAAATACTATTTGTGAAAATTCTTAAGAATTACATGTGACATTTGGGCTAGAACTTTTTATCTTCAATTTTGATTTCTAGGCTAAATTTATCAAGTGTTCATACCTTTTTTTTCTTATCCATAAGATAATCTAATTAGAATAAGGATCATGTTGTCATCTAATGGCTTGGTTTAGGATGAAGATGGGTTGGTGCTAACTTGTATATGGTAGAAGTTATGGTTTTCTAGTTGAATTTAACTTTGATTTGCATGCCTAGTGATAGGAATCAAAATCCGTCAAGACTTATCATTAGGGCAAGAGCCAAAGGATTTCAAATCTTGGTAATGAGGGCCTATTTTGAGCACATCGACCCCGAAATTATTCGTTTACTAACCTCTTTTCTCTTATTCTTATATTATATATTCCAATAGGAATACTTATCATGCTTTACGGGGTGATGGACAAACTTACTCAAACTCAACTTATAGGTTATCCATGGACCGACCTAAATCGGCGGTGAGCTAGGTTGACGAATCTTATGGAAGAGCTAGCATGATAAAGACTATTTTTATTTATAATTATTTATTTGGACTATTTATGTTGTAATCTTTCTTTTGGGACACTTTCATTTGCTTGTAATTGTCTTTTAGGACCGGCCACCTTAAAAGTGACATAGTTGTAATTTTGTAGACTTTTTAACCTTAAAGGGAGAAAGTATAAATACTTGGTTAAGTAGGGTTTTGAGGAGGCCATTTTTTAGATTTGAGCATATACTTTTTCGTGAGGATTAGGGTTCTCCTAATTATCATTAGAATCTTATCAATTTCAGTCCCAAGAGTTGAAATTGTGGCAAGTGCAACACTTGAAATTGTGAGTAATATCAATCTCTTGTTATTGTGTTTCATTTCATCTCTAGTGAGTCATATCTAGGGTTGGATTGAAAGCTTCTTGGTATCATTTGATTATATTTGTAATCAAGTTGTTATTTCCTAGTTAATTGGTATTGAGCATTTGCTGTTTATTATCAATTGTACTCAATTTGAACCATGATTTGCATTTGGAGGAAAAGGGGTTCTTAGAGTTGAAGATTTGTTGATCTTGTGTATTATTCATGTGGATTTACATGTGATTAGTGTTATGTTGGAAGAAATTATCCTTGTGGAATTGTAATTGCATCAGTGAGTATTTGGATCTCATTGCATCTTCACTAAGGTTCACACAATTTTTACCCTTTTGAACCGGTTTTGATTTTGATAGTTGAAGTTGTTCCTTTGGTTCATTTGCATGTGCTTAGACCTTATTTTTAGGAACATCATAATTTAGTATCAGAGCTTATCATTCTTGGATATGCAATCTTCATACATGTTCATATTTGTGGATTTGGAATTATAAAGATTGTTGGATTATGCAATTTGGAGGACTAGTTTGATTTCATTGTGTGATTGGTCTTTCAATTGGGTTTTGTGTGCTTGGGCTTGGTTTTGAGCACATCACTTAGATTGCTAAGATTCATCTCATAAGTTTGAGATTAGTTGAGTCTACTCGGTTTTGTAGGCAAGTCAACTTATATTGTTACTCAAGAGTTCTTAAGTTAACTCAAGAGTTTACTTTAGTTGACTTGGGTTTTTTTATTAGTAAACCTAAGTTAACTCAATTTTTTCCTTATATAATATGGAGTTGACTCATGTCAATGCTTTGTTCGTAGCAATTTGACTCAAGTTAATTATCGATTTACTAAGTCAACTATACTATCCTAACCTTATTCGAACATCTCAAGATAATATTTCCTAGATGTAAGTACTAATTTATCTCGCAGGTTTATTTTTTTGCAAGATGAGTAGTTTTATTAAGAGGTCAATTTGGTGGTTTTCTTTGAGAAGCTATCTGAAACTTTTTCATTGAATTTATCAAGATGACTTCTTTGAGAAGCTAGTTGATAAGTACAAATTAACACTTGTATTTCTGATGAATTCTAGTGGTGTATGTAATAAATTGATGTTATTTTGAAGAGTTTTTATACTAAAAAAAATAAATATTTCAGTTTCAGGACTGAAGACCACTATTTTGAGAGAAGATATCAACTTGGATTGAGATCGGATAAGAAAACACGAAGAAAAATGCTTTTTGGAAGGAATAGGGGAAGAGCACGGTCATGTAATTAAATTGCACGGCCGTGTGTTAAGGAAACACGCCCACAGAAGCACACATGGTTGAACACACGGTTAAAGGCATGGTCGCATGTTGAGCTTGGAAAATCTACAGCAGCACATACGGTTGAGTACACGGTCTGAGACACGACTGTGTGTTATTTGCGTAGGTTTTACTGACACTATTCAAAGGCACGGCCATGTATAAGCCGTGTGTTGAGATCGTGTGCTTGAAAAAAGTTAGCCGTTTTAGGAGATTTGTGGGCTTCCATGCATATATATATTCTCATTTTTTCCAGAGGGGGAAGGGGGCACCAGAGGGAGATAGAAAAAAATTCGAAGGAAGACAAAGCGCTTGGGAAGAATTCCGAGAGGAAAGCAACATCAACGGATTCATCTTCACCTTCCAAAGGGTTCATGCACAGGAGTTTTTTTTATTTTTATTTTTTATTGAGTTGTAACTTGAAAACCATGAGTGGCTAATTTATTTCATGCCCGAACCTTACGAACTCTAATTGTCACGTAACGTTGGACTGATTTTATAGTTAATGAATAGTGGAAATCTCTGAGTTTATTCATGTTATTTGTTGTGTTTTGTTAATTTGATGTATGGCCAACATTGAATTTGCATTGATTTCTTAGAAGATGATTGGAAAATCTCTTCTTTAAATAGATCTTACATGAATAAAGGAATTCGTATGTAATCTAAGGATAGAGAACATGAATTTTCCGTATTAGATTAAATTAGATAATTCGACCTAATTGAGGGTTCAAGAGTGTTAATGCAATTCTAATCGATTTTTGATAAAAGAGGAATCTTTATCAATGCGATTAGGGTTAGGAGCTAATGAATCTGGGAAGAACATTGGCTTAGTGTTAGATACTCCGCAATTCAGATATAACCACTGTTTGTTAATTGATTTATAAAAAGGGTAAAGTTACATGATAATTAGAGGAGTAGTAAGGGTAGGGTATGTTTTTAAGTATTAAATTTAGTGATTTTAATTTATCGTGTTAGTTTTAATTGCTTTAGATTTTGTTAAGTGTTTTTAATTTAAGTTGAATCTCTCGAATTCGTGCGGTTAGATAGTTGGTTTAGAATTATTATTGGTACTTGCTGATCCTTGAGGAAATGATACCTGAACACAGTTCTATTCTATTACAATCGATAGGTGCACTTGCCTTATTGATCGTAACAGAGAGTCGTATAAAAGGGTTGTTAAATTTGTGTGATTACGGTCAACACTAAGTTTTTGGCGCCATTACCGGTGATCGGCGATATTAAGAAAGCTCAACGTTGATTACTTTAACCATTTATTCTTTAGTATTTGTTGTGTTACATTCACTCTTTAGAGGTAACTAATTTTCCCTTGATTTTCTTTGTAGTTTATGACAAGGAGCTCTTCATCCAAACTTCTTGCTTTTGACCTAGAGATTGAGCGGACATCCAGAAGAAGGTTGAGGAGTGGCTTTGAACAAGCTACGAGAAATCCAGTTTTTGAAAATTAGCAATTAGGTGAACAGGAATTACAGTTTAGTGAGGGTGAGAATTTAATTGCAGCAATGGCAGATCAACGACGAACGATGGTTGATTATGCCAGACCTACATTAGATAGCACGGGATCTTGTATAGTCAGACTTGCAATAGACGCCAACAATTTTGAAGTCAAAGCCTCTACAATGAACATAATCCATAATCAATGCCAGTTTGATGGTTTAGCTAATGAAGATCCCTATGCTCACATCCAGATGTTTCTAGACATCTATGAAACAATTAAACAGAATGGAGTGATAGATGAAGCTTTGAAGTTGCGTCTTTTTCCGTTCACATTGAGGGGAAAAGCAAGGCAGTGGTTTAGTTCTTTAGATCAGAATTCCATCACAACCTAGGCCCAGTTAGCGGAAACATTCTTGGACTACTACTTCATGCTTTCCAAAACTGCCAAATTGAGAAATGATATCACGTCGTTTACTCAGATGGGTAATGAACCTCTTCATGAATCATGGCTAAGGTTTAAGGACTTACTTAAGCGGTGCCCACATCATCAGATGCCCAATTGGTTGCATGTATCTACCTTCTATAAGGGGCTTGATTACCCAACTCAACAAACCATTGATGTTGTTGCCGGTGGTACACTTAATGTGAAGACTCTTGAGGAATCACTACAATTGTTTGAAATTATGGCGAAAAATAACCATCAATGGGGTAATTGCAGACAAGGCAAAGAGCAGTAGGGATCTATGAAGTTGAAATGATGACCACCCTTATAGCAAAGGTTGATGCTCTAGCCAAAAAAGTTGATGGGATGGTAATAGCTGAGTTACCCCAATATTTTCCAACTAATCAATCAACCGCGTTAGTGGTTCAGGATTATATGGAGCAAGTTGATTATGTTAGCAATCTTGTGCAATCTTAGAACAACCCTTACAATAACACATATAATCCAAGCTGACGCATTTACCCTAATTTTTCATGGAGTAATCCACCAATTCCTCGGGGTAATGCACCTGCACCTGGATTCCAAAGGCCTCCTCCACCACCTTTTACCGAAAAGAAGTTCAACCTGGAGGATATGATTTCCAAGTTTATTCAAACCTCAGAGCAGCGCCAGCAAGCAATAGGTGCTGCTTTAAGAAATCATGAGGCTTCCATCCATAATTTAGGAAACCAGGTGGGTCAAATTGCAAAAATGTTATCAAAGAGACCATAAGGGTCCTTACTTGGGAACACATAACCTAATCTAAGGGAGCAGGTGAAGGTGGTGGCCCTTAGGAGTGGAAGGGAATTGCATTCTAACACTATAGGAGTGCCCGGGGTTGTCTAGGAAAAATGGGTTGAGGTCAAAGAAGACAAGGATGCTAAAAAGGATCAAGCCACTAAACAGGGTAAGGACAAGGAGCTTGATAAGGAAGAAGATCTAGGAAAGGCCAAGACATCGACAGTTTAGCCTTACAAGCCTCCAATTCCATATCCGGGCCGCTTAAAAAAAAGACAAGGAGTAAGAACACTTCGGTAAGTTTTTAGATTTGTTTAAGCAGTTGCATATTAATATACCATTTGTGGAAGCTCTTGCGTAGATGCCCAGGTATGCAAAGTTTTTGAAGGATTTGCTCTCAAACAAGAAATGGCTGGAAGAGGTTTCTACTACAGTTATTAGAGCGGAGTGTTTGGCTATTTTGCAGAATAAGTTACCCAAGAAACTCAAGGATCCAGGCTGTTTTACTATTCCATGCTTAATAGGTGAATTGCCTGTGGAGAGAGCCTTAGCAGACCTTAGGGTAAGTATAAACTTGATGCCCTATTCATTGTTTAGGAAGCTTAAGCTTGGTGAGCCAAAGCCTACAAGGATGAGTTTGCAGTTAGCTAATCGCTCGGTCAAATTCCCTAGAGGAATTATAGAAGACGTCCTAGTAAAGGTTGAAAAGTTCATTTTTCCTGTTGACTTTGTTATCTTGGACATGGATGCGGTTGTTGAGGTCCCACTAATCTTGGGTCAACCATTTCTTGCTACCGCACGAGCGTTGATAGATATTGCTGATGGAAAACTAGTTTTAAGAGTGGGTGCAGATGAGTTGACTGTGACAATCCCATCAGTACTAAAACAATCCTTAAGCGCTGATGATTCTTGCTATGCTATTGACTCTGTTGATATGACTGTGATGAGTTCTATGCAAGAATTGTTATGTGGTGAGCTTTTGGAGTTTAGTTTGACCGCAGTTGGAGGAGAAGAGTGTGAGAATTTAGATGTTCATAATGTTATGGCTCAACTGAATGCTTGTTAGGAAGTGGTATGTAAAAGGGGGTTTGAGAAGATAGTATTTACTGAGGAAGGAAGGCTGAAACCATCGGCTGAGGAACCCCCAAAACTTGAGTTGAAGCAACTTCTAGAATATTTCGAATATGCATTTTTTGAGGCTAAATCTAAACTCCCCATCATTATTTCTACTGGTTTGATAGGGGAGCAAAAGGATAGCCTATTGGAGGTCGTGAGGGAGCACAAGCATGCTCTTTCTTGGAAGATTCTGGATATTTGAGGTATTAGTCCTTTGTTTTGCACCCATAAGATTTTGCTTGAGAATGATTTCAAACCAGTGGTGCAACCTCATAGAAGATTAAACCCCAATATACGGGAGGTTGTGAAGAAAGAGGTGATCAAACTCATGGATGTAGGGTTAATATATCCTATCTCTAACAGTTCTTGGGTCAGCCCTGTACAAGTCGTACCAAAGAAGGGAGGAATGACTGTAGTGCCCAATAAAAGAAATGAACTCATACCTATGAGGACTATAACGGGATGGCAAGTGTGCATAGACTATAGAAGATTGAATGAGGCAACTTGCAAGGATCATTTCCCTCTTCCTTTTATGGACCAAATGTTGGAGTGGTTGGTAGGACATCTATATTATTGTTTTTTAGATGGAATGTCAGGGTACTTCCAAATTCCAATCGCTAAGGATTCGGAAAAGACCATGTTCACTTGTCCTTATGGTACTTTCGCGTATAGGTGCATGCCTTCTGGGTTATGCAATGCACCAGTGACTTTCCAACAGTGTATGCTTGCGATTTTTGAGGACTTAGTGGAAGACATCATGGAGGTCTTTATGGATGATTTCTCCGTATTTGGTGATTCTTTTGATGATTGTCTCATTAACTTGGAAAGAGTTTTGATTCGATGTGAAGAGACAAATCTGGTTTTAAGTTGGGAGAAATGTCACTTCATGGTGAAGGAGGGCATTGTTCTAGGGCATAAAATCTCTCATAGAGGAATCGAAGTGGATAGTGCAAAGGTGGATACAATTGTAAAACTTCCACCACCTTCTTCGGTAGGAGCCAATCGGAGTTTCCTCGGGCATGCCGGTTTCTATAGAAGGTTCATTAAAGATTTCTCTAAAATAGCTCGGCCTCTGACATGGTTATTAGAAAAGGACATGCCTTATGAATTCACCAATGAATGTCTTCAAGCGTTCAATACGCTTAAGGAAAAGTTGACCCAAGCACCTATCATGATGGCTCCTAATTGGGATCTCCCTTTCGAATTAATGTGTGATGCAAGTGATTTTGCTATTGGAGTGGTTTTGGGATAAAGGAGGGATAAACATTTTTAGCCTATTTATTATGCTAGTAAGACCCTCACAAGTGCTCAAGAGAACTACACCACGACCGAAAAGGAACTTCTTGCTGTAATTTTTTTCTTTTGACAAGTTTCGGTCTTATTTAATTTTGTCTAAGGTAATTGTTTACACTAACCATTCAACTCTCTGGTACTTATTATCTAAGATAGATGCAAAACTGCGACTCATTCAGTGGATCTTGCTTCTACAAGAATTCAATCTGGAGATTCGGGATAAAAAGGGGGCGGAGAATTTAACTGCTGATCATCTTTCTCGATTGGAGAACCCGCATTTGGAAAAATTGAATGAAGAAGAGATTGATGACACTTTTCTAGAGGAGGGGCTCTATTGGATTAACAAGGTAAGTAATGCTTCTAAACCTTGGTTTGCTAATTTTTCTAATTACCTTGTTTGCAAAGTACTTCCCAGTGAAAAAACGTCTCAGCAAAAGAAGAGGTTCTTTGCTGAGTTAAAGCACTACTTTTAGGAGGAACCATTCTTGTTTTGTGTTTATGCGAATCAAGTGATTAGGCGATGTGTAACCGAGCAAGAAGGACAGGAGATTTTAAAGCACTATCACATTGGGCCAATTGGCGTTCATTATAGTGTGAATCGAACAGCCCACAAGATTTTGGAATCCAGATTTTATTGGCCAGCTATATTCAAAGATTCCTTCAATTTTGTGAAGACTTGTGACAGGTGCCAACGTGTGGGGAATATGTCTAAACGTGATGAGATGCCCCAGAATTTCATATTAAAGTGTGAGATCTTCGACGTGTGGGGAATTGATTTCATGGGACCCTTCCTCAATTCTTTCGGGAATAAATATATACTCGTGGCGGTAGATTATGTGTCTAAATGGGTAGAGGCCCAAGCTTTACCCACCTATGATGCCAGAGTAGTGGTGAAGTTCTTGAAGAAACTTTTCTCTAGGTTTAGAGCACTACGGGCTTTAATTAGTGATAGGGGAACACATTTCTGTAATGTGCAATTGGAGAAAGTGCTGAAGTGATATGGTGTCACCCATAGATTAGCAACCCCCTATCACCCTCAGACGAGTGGTCAAGTAGAAGTTTTAAACCGTGAATTGAAAAGGATTCTAGAAAAGACAGTGGAGCATCACCGAAGGGATTGGTCGGAAAAATTGGATGATACATTGTGGGCCTATAGGACAACCTTCAAAACTCCCTTAGGCACCACTCCATACTAACTAGTTTTTGGGAAAGCTTGCCACCTACCAGTGGAGCTAGAACATAGAGCTTTTTGGGCTTTGCGTACTCTTAACATGGATTTAGAGGCCGCTGGTAGGAAGAGGAAGTTTTAGCTGAACAAACTTGATGAATGGCGTGCAATAGCTTATGACAACAAGCGAGTTTATAAGGAGAAGATGAAGAAGTATCATGATATGCAGATTCATCATTTGAAACAATTCCATAAAGGAGATCATGTTCTCTTATTTAATTCGCGACTGAAACTTTTCCCGAGCAAGTTGAGATCGAAGTGGTCTGGGCCATTTAAAGTGGTAAAAGTCTCTCTTCATAGAGCGATGGAATTGGAACATCCGAATAGATATACCTTCAAGGTAAATGGGAAACGATTGAAGTTGTACTTCGGGACTTAAGGGGAAAAAGAGGGCCAAGAGGAGTTTAGACTCCACCCTCTTGTGAATTGATCAGATGTAATCTCTGTTTATCGAGTAAATGATGTTAACCAAAAGCGCTTGATGGGAGGCAACCCGTGCATTTCTTTAGGTAAGTTTTTCTTTCTTTAATCCATTCAATTATTCTGTATTATTTTTGGCATTAACTTAGTAGGAAATTCCGTCTTTTGCGAATCTAATGCATGAAGGGAGAGTGAGGCATGCGAAAAGGAGGTAAGTTGAACATTTTACAAGTTTCATGGGAATACACGGTCGTGTACACAGTCGTGTATGAAAAAAAAAAAAAAAACACGGACACACGGCCGTGCATCAGATTGTGCCTTTCTAGCACGGCCGGTTCTTTTATTTCGAAACCCTCCGATTTTTATTTTCATTTTCAACTATCCTCTCCATATCAATTCACTCATTCTCCATCCTCTATTTCATGCATTCTAGGATCCATTTTAGGTGGTAAAGGTAAGATTTCTCCCTCGATTCTTCTTCAATATGCAATTTTTCCTCCATTCATTTAAGTTTTTTGAATTACATAGCACTTCATGCATGATTTCGAGGGTAATCCGAGTTTTCTCAAGGGGCTTTTGCATCTTTTGGTTGATTCTTTCCTAGTATTGATCTTTTCTCATGTTTTTACTTATTTATACTAGGATTCAAGACGTATTTTGCACAATTTCCATGTTTACCTTAAAACCTAAGTTTTTTATTCTCGTTTTGCGAATTTTTGTGGAACCTAGGTTGTTATTAGGTTACATGGTAGGTGGTTATCAGCTTATTACCGATGATTTTGTGCAAAATGGGTTTTACACGGCCGTTTCCTTGGGTGTGTAGTTTTGAATGGTGGAGGGAAGTGTTTCTGCGAAAGATACGTCCGTACATGTCACAATTCACGGTCGTGTGTTTAATTATTGGATTCTTTTTGCTCTTCTTCCTCTGATTTTAGTTTGTATTCCCTCATGCATGGCCATTCCTCATCATTATTACAACTTAATACATTTTAAAAAAAATGAATTATCACATAATAAGTTGTAATGGAAGTTATGAGCATTTTCTTTATTTTCTTGTTCAGATGACTCGTAAGAAGACAGTAGCACAAAAGAGAAGAAGATTAGATGAAGCAAGTAGTAGTAGGGGAGCATCTCGTTATCCGGTTGGCATGAGACAAGAGCATAAACCCATCTACAATGAGTTCAAAAACTCGAAAATTATTCGACCTAACTTCGTGATTGATTGGGAAGTGTTAGAACGTTTTGGTATTAGGGATGCATGTGAGAAGCTTCTTTAAGATCAAGCTTGGCAGAATCTTTTTGCCATTGAGGAGAAGATTTATAAGGAGATCACACTCACTTTTATCTCTACTTTTACTATCCGGGATGGCATTAGCATAAGGTTGGACAACGAGGTAGAATTTTTTGCCATGGGAGATTATTGGCGATATTCTATGACAGATTTCATTGCGGCAATGGATCTTTATGATCCTCCTTTCCTCCAGAGCCAAAACTTCTGCCAACTCCCTATGTCATTTCCTCGAAGATTTCGACCCAACGATTATTTGGGCAGGTTAGGTAGACTACCATATAACACTTCTACTACGAAGGGATCTTCCTTTAGTCAGCTGTCTTATCGGGTACTGCACTACATTTTTGCTGCTCGCTCCACCACGGACCGCACGGATTCTGGGGGTGTGGTGAACACCCGCGATGTCTTTCAGTTATAGAGCATGGATTCTTACACTAGGGTGAATGTAGGGGTATTTGCTGCATTTTGCATACTCTGCCAATCTGAGGATGGGAGTTTAGGTGTCTTCATAGGAGCATGGATAACGCGCATGATGTGCCTAATTCCTAGCTTAAGCACAATCAAAGGAATCAAGGAAAACTCCTCAATTCACACACATAAAAACCGGTTCACTTGACTAGGTAAATGCGGAAATCCTAAAGGCAATGGAATGAAATCCAAAGAGCTCAAATTGCTATTATCAATCCAAACAAGTAATCTTCATCAAATAATAACAATTATAATAGAAATCCACGTGAATCAAATCAAGAAAACAAATGGGTCAAACTGCAAATTCCAATCCCTTCCTTCACCTATCCAATTCACGTCACAATGAAGAGAATGATATCATATATCAACACAATCAATCCTATAACAAGCTGTTGATCACGAATTGCGAATTAAAACAAGTCCAAGAACATCCAAATCAACCCTAGATATGATGCACTAGTGATGAAATGGATAACAACAATAAGGAACCGATATTAGTCACGATTTCTCCTTGTTGCACTCGCCACAATTTCAACTTCTTGGGATTGAAATTGATAAGAGAATTTGGAATTAGGAAAACCCTAAGCCCTCTTACGAAAATGTGAAGTGTATAATCTACAAATAAGCCTCCTCAAACCCTCTCTTGAGCAAGTATTTATACTTACTACTCCTAGGGTTAAAAAGTGCTCAAAATTACAAGTTTGCCACTTTTAAGGTGGCTATCCCTAAATGAAAATTACAAGGAAATAAAAGTGTCCCAAAACCAAAATACAACCAAAATAGTTCAATAAACATTTACAAGATACAAAATAACATAAGTCTTCATGATCCAATGCCTCAGAATAGAGAACAATCGCAGCAGGTCTTTGATTGTTATCTTGAAAAATGTTCGGTGTCCAACTGAAGTTGTAGGACATTTTGGCATCCCATAGAGAATTATAATTGTACCTGTAAGATTATTCTCAAATTTTATTAGAAATAAAGACATAAGGTAAAATATGAGCAATTTGGATAATCATCCAAATTGGGTTCTGAAGAGGTTGACAGTGTCAGAAATTTTCCCATCAGTGCATTTTGAGGAATATAGAGTTATTTCCCGTTCGGGAACTCGATGTGATGTGCCTAAACACACTTAAAAGCACATCCAAAAGACTTAAGAATAACTATCTCAAGTCAAGGCAAAATCAGATCCAAAAATGGCACTTTTCAAATGAACCCTAATGATGAAAGGATGAAATTCAAACAATCAATGATATAATGAGAATACTTCAATGAAAATGCCTTCTAACAACACTCTAATTTCATGTAATCCACACAAAAGAAGCCTCAATTTGACAAAGAAAAACCGTAAAATATGAATCCTTTTCCAATGGTGAAAATCACGTTATCAAGGAAATCCTTAAAGATGAATCGGATCAATATGATAATTCCTTCAAATAATCACAAGAATTCGTGAATAACAACAAGGAGATCTGACCAAGAAATATCTCAATTCAACCCTAGATATGGCACAATAGAGAAGAAAAGAAATCACAAAATGAAATTGATATAACTCACAATTTCAAGATGTTGCACTCGCCACAATTTCAACTCTTGGGATTGAAATTGATAAGAGTTTGGAACCAAGGTATGAACCCTAATTCTCACGTGAAAAGAGGTGTATAATCTGCGAAATGATAAGCTCCTCAAACCCTCTCTTAAGCAAGTATTTATACTTGCTACTCATAGGGTTAAAAAGTGCTCAAAATTACAAGTTTGCCACATTTAAGGTAGCTAACCCTAAATGAAAGTTACAAAGAAATAAAAGTGTTCCAAAACCAAAATACAACCAAAATAGTTCAATAAACATTTACAAGATACAAAATAACATAAATCTTCATGATCCAATCATCTCCTCGGGCTTCTGAAAGATTTGCCCTCAAATCTAAAGGATCAGTTGTGGAATTGAACCCTAGGATCTCTGTTGTCTTACTCCCCTGACTAACCATGGTAGTGGATGGATGCCTGACCTATTTCTAAAAACCCTGGACCTCAGATGGAGTCATTGGTAATAGGATTATGCATGTCTCGCCCATGCTGAACATGTAGGTATTTTCAAACCCATCATGTATAACCCGTCGATCATACAACCAAGGCCGACCCAACAGCAAATGGAATGCATGCATAGGAACTATATCACAAAGGATCTCATCATGATAGTTCTGCCCGACACTCACAGGAACCTTTGCCCTAAGGGTAACATGCATACTACCTCTATTATCCAGCCAATGCAAATGATAAGGACTAGGATGGGGTATAGTAGACAGTTGTAATTTGTCTACTAGTGCAGCAGATATAACATTCGTGCAACTACCACTATCGATGATGAGTACACAAAGGTTACCTTTGATTCTGCAAGAGGTATGAAATATGTTCTCCCTCTAAATATCACTGATATCAGGAGATGTGGACAAAATCTTGCGTAACACATTGAGGGGTAGATATTTCCCTCTAGTATGCTCCTCAGGCGCATTTGCATTCTGATCATCATAATATTCCTGCAATGCTGTTGGTAGATCTGTAGGCTCAATCCGTTCATGGTCATCCCCAATATCCTCTCCAATGTCTTCCATAACAGTCATCACCCTCTTATTTGGACACTGTGCAGCCATATGCCCAAATCCCATGCATTTAAAACATTTTATCTGGCGCGCTTTCCCACTAGTAGATCCGGGAACAGTCTGCCTCATTTTTGGTGCCATGACCTCTTTACCCTTCCTAGTGGGTAAGTTTTCTCTTATAATGGTTGAGGTAGTAGTGTCCACTGCCTTGACTCCCTCACCTACCGCCTTTGCTCCCCTTGATCGATTATCGGCTGAGATGGGTCTATTAGCAGTGTTGGGCCTACTACTAGGAGCCCTAAAGAAGTTAGAACTCCTCTGTCTCTCTACTTTTAAGGCCAACTGAATAACCTCATCAAGTGTGGTATAGCGCTGCAACTCAACAATACACGCTATCTCATATTTTAGACCTGAGACAAATCGTGCTATAGTTTGTTCCGGAGGCTCAACAGATCCTCACCTAATCATAAAGGTCTCAAATTCCTACACATAATCATCTACTGTTTTGTCCCCCTGCCTCAAAAGTTTGCAGTCGCATAAACAGCTCCTGTTTGTAGTGATCAGGAATGAACCTTTTCCTTAGCAACCTCTTTATATCCCTCCAGGTCTGAACCTCAGCCTCTTCATCTCGACGCCTGTTGATGATCAGATTCTTCCACCAAAGTGCAGCATACCCTACAAATTCAACAGCAGCCAATCTGACCCTGGTACTGTCGTCGATCTCATAACATTCGAGGAGACCTTCGACCTTATCCTCCCAGTCTAAGTATTCATCTGCTGATCCCTTACCATCATAGGATGGAATTTGTAGTTTCACATACTCCAAACCCCGAGGCGGCCTGAAATCCCTATTCTGATTCAGGTTGACCCCAAAATTGTCATCCCTTTCTTCCACTACTCTGTTTCGATGAGGGTTTTGTGGAGCTACTCGAGGTGGTGCTGGTTGGTTTACCATTGGTGGTTGTGGTAAAGTCATCCTGTCAACTCTAGTTGCTAGTGTAGCAACCATAGTAGTAAGCTCCTGAAGTTGTTCCTCCAAAGTTCTCCTGCCTGCCACATTACGACCATGTCCTCCACCAACCTGGCTATTAGCTTCTTCACCCAATCCCCCATTCACACTATCATTAGACATATTTTTAGATTCTTGTATGTTGTTCCTCAAAATGATATGATTCAAGGGTACACACTTCCACTACTATACTTCCTTAAACTCTACACAATAGCAACTACAAAAATAAACAAACAAACCTACTTAATGTTACAATTTTATAATTGCAACTCACGTGTAATACACTTCTCCACAACAAGCCACAAGTACACGGTGCAGCAATTTAATTTCCACAAGTTCACTCCACGTCAACATACTAGCAATAACAATGATTAAGATGTATCACTTCCACAGCAACAACAAGGTGAATACTGATTACAAGTAGTCTTCAACTTCCACGGCAAATAATGAAGACAAAAGATCAATAAGTAGCTTTCCCAAAATGAATTCTGAATCCCACTATTGTCAGCAACTTTCAATTTGAAATTCAAATAACTTCACTTATTGCAAGCCTTCCTCAATTGGTAACAATGAATTTAAATTCAAAAAGCAATCATTAACTCCCACAACTTAATTGCATATGATTTGAATTCAAATAATTCCTTACTAATCAAACTTAATGTAATATGCAAATTGTACTTCACAAATTCAGAATTACACAATGGAATTCAAAGACAACAAACAACACAACTCCTCACGCCACAAGCTACTTCACGGCAAGAATTGGTAAGTTTTACAATTTCAAAAAAAATGCAAATGTAAACTTCACTTTGTACTTCTGCTCTTCCTCACGAATTAGTGTCCACAAAGTGATATAATAGCCTTCCCAAATCAACTCCAACAATCAGCAAATCAAATCCCAATCCAAAGCAATTTCGCAATCTTAAATAACAACAACAACATAATTGCGGTTTTCACTTGATCAACTCTAACTGATGATCACTTCCACGAAATTGAATACAACCAATTTCCTTCTCTCAACAAGAGCTCTGATACCAAAAATATGATGTTCCTAAACACACTTAAAAGCACATCCAAAAGACTTAAGAATAACTATCTCAAGTCAAGGCAAAATCGGATCAAAAAATGGCACTTTTCAAATGAACCCTAATGATGAAAGGATGAAATTCAAACAACCAATGATATAATCAGAATACTTCAATGAAAATGCCTTCTAACAACACTCTAATTTCATGTAATCCACGCAAAAGAAGCCTCAATTTGACAAAGAAAAACCGTAAAATATGAATCTTTTCCAATGGTGAAAATCACGTTATCAAGGAAATACTTAAAGATGAATCGAATCAATATGATAATTCCTTCAAATAATCACAAGAATTCGTGAATAACAACAAGGATATCTGACCAAGAAATATCTCAATTCAACCCTAGATATGACACACTAGAGAAGAAAAGAAATCACAACAAAATGAAATTGATATAACTCACAATTTCAAGATGTTGCACTCGCCACAATTTCAACTCTTGGGATTGAAATTGATAAGAGTTTGGAACCAAGGTATGAACCCTAATTCTCACGTGAAAAGAGGTGTACAATCTGCAAAATGACAAGCTCCTCAAACCCTCTCTTAAGCAAGTATTTATACTTGCTACTCCTAGGGTTAAAAATTGCTCAAAATTACAAGTTTGCCACTTTTAAGGTGGCTAACCCTAAATGAAAGTTACAAAGAAATAAAAGTGTTCCAAAACCAAAATACAACCAAAATAGTTCAATAAACATTTACAAGATACAAAATAACATAAATCTTCATGATCCAATGCCTCGGAATAGAGAACAATCGCAGCGGGCCTTTGATTATTATCCAGAAAAATGTTCTGTGTCCAACTGAAGTTGTAGGACATTTTGGCATCCTATGGAGATATATAATTGTACCTGTAAGATTATTCTCAAAGTTTATTAGAAATAAAGACATAAGATAAAATATGAGCAATTTGGTTAATCATCCAAATTGGGTTCTGAAGAGGTTAGCAGTGCCAGAATTTTTCCCATCACGATAACTGTGTGGGACAGTCAGTGCGCTTAACAGATGGGCCTATTATCAGCTGAGGGCATAGGGTTCCATAGCGGGAGGAAGCTGGGGATGAGTTTGCTGAATTGGAAGGAGGTCCTATTCCTGAGGGGTAAGAGGAGGCTATGATTCAAGAGGATGAGCCACAGGAACCAAGAGTAAGGAGGTCATCAGCTGAGCTTCTTCGGGAATTATCTACTAAGGTTCAGTCCATGTAGGAGGAGCAATAGAGGATGATGAAAAAGCAGAACATGTTAAAACGGTTCCTTCAGAACCATTTTACCAAGCTGGGTAAGACGCTTAGGATAGACTTTGTGTCTTACAGCTGTTCTAGCGATGAGGACGTCCGGGTCGATCCACATACACGAGTCCCAAGTTCTTCTCTTTGATAGGACGAAGGCGGACATCAAGATGATTCGGACAATGGGGATGAGGATTGAAGGATAATTGTTGGGACTTAGCTATTTAAATCCCTTATGTGGGATTTCATTTATATTTTGTTTCTGCCAAAACTTTGTATTTAAACAGGGATGGATGATATTTCTGGATGCTTTTATTGTTCTTTCTTTATGCTTTTATCTTTTTCTTTTGGTTTTTGGTTTTTCATTTCAAAGATTTTGTTAGATTGGTGGAGTATATGACTTTAGTTTCATGGGAAGGTTGGGGATGCTACATGTTTGGTGTACTTTTCAAGGAATCATGGTCGGTGCGCATGAATGTTAATGATTTGAGTCACTTCTGAAAAGTGGATGCTAGAAGTGCAATTCTGATTTTGATCCAGGGGAGTCCTGTTTTCTTTCACCTTTATTTCCATTTTCTTTCCTTGTTGTGTAGTTCAATGTAGACATTCGGGACAATGTCTAACTCTAAGTGTGGGGGAGGGATCTAAGTAAAGGAAGTTATATGAAATATAAGTGTTAATGAATCAAAATTCAAAAGTTTCCTCACTTAAGATGTATTTAATGAATTACTAATAACCAAGAATTGCTGAGATTTAGTTATATGATTTACTGAGATGAAAAGTCTTGGGAATTTTGAAAATTTTTACTCTCTTATCTTGTTTTATAACTACTTTGCTAGAATTACAAGTTGAAATCCAAGGGAAGAGAATTACTTGTTATTTAAGCATTTATTTCAAGAATTGGGAGTGGATTAAGGTAACTAGTAAGTTTAGTATGCTTTTTCTTTTGCTATTAATGTGAGTTTTGTAATTCTGAGTAAAGGAGTAGATGATACTTGTAGCTTGGTGATCCCTTTTCGCAATTATTGGAACTGAGAACTTTGGGAGTAATGAATTTAAAAAAAAAAAAAAAAACTTTAGAAGTGGGCCTCATAGACTCGAGTAATTAAGCTTGAAGGGTGCCCTTTTGAGGGAGTAATATCTATTGACTTGGGTGATGAACTTGGGATCAATAGCTGAAAGCTCGCTAGAAGGGTCGTGAGAAAAGTCTGAGAAAACTGAACTTAATTAAGCTAAATTGGAAATTAATGGAAAATTAATTTAATTGAGATGGTAGAGGTTCGAAGGGGTATCTTAAAACCTAGTAGCCAAAGATCGTTTGGTTTGGGACTTACTGACCGAGGAAACCATTTCAATTGAAAGGATAAAAAAAATAGATAGTTGACTTGACTTGAACAAGTAAATCCGAGGGATGCCCTCTACGCTGAGGGGATAACATCTGTTAACATGAGTGATGAGCTCGGGATTATCGATTAAAAGTTCGCTACAAGAGTCGGTTAACTAAGTAAAGTACTTAATGGAAAATCTCCCAATCTTGTTTAAAAGGATTAAAGAAAAGGGAAATCTAGGAGATAAGTAGATACAATGTGCCTTTGCTCTTTATTACATTACTTATGGGAGTGGTTAAGAGGGAAGTATACTCTACTTTACTGGTATTGATCTTTGTTCGGTTTCACTTTTGGGAATTTATGTTTAAATGATGAGAATACTAGTTTAAGTCACTTGGATTAGTCTTGAGAATTCTAGTATTTGTATTTTGTAAACAACTAATGGTAGGATTGAGTAGAGATTGCATAGTATGGAGGTAGATCATGAGAATCAATTATGCGAAAAGAAGTTCTTGATTGTTAAGTTAATGAAAATCTTGTCCTTGGTTTTTCTTTGGCTTTATTCTGCTTGAGGACAAGCAAACGCTTAAGTGTGGGGGAGTTTGATAAGTACAAATTAACACTTGTATTTCTGATGAATTCTAGTGGTGTATGTAATAAATTGATGTTATTTTGAAGAGTTTTGATACTAAAAAAAAAAATTCAGTTTCAAGACTGAGGACCACTATTTTGAGAGAAGATATCAACTTAGATTGAGATTGGATAAGAAAACATGAAGAAAAATGCTTTTTAGAAGGAACAGGAAAAAAGTATGATCGTGTGTCAAGGAAACACGCCCACAGAAGCACACACGGTTGAACACACAGTTGAAGGCACGACTGTGTGTTAAGCTTGGAAAATCCATAGAAGCACACATAGTTGAGTACACGGTCTGAGACACGGTCGTGTGTTATTTGCGTGGGTTTTACTAACACTATTCAAAGGCATGACTGTGTATAAGCCGTGTGTCGAGACCGTGTGCTTGAAAAAAGTCAGTCGTTTCAGGAGATTTTTAGGCTTCCATGTATATATATATTCTCATTTTTTCTAGAGGGGGAGGGGGACACCAGAGGGAGATAGAAAAAAATTTGAAGGAAGACAAAATGCTTGGGAAGAATTCCAAGAGGAAAGCAACGTCAACGGATTCATCTTCATCTTCCGAAGGGTTCATGCATAAGGTTTTTTTTTTTTTTATTGAGTTGTAACTTGGAAACAATGAGTGGCTATTTTATTTCATACCCAAACCTTACAAACTCTAATTATTACGTAACATTGGACTGATTTTATAGTTAATGAATAGTGGAAATCTCTAAGTTTATTCATGTTATTCGTTGTGTTTTGTTAATTTGATGCATGGCCAACATTGAATTTGCATTGATTTCTTAGAAGATGATTGGAAAATCTCTTGTTTGAATAGATCTTACATGAATAAAGGAATTCGTATGTAATCTAGGTATAGAGAACATGAATTTTCTATATTAGATTAAATTAGATAATTCGATCTAATTGAGGGTTTAAGAGTGTTAATGTAATTCTAATCGATTTTTGATAAAAGAGGAATCTTTATCAATGCAATTAAAGTTAGGAGCTAATGAATCTTGGAAGAAAATTGGCTTAGTGTTAGATACTCCACGGTTTAGAGATAACCACTATTTGTTAATTGATTTATAAAAAGAGTAAAGTTACATGATAATTAGAGGAGTAGTAAGGGTAGGGTATGTTCTTAAGTATTAAATTTAGTGATTTTAATTTATCGTGTTAGTTTTAATTTCTTTAGATTTTGTTAAGTATTTTTAATTTAAGCTGAATCTCTCGAATTTGTGTGGTTAGATAGTTAGTTTAGAGTTATTATTGGTACTTGCTGATCATTAAGGAAACGATACCTGAACACAATTCTATACTATTTCAATCGATAGGTGCACTTGCCTTATTGATCGTAACAGAGAGTCATAGAAAAGGATTTTTAAATTTGTGTGATTACAGTCAACACCACTAGTGAAGTAGCTTTCTCTAAGAAATTAACTTTTAGGTAGCTTTCTTGCGAAGTTAGTTAAAAAAAGCTCCTTAAACAAGCCGATTGTTTACATCTCTTATAGGAAGAAAAATTCTATACAAATATTTAAAAGAATCTTAAATTGACTATATAAAAGTCTTGTTACATAAAGATTGAAGACTAACCTTATGTAGCACATAACCTTTGATGCCAAATTGTAAAGTATAGACATCAATCGTAATTATTTGAAAGTCTTAATATTAAAAAAAAAATTGGGGTACAATACTATACTTTATTGAGATCTTAAATGGTTGTCCTAATTAATTTTATCATCAGAAATGGCCTAATGTTTTGGAGTTTCACATATTGTCCTCTCCATCATTGAGTTATAAGTCTAGAGCCAACTCACCACCCTCATTCTCTTCAAACAATGACTCGTACAATGTGGCACTCTCTTCTCTAGTTTATGCCGCATTGGTGAGTGGTCAACTTGACGGTGCCACCACCTATGCCACCATAACCTAGGAGGAGCAACCCCTTGTTAGTATCAAATGTGGTGGTTTATGGGTGTGTAAGAGGAAGAGGAAGATTATAATTCCATTTCATACCTAAAAATGTGATATTACGGTTGGTCGAGATGGAGAACCATGAATTTGCAAATGCATTTTAAGTAAAATAGAAGGAGATTTAAAGATTCAAAGAACTTTTGAAGTTTAAAGAGAGCAAAACTATGCACTTCAAACCCCTCATGGCCCTTTACAAGTAACTAATGATGGTTATGCAAAGGGATGCATGAAACCCTAGGTCACACATGACCTCACCACATGTTCCAATACTAGAATGGAGTGCTACAATTGTTTTTGCCTCTGTAGGCACACCTCCCCTAGTACAACACATGTCCTATGGAATTAAATGCATTGATTTGTGCATACATATGCCACATTTGAAATTGACAGATGGATAAGAAGTGAAAATTTCAAAAGTTTATTTCACACTCTTCCTTAACTCATGTGATTTAGGGGGTAACTACCTAGTTAGCCCTTGAGTTCACATGTTCGCCCTAATGTCTATGGCCCATCCTAAGGTGAAGTTCACATTAGATCCCCTCACTTAGCTCGCAAGATGAAGACCTAAATCAAAGGATTTGTTCCCTTACTCGGTGGATCATATTCAAGTTGTCCTAATTCAAAGGTAGCTAGCCAAATGCACAAACCACAATGTTTTGGACACTAAGGTCAGATTAGCAACTTAGTAGCTCAAATAAGAGCCTACTAGCTAAAGCATTGATCACCTAATGCATTGTGGCTCATCTAATGTGCTTAGAGGCTTGCCTTAGTTTTGACTCTTCTTATTGCCTAGTCACCAACAAGAGTGGGAAGCAAGTATTGATAGGCCTTTTAGCCATGGGCTTAATAGGCCTTTCAACTGTGGGCCCTAAAGCCCAGCTTGGTAGGCCCATTAAGAGTCTAATAAACATGCATTAGGGAAATTAAGTGTGGAAAGTAGATCATATCCTTAAGTTTCACAGCTACTGATAGGAATCAAAATCCTACAAGACCTATCATTAAGACAAGAAACAAAGGATTTCAAATCTTAGTGATGAGGATCCTTTTTGAAAAACTTGACCTCATAATTATTTGTATACTAACCTCTTTTCTATTACTCATGTATTGTGTATTCAAATAGGCACACTTGTCGGGCTTTACAAGGTGATGGAAAAAATCACTAAAACTCAGCTTATGAGTTATCCATGGACCAACCTAAACCAAAGATGACCTAGATCGATGAATTGATTTGAAGAATCAGTGTGTTGAAGACTATTTTTATATTTGTTGTTTTCCTTGAACCATTTACTTTGTAAACTTTTGGGACATTTTACTTTGTTGTATTTTGTGTTTTAGGACCAGCCACCCTTTAGTGGCATAGTTGCCATTTTTCAGTCATCTTAACCTTAAAGGGAGCAAGTATAAATACTTGCTTAAGTAGTGTTTAGAGGAAGAGAATACACTATCTTTGCTGTAAATTTCAGGAGAAATTAGGGTTTATCCTAAGTTTTCACAAGGATTCTTATCAATTTCATCCTTAAAATTATGGCGAGTTGCAACCTAGGATGATACGAACCACGACAACCCGTGACGAAACCCAATACCAATACATTCGGAAATTCGTTGCCTAAGATGCCCAAACACCTAAAGTGGAAACCGCAACCCGTTGTCTATAAGCGAGACAAGAACCTTGGTATAAAAAATGAAGACACCACAATCGGGATGGAAGACCGATTGATAAGTCGAGATGAACACCACGAAAATTAATCTAATAAGTTCTAGTTAGTTCTTGAAGAACCAAGAGAGGTGCCTCTCAAAAGTGTTTTCATGTTCAAAGATGTAAATTCTAAGTTGTTGTAAACCTTAGGAGCTTTTATACTAGGGTTACAATTCGTGAAAAACAAGTCCAAAACGATGTAGCTTAGATAAGTTGCGTAAAAACATGAAAACAGAACAAGCTGGCCGGTAGGGGATACACGGTCGTGTACACAACCGTGTACTTTTCTGTGCACATTCCGATCACATACACGACCGTGTACTTCTAGTCGTGTATCTTTCTGTGGATTTGCTTGTCTCCATACACGGCCGTGCCTTTTAGCCGTGTATTTAGCCGTGTATGATTCTGTGCAATCTTGGAATTCCTACACGGCCGGGCCTTGAACATACACGCCCTCTTCAACCCGTGTCCAGTGTAACTTGTATAAAAGCAAGGGTCTTCCCATGGTTGTTCCAATCTGTTCCAACTTCATGATTGCTCCAATCCTTTCTAGCTTCATGGACAACCTTTATCAACTCGTTAAGTGCTTCCTTGAATCGTTTCGCTTGATTTCTTGTGATCAGTCCAGGCGACACTTTAAGAGGATCCACATTTCTTCTTCCGGCTTGACTCTCATCATGGATCTCATCATTCCCCTCCTCTTGAAAAGGATTTGTCCTCAAATCATTTCCTGCATCAAATGGACTCAGATTAGTAACATAAAATGTGACACTTACTGGATACTCACCTGGTAAATTTTTCTTGTAGGCATTATCATTGATTTTCTCAAGCATCAGAAATGGACCGTCTCCCCTAGGGTTCAACTTGGATCTCCTCTGCAATGGAAAACTCTCATTGCGAAAATGCACCCAAACCCAATCTCCAGGCTGAAAAATCTTGGGTCTCCTGTCCTTGTTCACCCTTGAAGCGACCCTAGTATTTTGTTTTACAATCCTAATCTTTACCTGTACATGTAGCTTTCTCACGAAATCTACCTTAGAATCAGCATCAAAACTCACAAACTTGTTAAGTGGCAATGGCAATAAATAAATAGGAACCAATGGGTTAAAACCATACACAATCTCAAATGGTGAACAATGAGTAGTGCTATATAAAGCCCTGTTATATGCAAACTCCACAAATGGTAGACAATCCTTCCAAGTCCTAATGTTCTTCTCTATGATTGCCCCTAACAATTAAATTAAAGTCCTGTTAACCACATCAATTTGCCCATCAATTTGTGGGTGACAGATAGTTGAAAACATCCATTTAGTTCCCAACTTTTCCCACAATACTCTCCAAAAATGACTAAAAAATTTCTCATCTCAATCACTAACAATGCTTCTAGGTATACCATGCGGATGCACTACCTTTCTAAAGAACAAATCAACAATGTGTATAGCATCATTAGTTTTATGATAAGGAATGAAATGAACCATTTTAAAAATCCTATCCACAACCACAAAATTAGAATCTCGACCATGCCTAAGCCTAGATAATCCTAACACAAAATCTATGGAAATGTTTATCCATGGCTCACGAAGAATGACACTATACTCATATAACTAATCTAAGAAGTCATCTAAACAAGGAATAGGATGACGATACTTTACCATAAGGTTGTTGATGGCACGGCAGTCAACACAGATTCTCCATGTCCCATCCTTCTTAGGCACCAAAATCACAAGCACTGCACATGGACTCATGCCTTCTCTCACGTATCCCTTCTCCATTAACTCATCTACCTGCCTTTAGAGTTCCTTCGGAAAGACATTTTCAAAATCCTGCACAAGAGACACAACCACACTAGGCAAAGAGTTAGATAGTCCATTAGTAGTCAAACATGTTTCTTTAAAAACCAGCAACAACATAGGTTACCTCAACACTAATGCTCTCCTTACTATACTCGCTCTTGCCAAACATCTCTCCTTTTGCAAGGCTGCCCTCTCCTTTTCACTCACCACCAAAGTTGATCCCCCATTAACTCGGCCTCTCACACTCTTTCTAACCTTCCTCTCTTTTTCCTTTTGATCTTGACTTTTATATTCCTTTTCTTTCTCATTGTCTTTTGCTCTCTCACTCTCCCTTTGCTTTTCACTCACCTTATGTTTTGCAAAAGACTGTTGTAGCTGCAACTGGTCCTCATACACCTGTTTAGGTGTTAACGGTTTAAGATTAAAGCTTTTCCCTTAGTGAACAAGCGTATACTTGTTAGAAAAACCATCATGAACAACCTTCCTATCAAATTGCCATGGCCTCCCCAACAACACATGACATGCTTGGATTGGCACTATATCACATAACACCTCATCCTCATACCTACCAATGCGAAAACCAATCAAAGCTTGCTTACTCACCTTAGTCTCACCACTATCATTCAACCACTGCAATTTATATGGACTAGGGTGTCTAACAGTTTTGAGCCCTAGCCTCTCAACAATAAAATTGCTCACTACATTGGTGCAACTTCCTCCATTAATGATCAAACTACAAATGTGATCTCCTAGATAACATATAGTATGAAATATATTCTCTCTTCGCACCTCCTCTTCTTCCTTCACCTGCACATTCAAAGCTCACTTCACTACTGCCACTAGCCTTCCCATTGCAGGCTCCTCATCATCACTAGCATCCTCTAATGGAGGCATATCATCTTCTTCACTATCCCCCTCTGTCTCATACTCTCCATCATCACGCAAAATCATCACACGCCTATGTGGACATTGACTAGCAATATGGCCTCTACCTTGGCATTTAAAGCATATAATGTCACGATTTCTAGAAGTAGAAGATTTAGGGTTACCTTGGTTACCAGGAGTAGAACCCGCTTGCCTCAGCTCCCCTTTTAGTTTGGTGGGTAAAGGCTTTTCTTCCTTCTTCCTTTGATTAGTCTTCCAAGTGGATGAACCATTACCCTGTTGAAACCGTGCATTACTATTACCTTTCCTCTTGTGCTGGTTCTCAACCTTTATAGCCATGTGAACCATATCCTCCAATTCTACATAATGTTGCAATTCAACCACATTTTGGATTTCTCTATTCAACCCAGCAAGAAACCTAGCCATTGTAGCCTCTCTATGCTCCTCTACATTCACCCTAATCATAGTGACTTCCATCTCCTTGAAATACTCATCTACACTTCGGCTTCCCTGCCTCAGAGTTTGCAACTTGTTATGTAATTCACGATAGTAATACGCAGGCACAAACCTCTTCTTCATCACTCTTTTCATCTCTTCCCAAGACTCAATAGGTGGCTCGCCACTCCTTCTCCTATTCAACATTAGTTGATCCCACCACACTATAGCATAATTCGAAAATTTAAAGGCAGCAAGTTTTACCTTCTTTCTCCCACTATAGTTGTGACAATCAAATACCATCTCTACCTTCTTCTCCCACTCTAAATATGCCTCAGGATCATTCTTCCCTGAGAAAGGAGGAATCTTCATCTTTATGCTACTTAATTGATCATCCTCTTTCTTCCCAATCCCTAGTTCCTCTATTCCGACCACTATATCCTCTATAACTCCTGATAGAAGGCTCATCAAAGTCATCATCCGACATTTCATCTCCACCCCTCAGTACTCTCCTAGAACGACTATCCCTCTTACGCCCTTAGAATACATTTGTGGATTGTTCTAATCTTTGCTCTACCGTCTCATGAATTTGTTCCATTCCCTCTTGGAACATCCTCTTCATCTCACCCCTCAATGCCTCAATTACTAACCTAGCATCAAACCTTCCCCTCTCACCTTCAAGAGAATGTTGTCTCGACATTGTCCCTGCAGAAAAGATTAGTACTAACACAAATATATATAAAATTAAACCTCACGATACACTCCCTTACGTGTTTCGCTCAAATGATGATATCACACAGTCACTCGTGTATTCTCATAAACAATGATGATATCAACTCGCTAATTTCCTCTTCTCAATTCTCTTGGAACTAACCCGAACTACACCAATTTCCTTCCGTAGAACTCAAAACAACTCTAGGGTTCGTAAATTTTCCTCTATTTTTCTATCCGAATTTTTTTTTTTGTCTCTGTTTTTGCTTTTGATCATGTTTCTCTTGTCTTTCTTTTCTTTTCCCTTCTTTTTTTTTTTGTCATGATTTTTACTCTTTTTTCTTTTTCTTTTTGTAACAATCACCAAGTAGATGTTACACTATCAAAAGACAATCTATACTACGAAATTGAATACGATAATTGATATGAACGATTGGAGTTAGGGTTTTTTATATTACCTTCCTCAACCGAACTTGATGTTTTGACAAACCTAAGCTTTGATACCAAACTGATGCGAACCACGCTAACCCATGACGAAACCCAATACAATACGTTCGGAAATTCATTGCCTAAGATGCCCAAACACCTAAAGTGGAAACCGCGACCCGTTGTCTATAAGCGAGACAAGAACCTTGGTATAAAAATGAAGACGCTACAATCGGGATGAACGCCACAGAAATTAATCCGATAAGTTCTAGTTAGTTCTTGAAGAACCAAGAGAGGTGCCACTCAAAAGTGTTTTAATGTTCAAAGATGTAAATTCTAAGTTGTTCTAAACCCTAGAAGCTTTTATACTAGGGTTACAATTCGTGAAAAATAAGTCCAAAACGACTGACAGAGCCATTTTATATTCAATCTTTATAGCATGAATGGTGTTAATTTATTATCGATTTTATAGAAATCATACGGAAATGGTACTTAATTCTATTATGGTGATAAATCAGGTTAAATGAAGTCAAGGGTGCTAATTCAAGTAAATTAGAGAAGTCATCCACAACTTAGATCAAAGGCAAGGATTTACACCACCGAAGAAAAGTACATGAGCATGTATCTGTCTAGAAGGAGGCACGGTTTGAGGCACGGCCATGGTGCAAACCGTGCTACACACTGCATGAGAAGGAGAGAGACACGGCTTGTGACACGATAGTGGTGGAAGACGTGGTGGCAACCGTGGTGTAAACCGTACTGGAAGCTTGATGAAGCCGTGCCATATACTAAACAACGAGGAGAAATTGTGGAACATCGACCAGAAGATGACACGGCTTGGGATCTAGCCATGGTGGAAGCCGTGGTACACACTGAACACGAAAGATGATATGTGATTTATACACAAAGGAAGGCACGGCTTGAGATCTGACCGTGGTATAAGCCATGGCAGACACTGATCATGGATGAAGACTTGTAAATTACCCACAGAGGATGGCACGGCTTGACCCACGGTCATGTGGTAGGGCGTGCTAGGCGGATGATTATTCACTTCTCGAAATTTACTTGAAAAAGGAAAGATATTTCCGTATCTTGCTAGCAAAAGATCACCTGCCATTCCTTTAACAATATAAATAGAACTAACCCTAGAGGGTTATGGGCATCTTGAATCTTGGATCATCTTGGAGACAAGAAGAAAGGAGGAGGCAGAGCAGGCAACCGGGAACAGAGGCTTGTTATGTTTTTATTTATAATTTTCGTTTTGATTATGAACATGCGTAGCTAAGTAGTTTTTCTAGCCAAAGGGTCATAGAAGTTTGATTCTCCACGAATTTTGAGATCTAATTGATTTGTATTTAATCTATTCTTTATTTTTGGATATTCATATATCTTCTGAACGTCTTGTCATTATTATCTTTGTTGATTGGTATGAATTAGAGCTCTTCTACTCAATTAGCAAGTTAATATATTGTCAACTAGCACGTCAAATCCGTAATTGTTTGATTGTTCTAGTCTCGGTGACACGATAACATGTTTGATTATAAAATAGATGATCGAATTCATGTTATGGAGATGTATGATCTTGTTTAAATAGGTTATCTTATAATCTACTGGCATGAATTGGTAGTCTCTCTAGTTTTTCATGCTATTAATAGATTAAATCGTAAGAGCTTGTCTAGGGTTGTCTAATCGATAAGAGAAATAATCAAAGAGCATGTTTTGGTTATTGAAGAAGTACGGAGAGATAGGTTATTAGAGCTTGTTAATAACCATAACCAGTTTATCTAGAAATAAGAATAGAAAACATTTGCATCGATGATCAATTCCTAGAATTAAACTATCTTGATTCCTTTGGCTAGGCTTTTATCAATATTCGATTTTATTATGTTGTTTCAATATTATTTTGATTCACAAACAAAACCCCCCATTTTTCTTTTCCTCTTTATTCGTTTTGAATAGAAATACATTTAACCAATCCCAGTAGATACGACCCTACTCACTACTGTACGCATATCATATCATTGTGTAAGAGTAGGTTTTTATTTTTGTTGGATTCGACACCCATCAAATTTTGGCGCCGTTGCCGGGGATTGGTGTGAAATTTATTTCTATTCTTGTACGACTCGTTCTTCTCAGATAGGTGAACTCACTTATAATCCAGAGAGCGAAAAGACTCTTAAGAGGCTACGAAGAGAAGCTAGATCATCCCCTAGACTGAACTTAGCATCGGATTTGTCTGATTCATCCCTTGATTCTGAAAAAGAAGACGATATGGCAAATCCCGAGAGAACATTAAGGGAATTGGTTGCACTGGATGTGAATCAACAACCCCTTTGTATTCACTATCCCAAACTAGCTGTCGAATTCGAGTTGAAATCTGGGTTGATACATCTGCTACCCACCTTTCATGGTCTTGAGAATGAAGATCCTCACAAACATTTGAAAGAATTTCATATAGTGTGTTCTAGTATGAGGCCGCAAGGAATAACCGACGATCAAATCAAGTTAAGTGCTTTTCCATTCTCTTTAAGTACTAAAGCTAAAGATTGGTTGTTTTATTTGCCTCTAGGTTCTATAACCACTTGGACAGATATGGTGAGACACTTCTTGGACAAATTCTTCCCCGCATCCAGAGCCGCTGGTATAAGAAGAGAAATTTGTAGTATCAAACAGAGGGACACCGAGACTCTTCATGAGTATTGGGAGAGGTTCAAGCAACTTTGTGCAAGCTGTCCACAACATGGGATATCTGAACAACTCCTCATCCAATACTTCTATGAAGGCTTGCTTCCAATAGAGAGGAAGATGATGGATGCTGCAAGTGGAGGTGCCATAGTAAACAGAACCCCTGGTCAAGCTAGGGAATTGATCTCTATTATGGCTGCTAATTCGCAATAATTTGGGTATAGGCATGATACATCTTCAAGGAAGGTAAATGAGGTAAGTGTGTCTAACCTTGAACATCAAATTTCTAACCTAACCTCCCTTGTGCAGTAGCTAGCTCTTAGAAATACCCAGCAGGTGAAGGCTTGTGGAATTTGTGCTGCTCCTAATCACCCTACCGACATGTGCCCCACATTGCAAGATGACAATCATGAACACGCCAATGCTATAGGAGGATTCCCGGGACAACCACAAAGGAAATATGATCCTTACTCGAATACTTATAATCTTGGATGGAGGGATCATCCTAACTTCAGATATGGCAATAAACCACAAAACTTTCAACAATTTCAACCTAAGCCATCAAACCAAGTATCACAAGCTCCTTCCACTTCAGGTATGTCTCTTGAGGAAATTGTTAAATCACTTGCCGTTAATACAAAACAATTTTAGGATGAGACAAAGCAGAGCATCCACAACTTGGAAAATCAGGTAAGCCAACTTGCTTCTTCTATAAACAGGTTAGAAACTCAAGGTAAGTTACCTTCTCAAACTATTACAAATCCAAAGCAAAGCGCTAATGCAATTACCTTGAGAAGTGGAACGAAATTGTAGGGATCAAATGAGAAAGGACACCGAACCAATCTTGAGAAAGAGATTGAGAAAGAGACTGCAACTCCAAGTCAGCAGAACAACCAGATCAAAGGATCCCTTGTTGAACCACCAAAAGTCATGACAACAACACCTCCTTTCCCCTCTAGATTAGCGAAAACCAAGAATGAAGCTGAAGAAAAGGAGATTCTTGAAACTTTTCGCAAAGTTGAGGTAAATATTCCTTTGCTAGATGCAATTAAGCAAGTACCTCGTTATGCTAATGATACACTCAGAACATATATATATAATGGGAGCGTAAATTGCAGCAAGTGCACTGGTCGTATCAAGTAATAAAGTGGTGAAAAGTAAGGTTGTCGATCCCTCGAGGAACCAATAGAGTACTAGATCTATGGCAATTCTTATCAATATCTAGGTGATTAAAAAGGGGTTTTGAAATGTCTAATCTAAAAATTTAACTTAAAGCAACAAGAAAAATTTTATGATGAATCTATCAATTATGAACAAGGGAAATTAGAATTCACCCTAGATTTGTTAATCAAATTGCTACCAAGTTATGTCAACTAGTGGTTATAAGGTTATTCAAGTGAGTTTAGAAAATCCTTTTTAGGGATGTTGACCTTAAATCAATTAGTCGGCTTCCGCGTCTCCAATTAACCAAGGAATCAAAATTATGTTCATACACCTCCCGATGCTACAAACAACTAATGCCCTAAATCAATTAACCCTAATCCCTTAGTGATTAATTAACAAGAAACATTGCATTGCGCCCTCCATAAACTCTAATTAAACCAATTATCGCAACTCCCGTATTGATAATCAATCTAATTAAGAATTCCTAACAAATCCTAATCAATTCCCGTATCAAAAGGATTTCTAACAATTATAATCAAAGACTGATTATAATTGAAATCAAAGGAATTGCAATCATGAATAATCCTAATAATTCCTAATTACATAACATGGCTACAATTATCCTTTTAACATTCTAGAGTTTCATCCAATTTCCCACAAGGATGATTTAGAACATTATAGTATGAGTTGCATAAAAACAATTGAAATAAAGAGGTGCAATGGAATTCATATTAAACAACTAATAAATGGCATAAAAGAAAATAAAGTAAATGAAACAATGGTTATAATCTTCAAGAGCTTCAATCTTCAAAAATGACTCCTTGAATTCTTCAATTGAAAGCAAACTTCAACAAAATGACATTCTTCCTTCAAACTAAACTTTGGAAAAATCTAAAGTACCTAAGGAAATTCTAATGATTCAAAAGAAAGACAAATGATGCTAAAACAAAGAAGAAGAACAAAAGGATTCTAAACAAAAGAAAGGATGCTTAACCAAAGAAAGGATGCCTCCAAGGTTCACACAAGGGGTCTATTTATAGATCCAAAGAGGAGGGGGATAAGGTTGATCTGATGAGGATTTGAGTCAGCAAATTAATTAAGATATGATTTTGGAGAGATTCTCGCAATGGATATCCGGGGAGTAATGAAGGCCGGCTCAAGGCCGGCGGCCTTGAATGTAGGCCGGATTAAAGGCCGGCGGCTTTGCTTCTTTTTTAGGCCGGTTTAAAGGCCGGCTCAAGGCCGGCGGCCTTGAATGTAGGCCGGCCCAAGGACGGCGGCCTTCAGTGCAATCCTTCGCTCACTTCTTCAATTTTGTGAAAAACTCCTCCAATTAACTTGTAATTTACTTTTGGGTCCTCAAAACCTGTATTTTCACAATAAATACCATTAAGTATCATTTCTTTATATTTTCTTATAATATTAAAATAAATTTAATATAAGTCCAAAAGAAAATATAAGTATAATGTGATCTTATCAACATCCCCACACTTGAACTTTTGCTTGTCCTCAAGCAAAATAATTGATTTAAACAAGAGAAATCCATCATTGAACTTCTGGTGCCCATTGTTCTGACCATACTGAAATTTGTAACTAGTATATCTAGTTGAAATTTAGTAGTTAATCTAAATACAACAGATTTTTAATCCCAGTGTTTAACAATAGAAAACAATACTTAGTCCATAAGGAAAAACATTCATTTAAACTTCATTGGTTATTAGCAAGTATCATCTCCCTCAATTTTACTTCTCTAAACAAGATAACAAGGAGTGAAAGCATATGGTATCCATTTTTTCCTAGAATTTCTCCCCCTTTTTTTTTTTTTTTTATGTTTTATTTGCCTTGATTGGCAGTGGAGTGAGACTTCACTCTTCTGAGGGACCAAAGCTCGCCCATGTCAACCTGACTTTCATTAAGGTACTAAATTTTTGCCTTTCCGCCCTTCTCGTTATTGTGAGTTCATTGAGTCGGCACATCCTGGGCTCATCGCCTAAGTGACCAGGTTTTAAAGGGACCCCTACGAACTCTTCCTCACACTAAAATTTAAGATTGGATACTCTTAACTCACTTTCCTGAGTTATTGGAGTAAAGGCTCTTTTTTTTTTAAGGGATCACTAAGTAAAATATTTCTTTTACCTCTTTCACTAGGTGTTAAGGTATTCTCAAAGAAATTTCAATAGAGATTTATCCCAACCAATTTTTCCTTGAAGTAAACTTGCTTGTTTTTTCAACTTAAGGACTCAAACTCAAGTTCAAAGGCTAAACATAGGGTAAACCCCGTTCTCTAGAGATTTTACTCTTAAATTTTAACTATGTAAACTTGTCACAACAATTGGCGAGTAGGGCACCAATCTAATTCAATTTCAGGATTTCATTGAAAACACTTAAGGACATAAATAAAGCATGGGATTTGTAAGCTCATGATGTGTGCAATCATTATACTTCTACATTTATAATCCCTTCCCCACACTTAAATTGGACAATGTCCTCATTGTTCCTAATATATCACAAAATTAAGGAAACGAATGTCAATGCAGAAATTGAAATACTGGTACTTCCCTGGTATAAAATTGTTCATCAGGAAGAAAATTCCTCCTAAAATGTCTGTCATCCTTGGAGTGTCTTGAATGCACCGGCAGCTCTTATCCAGCCTTGAATTAGTTTTTTTTTTTTTTTAACGAAACTATTATAGATACTTATTAAGCATGGGCTGCCTCCCATGAAGCGCTTGTTTTATAGTCATCAGCCTGACTATCAGGGTTAGCTTACATCAAGGAGTTTAAACAACTCCTTCAACACCATCGTTTTCAAATTAGGATTCCAAGCTTCCTTCCATGGTATGGTGCCCTTCTTTTCAGCTTCCACCAATGTTTTGTAGGTAGATATCAACAAACTTACCTGCTGGATGTCTCCCCTTGACCATCCCAGGATTTCCCTATATTCATCCAACTGGCCTTGAATCTGCTGCTGCATTTCTTTTGTCATAGGCGCTTGATTAATGTGAGGCCATGGATTTCCTAAATTCAGACACTTATAATCAAACAATTGATTAGAAAAGACATTAGGTTCAAATGTCTGCATAGGCATTAGTGTCGGCACTGGTAGCTTCTCATAGTCGTCTGTCTTCTCAAAAGCAACAACATTTTCAGTCTGGGGTACTTGTTCACGACCTTTGTTTTCTTGCTCATCTTCATCCCCCCAATCATCTATCTCATTCAAGACAGCTTCAAGAGTGGTTTGCCCTACATCTTCCTCCACATCATTGTTAGTAATTTCACCCTCAGCAGATATGTCAGAATACCTTGCTTTCTCATTAGACAAAAACACAGGATCATACATATCAAATGTTACCTGGTCATCTAGTGCTCTAAGGGTGAGCTTACCTTGTCCTACATCAATTAGAGCTTGACCTGTGGCTAGGAATGGTCTTCCTAAGATCATGGGTACCTCTCTATCTTCTTCCATTTCCAAGACTATAAAGTCAACTGGAAAGATGAATTTGTCCACTTTTACTAGGACATTCTCCACTATACCCTTTGGGTACTTGACACTTCTATCCGCAAGTTGTAAGGTGACGTGCGTCTTCTTACATTCTCCAAGTCCTAGTTTTTTGAAAATAGACAGAGGCATTAAATTTATACTTGCACCAGAATCTATAAGTACTTTATCAAAATTAAAATTACCAATAGTGCAAGGAATAGTAAAACTTCCCTGATCTCTTTGTTTTCTTGGCAAATTGGATAAATTCTTTTGTAAGATCATAGAACATTCTCCTATAAGCATCACTGGTTCATTTCCTTCAATCTTCCTCTTCTTTGTGAGTAAATCCTTCATGAACCTAGCATATGATGGCATCTGCTGAAGTGCCTCTGCAAAAGGAATGTTAATTTGCAATTTTTTAAAGACTTCTAAAAATTTAGCCAATTGTGAATCCAATTGTTGTTGCTTCAGCCTTCCTGGGAAAGGAATAGGAGGAACATATGCTTTCACTTTTGGTGAATTTTTCTTTGGCTCCTCTTCCTTTTGTTTCCCTTTATCTTTCCCCAGGTTAACCTCCTCTTCCTCAAGTTTCTTATCAATCAATTCCTTACCACTTCTTAACATAATAGCATTTACACCCATAGGATTTTGCTCAGTATTGCTAGGTAAAGACCCAGATGGTCTATTACTCAACTGTTGAGACATTTGACTAAGCTGATTTTCAAGATTCCTAATGGTGGCTTGTTGATTTTGCAACATTGTGTCAGTCTTTTGCATATAACTTATCATGAGTTCTTCCATTTTAGACTGACCTTGCTGAGAAGAGGTATTATGATTAGGATATTGTTGATGGGGAGTATTATGATTAGGACCTTGCTTTTGAAATCCAGGGGGTTTAAGTGCGTTGTTATCATTTCTCCATGAGAAATTTGGATGGTTACGCCGCCCTGGATTGTAGGTGTTTGAATAGGGTCCTTGATTTCCTCTTTGGAAATTGTTGACAAAATTTACTTGCTCTCCATGGGATGAGGAGGAAAAGTTTCTTGATGGGCACTCAAGAGTTGAGTGTGGTCCTGAGCATAACTCACAACAAGAAAATTGATTAACATTGAAAGAAGGTGCAGAGGTGAGTTTACTTACCTGGGCGGTAAGAGCAGAAATCTGAGCTGTTAAGGTGTCCATATCATTGACAGATGCCACTCTAGACTTACCTCTTTCATGTTGCCAATTATGTGCACTAGAGGCCATTTCATCTATCAAAGCACTAGCCTCATCATATGTCTTACTCATTAATGCACCACCAGAAGCAGCATCTACCAGAGATCTCAATGTGTCATCTAAACTGAGATAGAATATCTCAATAAGGAGATTATCTGGTAATCCATGATGGGGGCATTTTCTAATTGCCTCCTTAAATCTTTCCCATGCTTCATAAAGTGATTCACCACTAAACTTACTGAAGTTTGTGATGTCATCTCTTAACCTAGCAGTTCTAGCTGGTGGAAAAAATCTCCTTAAAAATTTAGATGAGAGATCTACCCAAGTGGTTACAGAGTCTTGTGGCAATGAATTGTACCAAGCCCTAGCTTTTTCTCTAAGTGAAAATGGAAAAAGTTGTAGCCTAATTACATCATCAGATACATTATTCATTTTCACTGTATTACAATATTGAAGAAATACTGCAATATGCTCATCAGGACTCTCATTTGGATATCCTCCAAATTGATTTGATTGAACCATTTGAACGAGTGCTGGTTTTAACTCGAAATTATTAGCCTGAATTGTTGGTCTTCTAATTGCAGGACCTGAAACAACAGGTACCGTGTATTCTCGAAGTGCTCTACCAACACCCTGAATCTGATTGTTGTTATCATCTGCCATGTTCTCTTCTTCCTTTCTTCTCTGCTCTCTTCTAAGTTGTCGCAAGGTGCGTTCTATCTCAAGATTAATTGGTAGAAGTTCAGCACTTCTACTCTTGCGCATAAAAAGACCCTTAAAGAGAATGGAAAACGATCACACAATGATAAGAAAAATTAAATAACAAAATAATTGTGCCTAAATTACCAACAGAATTACAAAATCTAATATCTATTAGTTCCCCGGCAACGGCGCCAAAAACTTGATACACTCAGAACATATATATATAATGGGAGCGTAAATTGCAGCAAGTGCACTGGTCGTATCAAGTAATAAAGTGGTGAAAAGTAAGGTTGTCGATCCCTCGAGGAACCAATAGAGTACTAGATCTATGGCAATTCTTATCAATATCTAGGTGATTAAAAAGGGGTTTTGAAATGTCTAATCTAAAAATTTAACTTAAAGCAACAAGAAAAATTTTATGATGAATCTATCAATTATGAACAAGGGAAATTAGAATTCACCCTAGATTTGTTAATCAAATTGCTACCAAGTTATGTCAACTAGTGGTTATAAGGTTATTCAAGTGAGTTTAGAAAATCCTTTTTAGGGATGTTGACCTTAAATCAATTAGTCGGCTTCCGCGTCTCCAATTAACCAAGGAATCAAAATTATGTTCATACACCTCCCGATGCTACAAACAACTAATGCCCTAAATCAATTAACCCTAATCCCTTAGTGATTAATTAACAAGAAACATTGCATTGCGCCCTCCATAAACTCTAATTAAACCAATTATCGCAACTCCCGTATTGATAATCAATCTAATTAAGAATTCCTAACAAATCCTAATCAATTCCCGTATCAAAAGGATTTCTAACAATTATAATCAAAGACTGATTATAATTGAAATCAAAGGAATTGCAATCATGAATAATCCTAATAATTCCTAATTACATAACATGGCTACAATTATCCTTTTAACATTCTTGAGTTTCATCCAATTTCCCACAAGGATGATTTAGAACATTATAGTATGAGTTGCATAAAAACAATTGAAATAAAGAGGTGCAATGGAATTCATATTAAACAACTAATAAATGGCATAAAAGAAAATAAAGTAAATGAAACAATGGTTATAATCTTCAAGAGCTTCAATCTTCAAAAATGACTCCTTGAATTCTTCAATTGAAAGCAAACTTCAACAAAATGACATTCTTCCTTCAAACTAAACTTTGGAAAAATCTAAAGTACCTAAGGAAATTCTAATGATTCAAAAGAAAGACAAATGATGCTAAAACAAAGAAGAAGAACAAAAGGATTCTAAACAAAAGAAAGGATGCTTAACCAAAGAAAGGATGCCTCCAAGGTTCACACAAGGGGTCTATTTATAGATCCAAAGAGGAGGGGGATAAGGTTGATCTGATGAGGATTTGAGTCAGCAAATTAATTAAGATATGATTTTGGAGAGATTCTCGCAATGGATATCCGGGGAGTAATGAAGGCCGGCTCAAGGCCGGCGGCCTTGAATGTAGGCCGGATTAAAGGCCGGCGGCTTTACTTCTTTTTTAGGCCGGTTTAAAGGCCGGCGGCCTTGAATGTAGGCCGGCCCAAGGACGGCGGCCTTCAGTGCAATCCTTCACTCACTTCTTCAATTTTGTGAAAAACTCCTCCAATTAACTTGTAATTTACTTTTGGGTCCTCAAAACCTGTATTTTCACAATAAATACCATTAAGTATCATTTCTTTATATTTTCTTATAATATTAAAATAAATTTAATATAAGTCCAAAAGAAAATATAAGTATAATGTGATCTTATCAGCTAAATTTCTTAAAGAATTGTGCACTAACAAAAGAAAGCTGAAAGGTAATGAAAATATTAGTATGGGTGAGAATGTTTTAGCTATTCTTCAGAAGAAGCTTCCTCCTAAATGTAAGGATCCAGGTATGTTTACTATTCCTTGCAAAATAGGTAATCTTGGAATCGCTAAAGCTATGTGTGATTTAGGAGCTTCAATCAATGTTATGCCAATGTTATGCCTTTATCTGTTTATCAAAGCCTGAATGTTGGTCCCTTGAAGGAAACAGGTGTTATTGTTCAACTTGCTGATAGGTCCAATGTCTATCCTGAGGGAGTCCTAGAAGATGTTTTAGTACAAGTTAATGGGTTGGTTTTCCCTACAGATTTTTATGTGCTTGACATGGAGAATGATGATTCTCGTAATTCCTCAATGATATTATTAGGGAGACCATTTCTTAAGACATCTAGAATGAAAATTGATGTACATGACGGTAACCTCACTATGGAATTTGATGGTGAAGTGATTAAATTTAACATTTATGATGCCATGAAATATCCTAGTGATATCTCCCATGTTTTTGTTGTGGATGTTATTGACCCATTAACATAGGCTACATTTGATTTGATAGACGATGATGAGTTGAAAATTGTACTTAATAGGAGCCTTACTATTAATACATTGAAAACTCTTAAGGAGAAGCTTGTAATATCTTCTGATTTACAGGACATGATTTGGGAGTGGGAGTCATTATAACCTACCAGGTATGATATGTTCTACATTAATTTACCCCCTTCTGACACAATACTTCTTCCCTCTATTGTGCAGGCACCAAAGTTGGAATTAAAACCCTTACCTGAACATCTAAAGTACATCTTCTTAGGAGAAAATGAGACTCTTGCTGTGCTAGTCTCTAACAAATTAAGTACTTTAGAAGAAGAAAAGTTGATTCGGGTTCTAAGAGAGTATAAAGAAGCCATTGGATGGTCCATAGCCGATATCAAAGGACCAAGCCCCTCCACATGCATGCACAAGATTTTAATGGAAGATAATTGCAAACCTTCAAGGGAAGTTCAGCGTCGTTTGAACCCGCCTATGATGGAGGTAGTTAAGAAAGAGATCTTGATACTTCTTGATGCAGGTATGATCTATCCAATTTCCGATAGCAAATGGGTAAGTCCAATTCAAGTTGTTCCAAAGAAAACAGGCTTGACTGTGATTGAAAACTCTGATGGTGAGTTAATTCCTACTCGATTTCAGAATGGTTGGAGGGTTTGTGTTGATTACAGGAAGTTAAATGCGTTAACTAGAAAAGATCACTTCCCTCTTCCTTTTCTTGGTCAGATGCTTGAACATTTGGCTGGCCATTCTGACTATTGTTGTCTTGATGGTTATTCAGGTTTTCATCAAATTCCAGTGGCACCGAAAGATCAAGAGAAGACTACTTTCACTTGTCCATTCGGTACTTTTGCATATCGAAGGATGCCTTTTGGTCTCTGCAATGCCCTAGCCACATTCCAAAGGTGTATGGTTAGTATATTTTCATATTATATGGAAAATATCATAGAGGTTTTCATGGATGATTTCACCGTCTATGGTAATTCTTTTGATTCATGTTTGACTAACCTTACAAAAGTGCTTCAAAGATGTATAGATAAGAACCTAGTGTTGAATTATGAAAAATGTCACTTTATGGTTGAACAGAGTCTCATTTTAGGTCATATTGTATCCTCTAAGGGGCTTGAAGTCGATAAAGCTAAGGTATAATTGATTAAATCTTTACCTTACCCCGTAAGTGTATGGGAAATTCGCTCTTTTCTTGGGAGTGTAGGATTCTATCGACGCTTCATCAAGGATTTTTCCAAAATTACTCAACCCCTATGTCGGTTGCTGCAAAAAGAAGTGACATTTGAGTTCGATGAGGCCTGTAAGCACGCTTTTGACACATTGAGGGATAAGTTGACTTCTGCTCCAATCATCCAACCACCTGACTGGAACCTTCCCTTTGAAATTATGTGTGATGCGAGCAATTATGCAGTTGGAGCCGTTCTTGGCCAAAGAGTTGGAAGAGCTTCTCATGTCATTTATTACGCTTCCAGAACATTGGATAATGCTCAATGCAACTATTCCACAACGGAAAAAGAACTCTTGGCTGTTGTTTTTGCATTAGAAAAATTCAGATCATATTTACTTGGTACTAAGGTAATTGTTTACTTTGATCATGCAACTCTCAAATACCTGCTCGCAAAGAAGAAGGCGAAACCAAGACTTATTCGATGGATACTCTTATTACAAGAGTTTGATCTGGAAATACGCGATAGGAAAGGCTCTGAAAACTTAGTTGCCGACCACCTCAGTAGAATACCTATCAATGAAAGGTCAACACCAATACAAGATGATTTCCCAGATGAGTATCTCTTTTCTATTCAAAAGACAATTCCGTCGTATGCCGATATTCTCAACTATTTGGTTACTAAAACACTACTAAGTGATTTGTCTAGGGCTCAAAAAGATAAAATTAAAAGTGACGCTAAGTACTATGTATGGGATGATCCATATTTGTGGAAACATTGTGCTGATCAGATCATTAGGAGGTGTATTTCTCAAGACGATATTCCTTCTGTCTTGCAATTTTGTCACTCATATGCATGTGGTGGACATTTTGGCCCTAAGAGGACAACTCAAAAGGTATTAGGATGTGGTTTGTTTTGGCTTACATTGTTTCGTGATTCTTTTATGTTTTGTAAGTCTTGTGAACAATGTCAAAAAATTGGCAACTTAGGACGTAGAGACCAAATGCCACTTACCCCTATTCTTGCATGTGAAATATTTGATATATGGGGTATTGACTTTATGGGTCCTTTTCCTCCTTCTTTCGGTAATGTTTACATCCTTCTTGCTGTGGATTATGTTTCAAAATGGGTGGAAGCCAAAGCAACCCGAACTAATGATGCCAAAGTTGTTGTGGATTTTGTTAAATCTCATATTTTTGCTAGGTTCGGGACACCAAAGGCTCTTTTCAGTGATCGTGGTACACACTTTTGTAATAGAGTAGTGGAAACTCTACTAAAAAAATACAGGGTCACTCATCGCACTTCCACCGCATACCACCCTCAAACCAATGGATTGGCAGAAGTTTCAAATCGAGAAATCGAGTATATTCTGGAAAAAACCGTCAATCCAAGCAGGAAGGATTGGAGCAAAAGACTTGAAGATGCATTATGGGCTTACCAGACAGCTTACAAGACCCCTATAGGTATGTCTCCTTACCGTTTGATATTTGGTAAACCGTGTCACCTCCCTATGGAGCTGGAACATAGGGCGTATTGGGCTGTAAAACAATGTAACATGCGAATGGATGAGGTTGGTGAGCATAGAAAACTTCAATTACAAGAACTTGAGGAAATTCGAAGAGAAGCTTATGAGAGTACTAAAATCTACAAGGAAAAAACAAAGAATTTTCATGATCAAATGATTTCCCAAAAGAATTTTTCTGTAGGTCAAAAAGTACTACTTTATCATTCTCGATTGAAGTTGTTCTCTGGAAAACTACAATCACGGTGGATTGGTCCTTTTGTTGTCACTAACATATTTTCACATGGTGCGGTTGAGATCGTAAGTCTTGAAACCGGTAAGAACTTCAAAGTCAATGGTCATCGCTTGAAACCTTTTTATGAAGGATTTCAAGTATGTAGTATTGAAGAAACCAGTTTAACTCACCCCGAGTATTGCGATTAATTATAGGAACGTCTAGCCAAAGACGTTAAAGAAAGGCGCTTCATGGGAGGCAACCCATGTCAAAAAAAAAAAAAAAATTAGTTTTGTTTTGTTTTGATTCTTTCTTGTGGATTGGCTGCAGCAAGGATACATATCATCCGATGACACTCTCTAGTGCTTAAGGGGAGAACTCTAAATACCAGGGAAGTACCAGTATTTCCTTTCTCTTATTCTCTAATGTTCCTTGTGTTGTTAATTCCTCTTTAATTGTGCTGAATTAGGAACAGTGAGGACATTGTTCAAGCTAAGTGTGGGGGAGAGGATAATAAAATATAGAGAATAGAGAATTGACTCATACTTTGAAACTTTGAATGTTTGTCCTTAAGCAATTTTAAGCCAGATTTTTTCAACATTATCATGAAATCTGGAGATTGTACTAAATGTTGTAATAAGCATCTACAAAATGTGAAATTGACTTGTTCAAATGCTTTACTCACCTACTGCTGTGATTAGAATACTTGGTTAAAATTAAGTAGTGAAATCTTTAAGAAACAAATTTACCTTGTATTTAGCTTTAGAATTGGAAGTCTAAGAGTAAGTTGAGTCCCTAAGTGAAAAATAAACAAGTTTACTTCTAGGTTATATTAGCAACTGTATACTCTTTGAAGTTGTTGTGAAAAAAAAAATAAAAAATAATAATAATAATATCAAGCATAGCCATTACTCCAATAATTTAAATAATTGAGTTAAGAGTATTCAAACTTGAATGCTAGAGTAAGGAAGAGTCCGTAGGCGTATCTCAAAACCCGGTCGCTTGAGTGACAAGCTCGGGATGTGCCGACTCAATGAACTCACTATAATGATAAGGGCGAAAAAGGCAAAAGTTCATGAAAAGAAGCGGGCAAAAACCCGTCAAAATAGATGCTTGATTAAATCAAAAGACCAATGAATGTAAACATTCATTGAATTAAACAAGACTTATAATGGAAAGGGAGAAAATCTATGGAAAGAGTTGATACTATATGCTTTTACTTTATGTTGCAAGGATTATATACTTGATAATATCCAATGAAGTTTAATTGGGTGTTTTTCCTTAGTGGATTAAGTATTTACTTTTGGAATAAAAATTCTTTTGCTAAACATAAGGATTAAAGTTTGTTTTGTTTAGATTAACTATTAAATTTTATCCATGGTAATTTGATCAC
The DNA here is from genome assembly GCA_037954665.1 of Laguncularia racemosa. Taxonomy (NCBI): domain Eukaryota; kingdom Viridiplantae; phylum Streptophyta; class Magnoliopsida; order Myrtales; family Combretaceae; genus Laguncularia; species Laguncularia racemosa. The sequence continues at coordinate 1,700,188 of JBBMOL010000155.1, forward strand.
ATGAAACCAGTTTGGTTGAAGTAGTAGACATTAAAATTACAAGTCATGAATTACAAATGAATAGATGCTTGGAATGATGAAAAGAAAGTTCGTATAATCTATGACGGATTTCTCAATTGATTTGATTCAATTGCTTGAGGACAAGCAAGAGTTTAAGTGTGGGGGAATTTGATAGAGCCATTTTATATTCAATCTTTATAGCATAAATGGTGTTAATTTATTATCGATTTTATAGAAATCATAAGAAAATGGTACTTAATTCTATTATGGTGATAAATCAGGTTAAATGAAGTCAAGGGTGCTAATTCAAGTAAGTTAGAGAAGTCATCTACAACTTGGATCAAAAACAAGGATTTACACCGCCGAAGGAAAGTACATGAGCATGTATCTGTCTAGAAGGAGGCACAGTTTGAGGCACGACTATGGTGCAAACCGTACTACACACTGCATGAGAAGGAGAGAGACACGGCTTGTGACACGACCGTGGTGGAAGACATGGTGGCAACCGTGGGGCAAACCGTGGTGGAAGCTTGATGAAGCTGTGCCATATACTAAACAACGAGGAGAAATTGTTGAACATCGACCAGAGGATGACACGGCTTGGGATCTAGCCATGGTGGAAGTCGTGGTACACACTGAACACGGAAGATGATATGTGATTTATACACAGAGGAAGGCATGCCTTGAGATCTGATCGTGGTATAAGCCGTGGCAGACACTGATCACGGATGAAGACTTGTAAATTACCCACAGAGGAAGGCACGGCTTAACCCACGGTCGTGTGGTAGGGCGTGCCAGGCGGACAATTATTCACTTCTCGAAATTTACTTGAAAAAGGAAAGATATTTTCGTATCTTGCTAGCAAAAGATCACCTGCCATTCCTTTAACAATATAAATAGAACTAACCCTAGAGGGTTATGGGCATCTTGAATCTTGGATCATCTTGGAGACAAGAAGAAAGGAGGAGGCAGAGCAAGCAACCGGGAACAGAGGCTTGTTATGTTTTTATTTCTAATTTTCGTTTTGATTATGAACATGAGTAACTAAGTAGTTTTTCTAGCCAAAGGGTCATAGAATTTTGATTCTCCACGAATTGTGAGATCTAATTGATTTGTATTTAATCTATTCTTTGTTTTTGGATATTCATATATCTTCTGAACGTCTTGTCATTATTATCTTTGTTGATTGGTATGAATTAGAGCTCTTCTACTCAATTAGCAAGTTAATATATTGTCAACTAGCACGTCAAATCCGTAATTGTTTGATTGTTCTAGTCTCGGTGACACGATAACATGTTTGATTATAAAATAGATGATCGAATTCATGTTATGGAGATGTATGATCTTGTTTAAATAGGTTATCTTATAATCTACTGGCATGAATTGGTAGTCTCTCTAGTTTTTAATGCTATTAATAGATTAAATCCTAAGAGCTTATCTAGGGTTGTCTAATCGATAAGAGAAATAATCAAAGAGCATGTTTTGGTTATCGAAGAAGTACGGAGAGATAGGTTATTAGAGCTTGTTAATAACCATAACCAGTTTATCTAGAAATAAGAATAGAAAACATTTGCATCGATGATCAATTCCTAGAATTAAACTATCTTGATTCCTTTGGCTAGGCTTTTATCAATATTCGATTTTATTATGTTGTTTCAATATTATTTTGATTCACAAACAAAACCCCCCATTTTTCATTTCCTCTTTATTCGTTTTGAATAGAAATACATTTAACCAATCCCTGTAGATAGGACCCTACTCACTACTATACGCATATCATATCATTGTCTAGGAGTAAGTTTTTATTTTTGTTGGATTCGACACCCATCAACGACGTAGCCTAGATAAGTTCCCTAAAAACACGAAAACAGAACAAGTTGGCCGCCAGGGGATACACGGCCGTGTACGTTTCTGTGCACATTCCGGTCACATACACGATCGTGTACTTCTGGTCATGTATCTTTCTATGGATTTGCTTGTCTCCATACACGGCCGTGCCTTTTAGCCGTGTATCTAGCCGTGTATGATTCTGTGCAATCTTGGAATTCCTACACAGCCGTGCCTTGAACATACACGCCCTCTTCAACCCGTGTCTGGTGTGACTTGTATAAAAGCAAGGGTCTTCCCATGGTTGTTCCAATCCGTTCCAACTTCATGATTGCTCCAATCCTTTTTGGCTTCATGGACAACCTTTATCAACCCATTAAGTGCTTCCTTGAATCGTTTCGCTTGATTTCTTGTGATCGGTCTAGGCGGCACTTCAAGAGGATCCACATTTCTTCTTTTGGCTTGGCTCTCATCATGGATCTCATCATAGGAAATTGTGAGTAATATCAATTCCTAAGTTGATTTTCCTTTTCATAACTAGTGTGTAATATCTAGTGTTGATTAAGGTTGGTTCTTGGTTCTTATTTCACGTCAATTGTAGGATCCTTTTATCATTATATTGTGTTAAATTTAGTGGAATTGGTTGCTAGATTATCTTGTTGAATGTAAATTTTTCAATTGCGTGTGGAATTGCTAGTTACATGGAGTTCATTCACACAAGGGATTCATGCCATTTAGTAGTCTTGATAATTGGAATTTCATTTGATCTTGTGTTGTGTGCTTAATTCCATTGAGCACATCATCATCTGGTGTTGAGATTAATTGATCAACAATTTGGATTACAAAGGCATTTTAGGGTTCATGCCAAAGTAAAGGTTGTGACCAGTTTTGTTTTGAAGTTGTTTCAATTGTTTGATTGCATATGCTTCAATTCAATTTAAGGCACAATTGGTGAACAAGTTTGATTGACATTGTGTAATTGGTCTTTCAACTTGGTTTTATGTACTTGTGCTTGGTTTTAAGCATATCATCATTTGGTATCAGAGCTTGTCATACTTGGATATTCAATCTTAGGCACGTAACTATTTGTGAATTTATTTTATAAGTAGTAAAGGTTCACGCAATTGGAGGACTAGTTTGATTGACATTGTGTAATTGATCTTTCAATTTGGTTTTGTATGCTTATACTTGGTTTTAACCACATCATCTTATCATATCAGGGCTGAAGTTAAGTGAAGGGATTTGTATAATTTTGATTTTGGAAAATTTAGGGTTCTTGAGTTAGCATCTTGATTCGAAATTGAAAAGTGGAAATTGAGTTATTTGATTTTGTTATTGAAGTTGTGTAATTGTCTTGATTGAGGAGTTGAACTTATTGCTTGTTAAAGTGGAATTTGAGGTCTTGTTGAAGCTCCTTTTAGTTGATAATTTTCGTGAAAAGAAGAGGAGTAGTAGTGTGTTTTTGAATTCAAAATTTAGAACTTGAAGTTACCTCATTTGTGAAGAAGTGGAGGTATATTTTTTCTTGTGTTGTTTTCAGACATAAGAAGTTTAGTGTGCATTTTTCATAATTGAGTGTGTGGATATAAGGAAGCTATTTGATTTTCAAAACATACATTAAGTGATAGAAGTTATTGTGTATTCATTTGAATTTGAAAGTGGCTTCTTGCCAATTGTGGAAAGGGTGCAATAATTGAACTCATTTGAATTTTGAATTGAGCTGCTTTGTTTGTAATTTGCGATTTTAGAAAGTGTGTTAGAAGTGGAGAAGTGCAAGTGTGGAAGAGTGTATATGTGTGTGCTGCACCGTGAGTAGAAGGTGTGTGTGTGTGGTGTTGTGTTTTATATATTTAGTGAAGGGTGTGTGTGTGCGGCGTTGTGTTGTGTGTGATTGATTAAAGAGGTGTTGCAAGTGGCATAAGTGGTGGTGGAGATTGTTTGCACCGTGAGCAAAGGAAGGAGTGGTAGTGTGGAGTTGTACATTTATGTGTGTGTTGAGGTGCTACACATTTTGAAATTAGTGTAATGTGAAACTATAGCAAGAAAAGAAGGTTTGAGTAGTAGAATTTGAATTCAAAAACAAACATTAAAGTGTGAAAGTAATTGAACTAATTACTTAAGCACTTGTTGGTTGAATTTAATTTCTTAACTACTCGGAAGTATTTATTTATGCTTCAATTATTTTACTTGACTTTACTTAAAGTCGCAATAAGTATTTCTTATATTGGTTGTGCGTGCACCGTGGGTATGTAAGGGTGTGTTGTTGTGGTACGTGTAGTGAAGTGTATTGTTAACTTGTTGAAGTTAGTTAACAACCATGTCAAATGATGTGTATACTTCTACTACTTTGGTACATTAAGTATTGACTTCTTCTCCAACCATCGATAATGGAAAAAGAGAAAATTTATTCCATACTTCTTGTAGGGTATAAGGAAACTTGTGCGTAATTATCGTTGATGATGATAGTTGTACTAATGTGGTAGCTGCATCATTAGTATCAAAGTTGAAACTTATAACTACCCCGCATCCTAAGCCTTATACATTACATTGGTTAAATAATCATGAGAGTTTTTATGTGACCCAAAGTGCTAGGTTACCCTTTAGTATAGGGGATAAGTACTGTGATGAGCTTGAATGTGATATTCTTCGTATGTGTACATCCCATATATTGCTTGGCAGGCCATGGTTATATGACAAGATGGTATTACATGATGGGTATAGAAATATTTATATGTTCCCACAGGTTAATAAACGTATAGTATTGAACCCTATGTCACCATCAGAGGTCTAGAAGATGCAAAGACAAATAAGACAACCATCAAAGATTCCTGAGGATTATAGCCACATGATCAAACCTTCAGAGGACCAAACTGTGCAGAAACAGATATGTCAACCTTCAAAGGTTCCTAAGGCTCCTAGTTACACGAGCTAACCAATAGAGCATAAAACTTGTCAGACATAGATGTGCCAACCTTTAGAGGATCTTGAAGGTTAGAGTTAGATGAGCCAACTACCAAAGGACCAAACTGTTCAGAGTTAGTTATGTCCACCTTCAGAGGTTTCAGTGGGCCATGAGCAGTTGAGCAAACCATTAGAGGGCCATGAGGGTAAAAAACATACATGTGAATCAGGAAAGAGGGCAACAATATCAGTGGAAAAGGTTGAGATAGGAGAGTCTTTAGTGGATAATGGACCATTATATGTGTTGCAGATGAGATATATCCTAGAAATGGATGAGGGAAAGCAATTACCCCTATGGTATTTCAAATATTGAGATTCTATAGTGATACTTTTTCAGGTGGCTTGCTAGGAGGATATAGAGTCTCTACTGCATTTGATCTGTCAGATTTGAGAACAATTCTTTTTTAAGCTTGAGGAGATGATAGGAATCAAAATCATATAAGACCTATCATTAGGGCAAGAAACAAAGGATTTCAAATCTTGGCAATGAGGGTCCTTTTTGAATAACTTGACCCCATAATTATTTATATACCAATCTCTTTTCTATTACTGATGTATTGTGTATTCCAATAGGCACACTTATGGGGCTTTACAAGGCGATGAATAAACTCATTAAGACTCAGCTTGTGGGTTATCCATGGACCGACCTAAACTGAAGATAACTTGGACCGACGAATTGATTTGAAGAATCGACGTGTTGAAGACTATTTTTATATTTGTTATTTTCCTTGAACCATTTATTTTATAAGCTTTTGGGACATTTTATTTGGTTGTATTTTGTGTTTTAGGACCGGCTACCCTTTAGTGGCATAGTTGTAATTTTTTAGTCATCTTAACCCTAAAGGGAGAAAGTATAAATACTTTCTTAAGTAGGGTTTAGAGGAAGAGAATACACTTATCTTTGTTGCAAATTTTGTGAGAAATTAGGGTTCATCCTAAGTTTTCATAAGAACTCTTATCAATTTCATCCTTGGAATTGTGACAAGTTGTAACCTAGAAAATTGTGAGTAATATCAATTCCTAAGTTGATTTTCCTTTTCATAACTAATGTGTAATATCTAGTATTGATTAGGGTTGATTCTTAGTTCTTATTTCACGTCAATTGTAAGATCCTTTTATCATTATATTGGGTTCAATTTAGTGGAATTGGTTCCTAGATTATCTTGTTGAATGTAAATTTTTCAATTGCGTGTGGAATTGCTAGTTACATGGAGTTCATTCACATAAGGGATTCGCGCCATTTAGTAGTCTTGATAATTGGAATTTCATTTGATCTTGTGTTGTGTGCTTAATTCCATTGAGCACATCATCATTTGGTGTTGAGATTAATTGATCAACAATTTGGATTACAAAGGCATTTTAGGGTTCATGCCAAAGTAAAGGTTGTGATCAGATTTGTTTTGAAGTTGTTTCAATTGTTTGGTTGCATATGCTTTAATTCAATTTAAAGCATATCAACTACTAAGTGTAGATATCTTTAGGAAAGATATACTTATCATAAATATCTCACTACACTTTCTATTATAAATACCTAATCAATCCACAAGATAAGAGATCAAATTCTCTTGATTTACTCTCTCTCTCTCTTACTGCCACATTCTTTTAGCATTTATCTAACTTGAGTATTGAAATCCAAACATCAGAGACAATTTTGATATCTCTGATGGCTCACACTTGCTCTTTTACAAGCCTCATAATCTTCAATTCAAAGTTCAAAGCAAGCTCAAGATCCTTGTAGTAAGAACAATAATCAACAATATCAAAGACTACCGCTCTTTAGACAAAGCTTGTTGAATAATATATTAATATATGGCTAGTATGATAAAAACATGATTCGCTCTGCCGATCCTCCTTTATTTGTCAATTTATAGGATTAGTTTTGTCCATTTATTGCACAATCTTGTCCCACGCAACCAATTTCCATAATACGACAACTAAAATGATTTGACATTGTGATGTTCAAGGAACAAGAACATGTCTAATAAAGGTAGATGCTTCCAGAGAAATTCCGCTAGACATGGACTACCAATGACACCATGACCAGTTGCGGTGGTGTTAACATGAATCTAGGTTTGTTTTTGGGAGCCATATGCTTCTCCACCACTCTAGACCACGTAATGGGTGCTTTTAGCAATACCAAAACTTTATCTCTAATAATTACAAAGTCAAAGTTAAATATATTCTAGTCAAAATATGCCTATTTCCTCTGTGTAAGGCTGGAAATGCACATGCTTTGTCTTTAATTATTACCCCCATTAGAGAGAGACAGAGGGAGAGAGAGAGAAAGGGAGAAAGAGAATGTGAAAACAAAGAAACGACTTGCTCTCGCTTCGTAATGTGTAGTCGACCCCGTGAACGGGAAGTCACGGTGTGTAGAGTCGTTGACCAGGACTTATCTATCAATATCATTAATATCTTATGTATGATATACCATCGGAGTCTTCAATGAGATTATAATTTATATGTCAACATAACATGCATGTTGAGTTTCAGAAATGTTTTTCAAGGGGATTAGCATTTATTAAAGTTCAACTATCAGCTCAAGGAAAGATGTAAAATTGATATACAAAATCTTGTGTCGCTATTTACTAACAGGAACATATAATGTAAGAAATTTAAAATTGAGAACTTACGAGTACGTAATCAGTATTATTTCATAAACTCGTAAAACAAGGTCAATACATCTTTGCATTTTTATTACTAGCTACTACCAGTATCTTTCTAATCAAATATTTATATTAGAATGTTTAAACTATTTATTCAATGAAGTGGCCACAGATAATGAAATCAATAAAAGCATTTCTGAGCACGGCAATACAAAGTTCAGTCTAGATTCGGAGAAAAAAATTACTGATTACGTGTAAATATTCTATTTTTGCTCCTAATAGTTTAGGGTTTTAAGTCACAAAAGAAAAAGGTTCTAAGTAGAAAAAGTGCCAAAGGAGAAAAAAATGAAGAAAAGTACACCAAAAAAAAGGAAATTTTAAAAAATAAAAAATATAAAAAATTGAAAAAATAAAATAGAAAAAAATTAGGAAAAATTAGAAAAAAAAAGGAAATGAAAATATCAGATCATACAATGGTCAATACGATTTATTTGAAGGATCCAATTAATTTTTTTTTATGGTTAAGAGAAAACTTGGAAATCAAATAAATACAAACGTGATTTAATAGTTTTCAAGCCTTAAGTGAAAATATTTTTTTTTTCTTAAAATTTAATATTTTCAAGCATGATCCTAGTTAATTATTTTTATATCATAAAACTAAGGCTAATTTAGATTGATCATGGCTTCAAATGGTGTCTTCGATTGACTTAAATCGATCGATTTACTAGAACATCAATTTTTGAATTAATTGGACAAGGAACATATTTGAGCTCAAAAAACCATTGAATTGGAATGAATTTCATAATTACTTTTCACATATGTGTACTAGACTAATCCATGAAAAATATTGAACTCTCAATTTTTTTGGAAACAATCGAATTGGGTTCAATTTGGGCCTTAACTAAATCTAGATTACAAAACTAGTTCAGGACTATTTGATTTGAAGTACAATTGCAAATAAATTCCAATAAAGATAATGCTTAGGCTAACAACTTGTTGGAAGATCACTGTGCAAACATTGAAGAGGTCATGACTTCAATCTTAAGTGTATGCATGCATGCACCAAATTTAATGCTTGAGGAACATGTGCATGTGGGCACATGGTCACTTGCATGGCATGTGACCTAACTTGTCCTCCTCTTGTCCTCCTTTTCCTTCATTTTCCATTCTTGGAATGCACATATTAGGGCAATTATGACCACTTATTTTACATAATTTCACCAAATTGGTGGTGAAATCGTATAGAAATTGTGGCTTCTTTCAAATTGAAGCCAAGGTCATAGTCTAAAAGGTCATAGTCTAATTTAAATGTTTAGTAGGTCAAAATTTAATTCAAAGTTTCAGAAAAATTTTAAATCCAACATTTTACTCCAAAATGAATTTTGATGATTCAAAAATTTTAATGAAAATCAAAGCTTCCAATTAGTATTTTTAGTAACAACAAAGGTCAAGGAAGACATTTTGACTGATCATTTCATCTAAATTAAAGTGGAGTTCAATTGATTTCAAATTCAAGTTTGTCATATCCATTTTTTTTTTAATTTTTGAAATTAATACATTCCTTTGACTTTCCTAAACTTCTTCGAGTTTCGAACACTACAAAAGGAGGCTTGAGGATTACATTTTAGCATCAAGTGCAACTAAAAAATATCCATTCTTAGTTCAACCACCACTTTCTGACCCTATAAAACCCGACCTTGTGACCTCTACCTTCTCTCTAGTTTTTCTCTCTACAATCAACTTTGAAGCTTCATATTAGGTTTATTAGATTCCTACAAACTTCTAGTTTCAGGACTCATTGTTCTTGAGCTTAGACTTTCCTAATTTCATCAAATTAAAATCTCAATTCATAGATACTAGCAACTTGTTTTGAAAACCCTAGCTTTGCCACTTGTGACAATGAACCACCACCATTAGCGCCTTTGTCACCATTAAAACCCCCTTGTAGACATTACCTTACATTTCAATAACCACCACAATGAGTTGAATAGCTTTCCAAAACCCTTAACCCTTATCCATTAAGCCAAATAACTCTAAACCCATCCTAACTTCAAAGTTCAATTCGTATCCACTAAACAACCCATGTCATGACCTAAATACTTGATCTATGTATTTTTTTTTCCTTTCTTTTATTATTTTATTTATTTTTGTTAATTTAAAAATATAAAAAATAAAAAATAAAAATAGAAAAAAGAAAAAAAGGAAAAAGTGTATAAAAATAAATAAATAAGTTTTCATTTACTTGAGTACTTATTTTTATTATTTTTAGGTTTCTAAAATTAAAAAAAAATAAAAAATAATAAAAAGAGAAAATAAAGGAAAATAATGGAAATTAAAATTATAAAAAAATAAATAAATATAGTAATAAATAATAATAATTTTTTTGCCACTTAGTCTTAGTTTTCATAAAAAAAAATAATAATTGTGTATTTTTCAAATTTTAGAATAATTTAGGATTTTTTTTTCCAAATTCTTACACCAAAAATTAAGACATCTTTATAGAATTTTCCATAAATAAAAAATAAATTGATAATGATGTAAATCCAACCTTTTTTAGAATAAAATAAATCAACTTACTAAAGTTTTATAAAATCAACCAAATCATGATAATCTAACCCTGTCTAGTGGGTACATAGATACCTACGAGCAACATAAAATATGGAAAAAAAATATTTTCCCTATGGATAAATAAACTTTCTTATAATTTTAGTGATATAGATTTTTATTTCAAATAAAAGGGGCATTTGGAAAAATAAACTCGAAATTCGAAAGATTTATGTAGTAAACGTTTTGGTTTTAATAAGTGGGTTCATGAGTTCAAATTTTCTAAATTTCAAAAATTCTTTTCGAAAAAAGACTTTTCCATAGATTAGTGGATAAATCAAAATCGTTCCACCCGTGTGGTTCTAATTTGCCCTTTTTCCTAAACTCGGTCAGGTGACAACTCCAAACTTAAAGAAAAACCCTATTCTTTTTAATTTGTAGTAGAGAGTTCATGCTAAATGGATATAGTTTAATATGAATTGGATTAAGAAAAATAAACTGAAAATTTAGATATGACTCTTTGTAATACTAAAATTGTCTTAATGATGTTGAAAAACCTTTTGTGTCTTTTTAAGTTTGTAACTTTAATCTTGCATTTACAAATGAAAATTAACTTATCGATAAAGGGCTTTGTATATTATTTTAAAAAATAATTGAATGAAGGCATATAAAATTGGTCCTGTCCCCTAATTCAAATTTCCGCTAGTAGTTAATATTTCCCCTTAGGCACGTTTTGGATGCTAAAGAGAGTGACCATATAATATTCCATTTATAATTTGTTCGTTTTGCTACTTATAAGTAGCATGAGAGTATCTATTAACAAAAACCTTTTTTCCAATTAAACATTATAAAAAATATTGTGTATGTCCGATTAACCATTCAGTATTTAAGACAGAGAAAGTCAACTAGGTCAATTTCAATGTATGATAGAAAAAGTTTCTGTAGCTTAAAAACAAAATAATATGCGAACTAAGTGTTATTAAAGTTTTTCAATTGGATATTGAAGATTTTATGGATCTTAAACTTGTATCTTCAAAGTTAAGATTTTATGCATTCTATATTCTCTAATTATGACTTGTATCATCTAGTTAGATGTTTTGAAAGATGAAAAATTGCCCCGTTAATACTTCAATAAATGTAAAAGAGAGAATATAGTGTTACAACGTTTTATGATTCATGTGAGAAAAAATGTTTTATCCAACTAAACTAAAAATATGTGCGATAATGCTTTATAAAAATGGTTCATATATTATGCTGCACATAAAAAATGAAATGCAACAACATTTTGAAATATTTCATTATCCCTATCATGCCTTGATGTGTACCTTGAATGTAATATCCCATCATATACTGTATGGAAACCCGAGAATAATCCTCTTATTATTCAAGGATTTACCACATGGTATATAAGGCATACTCATATCCAAATACCCTAAATAGGACTTGGCATTTTCGAGTAATATAGAGACAATATAACTATAGCATAGCATAACAAACATCCTAACAATAAGGGACTAGGGTCCTATCAAACATCCATAGGGCATTACTAATATTCAATAGGTAATAATCACTAGAGTAGTTTAAGTCTCCGCCTTAACAAAAATACAACTAGAATATAATATTTTGAGTTCGTAAATATATAACAGTGATTGCGCTACTTGCTCCTTATCCTTTACTTAACCTAGTGTGTCTCATACTAACCTTTGGCATACATTTGCAAGACTCTAAGCAGATAGGATGCATTATGGGGGTGTAAGGTACATTCAGCTTAGTGAGAAAATCCTCATATTACACCACAAGCAATTATCAATTAAGTTATTTAAATAAACATGCGAATGCATAAACACGTATATGAATACAACAATGTATATAGATATCTAGAAACCATATACAATACAAATTTATTGTTGTCCATTGCTTAAGTTGCGAAATCATAAACTATATGTCGGCTCTAGGTTCCAATCACCTCGAGCTATTTCTTTTTAGATAGTGATAAGAATTTAATTTTTTTTATAATAAAATAGGCTTAAAACATATATATATATATACCCATGGGGGGTGCAGATGTGAATGGTGTATTTAGTCTCATCTACCCTTAAGCCATGAATTCTCAAACTCGGTCTCAATTAGAAGGTGACATTTTCCAATTCTAAGTAGTTTCAAAAGGTTGAGATAAAGTCGTGCTTAAGATACACCTTTATACGACTTCTTCATACTACCATATGATGCCAACGACCTTCTTATGTGCACGAGTATGTAATGCATGACCCATTTTTATTGATATTGGATATAATTACATTCATTTATATGGTGACTAGCCAAATTATCACAAGTACTTGCATATTTTCACTCTAGATGCAAGGGAATTCAACACATTCAATTAGCCTAATATGGATTATGATATTTTGGCAACCAATATCACAACAAATCAAACACAGGCAGGTCACCCGATCGCACACAATATCCAATTTCAAACTAATTAACTATATGTATAATTGTACTAATTTACAAGCATAAAACAAGTACAATACTCATAGGATTACTCACTTGGCCATTTTGCTATTGGCTGTAGTAATTTAGGGGTAACTTGGTCTTGAAACCGATGTCACCTAATAAGAAAAATAATAATTTATAAGTTTAAGTACACTAACTTATCCAAGTATCTCGACTAAATCCATTGGTTTATCAGTTTAGGTTAATTTAGTGTTTTAGCCATAACTTTTTCGTTTTAAGTCTATTTTTCATGCTCTTATAGTCATTCTGAAGGTTTTTACATGTACTTTTCAATTTTTTAGATCATTTTGGTCATTTGGGTCAGAAAAATCTAAGTTACATTCTGGTCAATTTCTTGTGCACCTAGTTCAAGTTTGTTTTGCAGTCTTTTTCTCCTATCCAGGCATAATGTCTAAAAGAAATTAATTCTAATTAACTTATGGACCTTTTTGGGCTTTTATTTTTGCATCCAAGGTTCATTTGTTTTCTATGCATCATTGGTTTCTAGTCCAAGATTCTAGATTGATCCTTCTAGTTTCGATTTTACCTACTTCTAATCTATATGTCTCGTTTTTAGCATTAATCAATCAGTTTAATTTTTCAACTTTTCCTAATGATCTTCCAATACATATATATATATATATATTCTAGAAATCTTGAAAATCACAAGTAAAAATCCTCCTTGTGCACCGACTTCATTGTTGGAAGCCAATCCTTCATTTTTCCACCTTTTTCATTTGCAATATACGTTAAATACTACACAAGGCTCTTAAATATTGGGATTCCCCTAATACATCCAAGATAGATGATTTCTATGCTCCTTGAAAGTGTTGACCAAAAGAAGAAATGAAGTATACATTGTTTCCTAGCACTGCTTAAGTTTACATCATATTTGTGAATCTCTTACTTAAGGAAACTTAAATACATCATTAAATGCTACACAAAAGGTACTTATCTATTCTAATATAGTTTTACATGGAAAATTAAAAGAATAAAAAAAAAATACATGTGCAAGTAACACCTTACTTTTGATAAACTTCTAGTTAGAGTGTCTCAATCTACTTCCTTGCTCTTCTCTTGCTTAGTGTTGATTCCTTAAGACTTTTCTTTACCTTTTAGGTCCTTAAAGGTCCCTAGAAGTAGCATGAAGGTGGTTGGTTGTGGAGGTAAAGTTTATGGCTATTGGTGGCGTGTTTGCTATGTGGTTGGTGTAGGTGTGAGGGCTAGTGGTGGCGGATGGTGTTAAGTGATTTCCTTAGCTTTTAGAGAGTGTTTTGTAGTGTGTTTGAGAGAAAAAAAAAAGTAGGAGAGTGGAAGTTACACATGTAGATGGGGAAAAATTAAAGGGGTTTACATTATTTATATTGTGATTTAATCACATTGGTTAATAGGATAAGTTGGCAATGTGTTTATTTGTTGGTTAGGAAAATGTTCCATGTTAAATATATATACATTTAAATAGGTATATCTTAGAAAACCAAACTAAGACAAAGAGCCCTAGCCCACGTGTTTGCCTTCAATAGTAGCAACAATAGGACATCTTCAATTAGGATGCTATTGTAGGTACGCTTTTTGTACACTCTACTAGTGCTTTTGTACTTTTCAATACTATTGCAACACATTCATGGATTTATGAAGTTTTATGCATATGTCTGATTTTAAACCTAAATTGCCAAGTAATCCCTTATATGTGAGCATACCTTTAGGTGTTGGAAAGGGGTTAGACCAGATTTGTAGAGATGTGCAGATAGTGGTACAAGAGTGAGTGATACTAGTTGATCTTTAGGTTTTAGAGATGATTGACTTTGAAATTATTTTGGGGAACAAATTGGTTATCCAAGTACTATGCCACAATTAATTACCATAACCTAGTGGTACATTTCAATCCCTTAGATGAAGATTCAATAAGATTGAAGTTACAAGCTTAGAGACCGGTACAATTACTCATACGTGATTTGTGGGGTAAAGGTAGGTTGGCAATATTGTCTACAAAATCAAGCTAAACCATGAAGTTGGTGATACGAATCACGCCAACCCGTGACGAAACCCAATACCAATACGTTTGGAATTCGTTACCTACGATGCCAAACACCTAAAGTGGAAACCGCGACCCATTGTCTATAAGCGAGACAAGAACCTTGTGATACGAACCATGCCAACCCATGACAAAACCCAATACCAATACGTTTGGAATTCGTTGCCTAAGACGCCCAAACACCTAAAGTGGAAACCGCAACCCGTTGTTTATAAGCGAGACAAGAACCTTGGTATAATGTGAAGATGCCACAATCAGGATGAAAGACCGATTGATAAGTCGGGATGAACGCCACGGAAATCAATCCGATAAGTTCAAATTAGTTCTTGATGAACCAAGAGAGGTGCCTCTCAAAAGTGTTTAATGTTCAAAGATGTAAATTCTTTGTTGTTCTAAACCTTAGGAGCTTTTATACTAGGGTTACAATTCGTGAAAAACAAGTCCAAAACGATGTAGCTTAGATAAGTTGTGTAAAAACACGAAACAAAATAAGCTGGCTGGCAGGGGATACACGGCCGTGTATGATTTTGTGCCAATTCTTGTCTCCTTACACGGCCGTGCCTTTTAGTCGTGTGTCTGGCCGTGTATGATTCTGTGCAATCTTGATATTCTTACACGGCCGTGCCTTGAAAGTACACGCCCTCTTCAACCCGTGTCCGATGTGACTTGTATAAAAGCAAGGGTCTTCCCATGGTTATTCCAATCCATTCCAACTTTATGATTGCTCCAATCCTTTCTAGCTTCATGGACAACCTTTATTAACCCATTAAGTGCTTCCTTGAATCGTTTCGCTCGATTTCTTATGATCGGTCCAGGCGGCACTTCAAGAGGATCCACATTTCTTCTTCCGGCTTGGCTCTCATCATGGATCTCATCACCTTGGTATAAAATGAAGACACCGCAATTGGGATGAAAGACCGATTGATAAGTCGGGATGAACGCCACGGAAATTAATCCGATAAGTTCGATTTAGTTCTTGAAGAACCAAGAGAGGTGCCTCTCAAAAGTGTTTAATGTTTAAAGAGGTAATTTCTAAGTTGTTCTAAACCCTAGGAGCTTTTATACTAGGGTTACAATTCGTGAAAAACAAGTCCAAAATGACGTAGCTTAGATAAGTTGCATAAAAACACGAAAACAGAACAAGTTGGCCGGCAGGGGATACACGCCCATGTACACGACCGTGTACTTTTCTGTACACATTCCAGTCATATACACGATCGTGTACTTCTAGTCGTGTATCTTTCTGTGGATTTGCTTGTCTCCATACACGGTCGTGCATTTTAGCCGTGTGTCTAGCCGTGTATGATTCTGTGCAATCTTAGAATTCCTACACGGCCGTGCCTTAAAAGTACATGCCCTCTTCAACCCATGTCCGGTGTGACTTGTATAAGAGCAAGGGTCTTCCCATGGTTGTTCCAATCTGTTCCAACTTCATGATTGCTCCAATCATTTCCGGCTTCATGGACAACCTTTATCAACCCGTTAAGTGCTTCCTTGAATCGTTTCGCTTGATTTCTTGTGATCGGTCCAGGCGGCACTTCAAGAGGATCCACATTTCTTCTTCCGGCTTGGCTCTCATCATAGATCTCATCATTCCCCTCCTCTTGAAAAGGATTTGTCCTCAAATCATTGCCTGCATCAAATGGACTAAGATCAGTAACATAAAATGTGACACTTACTGGATACTCACCTGGTAAATTTTTCTTGCAGGCATTATCATTGATTTTCTCAAGCATCGGAAATGGACCGTCTCCCCTAGGGTTCAACTTGGATCTCCTCTGCAATGGAAAACTCTCCTTGCGAAAATGCACCCAAACCCAATCTCCAGGCTGAAAAATCTTAGGTCTCCTGTCCTTGTTCACCCTTGAAGCGACCCGGGCATTTTGTTTTACAATCCTAATCTTTACCTGTGCATGTAGCTTTCTCACGAAATCTGCCTTAGAATCAGCATCAAAACTTACAGACTTGTTAAGTGGCAATGGCAATAAATAAACAGGAACCAATGGGTCAAAACCATACACAATCTCAAATGGTGAACAATAAGTAGTGCTATATAAAGCCCTGTTATATGCAAACTCCACAAATGGTAGACAATCCTTCCAAGTCCTAATGTTCTTCTCTATGATTTCCCCTAACAATTGAATTAAAGTCCTGTTAACCACATCAATTTGCCCATCAATTTGTGGGTGACAGATAGTTGAAAACATCCGTTTAGTTCCTAACTTTTCCCACAATACTCTCCAAAAATGACTCAAAAATTTCTCATCTCAATCACTAACAATGCTTCTAGGTATACCATGCGGACGCACTACCTTTTTAAAGAACAAATCAACAATATGTATAGCATCATCAATGTTATGATAAGGAATGAAATGAACCATTTTAGAAATCCTATCCATAACCATAAAAATAGAATCTCGACTATGCCTAGACCTAGATAATCCTAATACAAAATCTATGGAAATGTTTATCCATGGTTCATAAGGAATGACACTTTACTCATATAACCAATCTAAGAAGTCATCTAAACAAGAAATAGGATGACGATACTTTACCGTAAGGTTGTTGATGGCGCGGTAGTCAACACACATTCTCCATGACCCATCCTTCTTAGGCACTGCACATGGACTCATGCCTTTTCTCACATATCCCTTCTTCATTAACTCATCTACCTGCCTTTGGAGTTCCTTGGGAAAGACATTTTCAAAATCCTGCACAAGAGACACAACCACACTAGGCAAAGCATTAGATAATTCGTTAGTAGTCAAACATGTTTCTTTAAAAACCAGAAACAACATAGGTTGCCTCATCAGTAACGTTCTCCTTACTACACTCACTCTTGCCACACAACTCTCCTTTTACAAGGCTGCCCTCTCCTTTTCACTCACCACCAAAGTTGATCCCCCTTCAACTTGGCCTCTCACACTCTTTCCAGCCTTCCTCTCCATTTCCTTTTGATTTTGACTTTTATATTCCTTTTTCTTCCATTATCTTTTGCTCTCTCACTCTCACTTTGCTTTTCACTCACCTTGTGTTTTGCAAATGACTGTTGTAGCTGCAACTGATCCTCATACACTTGTTTGGGTGTTAACGGTTTAAGATTAAAGCTTTTCCCTTGGTGAACAAGCGTATACTTGTTAGAAAAGCCATCATGAACAACCTTCCTATCAAATTGCCATGGCCTCCCCAACAACACATGATATACTTGCATTGGCACTACATCACATAACACCTCATCCTCATACCTTCCAATGTGAAAACTAATCAGGGCTTGTTTACTCACCTTAGTCTCACCACTATCATTCAACCATTGCAATTTATATGGATTAGGGTGTCTAACAGTTTTGAGCCCCAACCTTTCAACAATAAAATTGCTCACTACATTAGTGCAACTTCCCCCATCAATAATCAAACTACAAATGTGATCTCCTAGATAACATCTAATATGAAATATATTCTCTCTTTGCACCTCCTCTTCTTCCTTCACCTGCACATTCAAAGCTCGCTTCACTACTGCCACTAGCCTTCCCATTGCAGGCTCCTCATCATCACTAGCATCCTCTAATGGAGGCATATAATCTTCTTCACTATCCCCCTCAGTCTCATACTCCTCATCATCACGCAAAATCATCACACGCCTATTTGGACATTAACTAGATATATGGCCTCTACCTTGACATTTAAAACATCTAATGTCATGATTTCTACAAGTAGAAGAATCAGGGTTACCTTGGTTACCAGGAGTAGAACCCGCTTGCCTCAGCTCCCCTTTTGGTTTGGTGGGTAAAGGCTTTTCTTCCTTCTTCCATGGATTAGTCTTCCAAGTGGATGAACCATTACCCTGTTGAAACCGTGCATTACTACTACCTTTCCTCTTATGCTGGTTCTCAACCTTTATAGCCATGTGAACCATATCCTCCAATTCTACATAATGCTGCAATTCAACCACATTTTGGATTTCTCTATTCAACCCAGCAAGAAACCTAGCCATTGTAGCCTCTCTATCCTCCTCTACATTCGCCCTAATCATAGTGACTTCCATCTCCTTGAAATACTCATCTACACTTCGGCTTCCCTGCCTCAGAGTCTGCAACTTGTTGTGCAATTCACGATAGTAATACGCAGGCACAAATCGCTTCTTCATCACTCTTTTCATCTCTTCCCAAGACTCAATAGCTGGCTCGCCATTCTTTCTTCTATTCAACATTAATTGATCCCACCACACTAGCATAATCCGAAAACTCAATGGTAGCAAGTTTTACTTTCTTTCTCCCACTATAGTTGTGATAATCAAACACCATCTCTACCTTTTTCTCCCACTCTAAGTACGCCTCGGGATCATTCTTCCCTTGGAAAGGAGGAATCTTCATCTTTATGCTACTTAATTGATCATCCTCTCTATTCCTATCTCCTCTATCTTCCCAATCCCTAGTTCCTCTATTCCGACCACTATATCCTCTATAACTCCCGACAGAAGGCTCATCAAAGTCATCATCTGACATTTCATCTCCACCCCTCGGTACTCTCCTAGAACAACTCTCCCCCTTATTCCCTTGGAATACGTTCGTGGATTGCTCTAGTCTTTGCTCTACCGTCTCATGAATTTGTTCCATTCCCTCTTAGAACATCCTCTTCATTTCTCCCCTCAACGCCTCAATTACTAACCTAGCATCAAACCTTCCCCTCTCACCTTCAGGAGAATGTTGTCTCGACATAGTCCCTGCAGAAAAGATTAGTAGTAACACAAATATATATAAAATTAAACCTCACGATACACTCCCTTACGTGTTTCGCTCAAATGATGATATCACACTGTCACTCGTGTATTCTCACAAATAATGATGATATCAACTCGCTAACTTCCTCTTCTCAATTCTCTTGGAACTAACCCGAACTACACCAATTCCCTTCCATAGAATTCAAAAACAAATCTAGGGTTCGTAAATTTTCCTCTATTTTTTTTTCTATCCGATTTTTTTTTTGTCTCTGTTTTTGCTTTTGATCATGTTTCTCTTGTCTTTCTTTTCTTTTCTCTTCTTTTTTTTTGTCATGATTTTTACTCTCTTTTTTTTTTTAACAATCGCCTAGTCGATATTACACTATCAAAAGACAATCAACACTACGAAATTGAATACGATAATTGATATGAACGATTGGAGTTAGGGTTTTTGATATTACCTTCCTTAACCGAACTTGATGTTTTGACAAACCTAAGCTCTGATACCAAACTGATACGAACCATGCCAACCCATGACGAAACCCAATACCAATACGTTCGGAATTCGTTACCTACAATGCCAAACACCTAAAGTGGAAACCGCGACCCGTTGTCTATAAGCGAGACAAGAACCTTGGTATAAAATGAAGACGCCACAATCAGGATGAAAGACCAATTGATAAGTCGGGATGAACGCCACGAAAATTAATCCGATAAGTTCGATTTAGTTCTTGAAGAACCAAGAGAGGTGCCTCTCAAAAGTGTTTAATGTTCAAAGATGTAATTTTTAAGTTGTTCTAAACCCTAGGAGCTTTTATACTAGGGTTACAATTCGTGAAAAACAAGTCCAAAATGATGTAGCTTAGATAAGTTGCATAAAAACACGAAAACAGAACAAGTTGGCCGGTAGGGTCGTGTACACGGCCGTGTACTTTTCTGTGCACATTCCGGTCACATACACGACCGTGTACTTCTGGTCGTGTATCTTTCTGTGGATTTGCTTGTCTCCATACACGGCCGTGCCTTTTAGCCGTGTGTCTAGCCGTGTATGATTCTGTGTAATCTTGGAATTCCTACATGGCCGTGCCTTGAAAGTACACGCCCTCTTCAACTCGTGTTCGGTGTGACTTGTATAAGAGCAAGGGTCTTCCTATGGTTGTTCCAATCCGTTCCAACTTCATGATTGCTCCAATCCTTTCCGGCTCCATGGACAACCTTTATTAACCCGTTAAGTGCTTCCTTGAATCGTTTCGCTTGATTTATTGTGATCGGTCCAGGCAGCACTTCAAGAGGATCCACATTTCTTCTTCCGGCTTGGCTCTCATCAGTTGGAGGAAGTACTGATGCACAAACCCTAGGTATGTCAAACCTAGAACCCGACAATCATAATTGAAATCAAATCCCAAGGAACGTCTCGAACAAGTAGAATGGAACTAGACCCTAATCACACCTGTTGACTAAAACCTAAGTTATCAAGAGATTTTCCCCAAGCAATTTGGTTGAAGAAAAACCGTGGAGTTCTTTCTCAAAGAACAAGAGAGGTTTTTTTCTTTGCAAAGAAAAGATGTAATTTTCAATAATAGAATAATGATAATGTGACTTCTTGCCATCCCCTCTCCTCAGTGATATAAGGATATCACACAACCAAAAATAATAACCTAAGTTTCCTAACATAGCATCTAACCTTATCTTCCTATTGACCGAAACTTCTAACTAATTATACTAAAGTACAAACCAAACAAATACAATAAAACATGTAATTGAAGATGATGTGCCTAAAAGGGGTTTTAAGCACATGCAATATAGACACACTTCACGTGTTGAGGGTTAAGGTTGCCTAATTTCACAAATTGCTCTTATCAATTTCAAATCCCAATTTGAGGTTGTAGCGAGTGGCTTCAAGGCTAATTTGTGAGTAATATCAAATTTTCCTTATTGCAATTTCCTTTTCATCATTAGTGAGTTATATCTACGGTTGAATTGGATTTATTATTAACCAAATTAGATTACATCTGTAATCAATTTTATGTTGTTACAATTGATTGGTTTTAGTCCTTAAGTTTTAACCTTCAATTTAGCTTCATTTGAACCGATGATCACTTTATTGGGAAAGTAGATCTTTGAATTAGTTCTTGTGGTTTTGTGTGTAATTCACATGGAACTCATTTGTATTTAGTGTTGTTTGAAGGATTTTATCCTTGTGGAATTTTTACTTTGCAAATTAGAGCATTCGGATTTCATTGTTCTCCACTAAGGTTAATGCAAATTCCTGGAATTTTGAACTGAGATTGAACAAGTGTCATGAGGTTTATAATTTGTTCCAATTGCATGTGCTTAACCCTTAATTTAGGCACATTATAATTTGGTATCAGAGCTATATCATACTCAGATTTAAGATTGATCACGCCATTGTTTGAATAATTGGTTACAAGTAGTGAAGATTTGATGCCATTGTTCATGTGATTGAAGCTAGTTTGATTGACATTGTTTATTTGTCTTTCAAATTGGTTTTACTTGTGCCTAATCTTGGTTTTAAGCACATCATCTTTAAAGAAGATGTGCCTAAAAGGGGGTTTAAGCAAATGTAATTGAATCAATCAACAATCACTAAAATGACAAGATCAATTCGATTCCAAGGGGGTGCAAAAATTGCGTGAACCTTAAATGTGCAAGATGATCTGAAAGCTATATTTCAAGGTAATGAAAATCACAATGATGAAATCCTCAATTGAATCACTAAATGAACTTAAAATACCAAAAGATTACCAATCTTCAACCCTAAAAAATAAGGCCGTATTCCTCCTTCCCAACAAGGTAATCCACGTTACAAAATGAAGCAAATTTGATGGTTATAACTAATGTCAAAACCAATCAATTTTATAACATGATGGAATGATGTCAAATGAAATCAAAATCTGACCAAGAAAAATCCTAATCAACCCTAGATATAACTCACTAGTGATGAAAAGGAAACACAACAAAAAGGAATTAATATTACTCACAATTTCTCTTTATTGCAACTCACCACAATTTCAATTCATGGTATTGAAATTGATAAGAGCAATTTGGAGTTTAGGAAAAACCCTAACCTTACACATGAAATGTGTTCTATTTCTAAAAATTTTGGCTACCCCTCAAAATCTTACTTAAGCAAGTATTTATGTTTGCTCCCTTTAGGGTTAAAAAGTTCACAAAATTACAACTATGCCACTTTTAGGGTAGTCGGTCCTAAAAGACAATTACAAGCAAATGGAAGTGTCCCAAAAGAAAGATTACAACCTAAATAGTTCAAAGAAACAATTACAAATACAAAAATAATAAAAATCCTCAAAAAGCCAATGCATCAAGGCGATGTCGATCATAGCAGGTCATTGGATGAGAATTTGATGATGTCCCTTTGCGATCAACAAATAAAAGTCATTTTGCATCCCGTGGAGAAATATTATTATACCTGTAAGATTATTACTCAAATATTTTTTAGATAAGAGAAATAAAGGTAAAACATGAGTGATTTAGATCATCATCTAAATCGAGTTTTATAACCATTTAGGTTACCGGAAAAATTCCCATCACCTAAAATCGATGATTTATATAACCAGGAACAAGGAGCTTAGGTGATGTGCTCCAAAGCTAATTGCAATATAAAACAAGGTAACAAATTCCAATCAATTGGCGTGAACCCTAACTTGTAATGGAACCTTAAATTGCATGAAAAATGAGAGAGAAATGATAATCCTAATTACTTACCAGATATAACACACTAGTAAGAATTAGGAAATGGACTTGAAATCATTGATATTACACACAATAATCTCAATCCAACTTGCCACAGTTCTTGATGAATTGATAAGAGTTTTAGGTGTGAAGAAGAGAGCACTCCTCACAGAAAATGTTTACGAAATTATGTCTAAAAAGTCTACCAAAAAATCCCTCTTTTACAAGTATTTATACTTATTCTAAATAAGGAAAAACCAACAAGACAAAATATTACATAAACCGGTCCTCTTGGAGCAACACCCAGCCGGTTCTCCATGTCAATTGATAAAAATACATGGTCGGTTTTCTTTCGCTTTTTGTAGGTCCAAGAATAGCTCACACATCAAGCATTAGTGTGTTTGTTCGCTATCTTGTAATACCAACAAATGTATCTGATATAAATGCAAAAAAATTATATAAAATAAAAAAAGACACTATGTGAATGTCTTGGCTCCATTTGTTTAAGAAGGATTCTCAATGCGAGGTTTTATAGTCCTCTAGCCTTTTGCTCGGTTAATGGATTATGTGGTTGCAGTGGTTTGATTCCCATCATTAGGTATTCTTAAATTTGACTTAAGATTAGGATATCATCAATTGTGAACCAAGGAATAAGATATTCAAAAGACTACATTTAGGACTAAGTGTGGGGATTCGAATTCTTAGTAATGCCTTTTGGGTTAACAAATGCATCATCTACTTTCATAGACTTAATGAACAGGGTTTTTTGGGATTTCTTAGATAATTTTGTGGTCATCTTGATCAACAACATTCTAATATACTCTAAAAACAAAGGGGAGCATGAGAAACACTTAAAATAGGTATTGAGTAGACTGCAAGTTGAAAAGCTATATGTAAAATTGAAGAAGTGTGGGTTTTTTACTAGAATAAGAATCCTTTCTAAGACATGTTATAAATAAGGATGGAATCTTGATCAATCTAAAAAAAAAAAAGGCTATAGTAGATTAGCCCCAATCAAAGATGGTGATCGAAATTAGAAGCTTTCTAAGACTATTAGGGTATTATAGAGGATTTCTAGAGGGATTCTCCATAATAGCAGCTCTTATCATTAGACTAACTCAAAAGGAGTGAAATTTGAATGGAGTGAAGCATATGAGGCCAATTTCTAGAAGTTGAAAGTGCAACTCATTTTAAACTTAGTTTTGGCTTTACCTTTAAGTGGGAAAGAACTAATCATTTTTAGTGATGCATTAAAGAAAGGGTTGGGGTGTATCCTAATGTAAGATGGGGGAGTTATTGCATATACATCACGTCAACTAAAACTATGTGGAAGGAACTTTCTCACTCTTGACATAGAATTGGTAGCTATGGTGTTGGCATTCAAGCTATTGAGACACTATGTATGTGGTGAGAAATGCAAGATTTTTGCTGATCATAAAAGCTTAAAGTACATCTTCACCTAGAAGGAGTTGAATATAGGGTAGAGGCAATGGCTTGACCTAATAAGGATTACTATATCAAAATTCAATACCACCTTGAAAAGGCAAACATAATAGCAGATGCCTTTAGTAGAAAAAAGATTAGGTAATATAGTGACATTACTTACTAGTTAGAGACAATTACTAGAGGACATGAGGAAGATGAAGTTAGAAATTTTTACTCAAGAGGTAAGAGTACATTTAGCTATTTTATGCATTCAACCTACCTTAATTGATAAAATTAGGATAACTTAAAGGGAATATGCTAGTATGCAAGAAATAAAGGAACAAATAGATCAATGCAAGGCTGTAGAGTTTACTATGGACGTAAAAGGAGTTCTGAGATATGGAACAAGGTTATATGTACTAGCAAGATAGGAGTGGAAGAGGGAATTGTTGAAAGAAGCTCATTACTCAAGGTATACTATACATCTAAGAAATACCAAGATATATCAAGATTTAAAGGCTCACTATTGGTGGAATAATATGAAGTGGGAAATAGTAGAATATGTTGCTAAATGTGCAACCTATCAATAAATCAAAATAGAACATTAGAGGCTGGCAAAAGAGATGTAGCCACTTTTAGCACCTAAGTGAAAATGGGAGCATGTGACCATGGATTTTGTCACAACCCTTCCTAAGACCAATGAGAAGCATGATGTAGTATAGGTGATAGTGGATAGATTAATGAATTTAGCCCATTTCATACCAATTAACCTAGGATATAAGCTAAATTGGCTGGCTAAGTTGTACATTCAAGAATTGGTAAGGTTACATGGGATACCAGTAACTATAATTTCTAATAGGGATACTCAGTTTATAAGCAGATTTTGGAAAAGCTTACATAAGACCTTAGGTACCAAAGTGCAATACAATGCTACGTTTTACCCTTAAACTGATGAGCATTTGGAAAGAACCATACAAATCTAAGAATATGTGCTATAAGCATGCACCCTGGAATTTAGAGGCCATTAGAATGAGCATTTGTCACTACTTGAATTTTCTTATAATAACAGCTACTAGACAACAATACAAATGGGTTTGTATAAAGCATTATATTGGAGGAAGTATAGGTCATCGATTCATTAGGATAAAGTAGGAGAAAGATGACTTTAGAGCTAAAGCTAATACATGAGGCCACTGAGAAAGTAAGGATCATACAACAATGATAGTAGGTAGCTTAGAGTTGCTAGAAGAGCTATGCAAATAAAAGACAACACCCTTTGAAATTCAAGGTAGGAGACAAAGTCTTATCGAAAATCTCTCCAACCAAGGGACTGGTTAAGTTTAGGTTAAGTGGAAAGATAAACTTCAAATACATTAGCCTGTTTGAGATAGTAGAAGCAATTGGAAGTGTGGCATATAGATTAGCATTGCTACCTAGCTTAGAAGGGGGGCATGACGTATTCCATGTGTCAATGCTAAGGACGTTTGTACCAAATACAAATTAAGAGTCTGCACTTCAACCTTTAGATTTGCAGCTGAATCTCACTATAGTGGAATGACCTATCAAGGTTATCGATACAAAGGAGCAAGTACTGAGGAGGTGAGTAATTTTCTACATCAAGGTATAGTGGAGCAATCAAATAGAGCATGCAAGTACTGAGGAGGTGAGTAATTTTCTACATCAAGGTATAGTGGAGCAATCAAATAGAGCATGAGCCAACTTAGGAGTTGAAAGAGGAAATGAAGAAAAAGTATCTAGAATTGTTCTAGGAATCAAGTAATTTTTGAAGAAAAAAGTTTCTATAAGAGGGTGAGGATGAAATAACCTGGTAAGATATATGCATGTATATATGCATGCATATATTGAAAATAGAAATAATAATAATAATATTGTGCATAATGATAATTAAGTAATAATGGCAAACTTGTAATTCCTTCTAAATAGGGAAGGGTAAATTTATCTTTGTACTTATGTTCAGATCCCTCCTCCCACTTCCTTTTCTCTCCCTCTTTTCTTCCCTTTCCCTTCTAGTTAGTTCACATTAGGACTTGGGTAGTTCCATCCAACTCAACTATCGAAATCAAGGAAAGTAACCAAGGAAGTGAGATTTCAACTAAAGAAGGATCAATGTAAACTAAGGTCAATAACTCATAAATTACAAATATGGTAGAAGTATTCTAGTGGTATGAGAATTAGCATATTAGAATTCCTATAGGTTATGACTTATTAGTGAAAACTCTTAGAAATTATGCAACTACATTGTGAACTCGCAAGTTCCTGTAAGTCTTACAAACCTTAAAGTAGTTTCTTTGAAGTTCCTGTAAATGTATAGTTGAATTGATGTTGGAATTGAGCATAATTGTTGTTGTGTGGGTATAAATGAGGAATTAGAAGGGATTTAGGTATAGATTTGTGATTGATAAGGGTATAGAAAGAAGTAAGGATAGATCAAGAACGAATTTTGGGAGTGGGTGAGGATGAAAGATTAAACAGGGGAGAATATGCTTAAGTACAAACCGTGTACCTAATTATGCTCATGCAAAACATTATATAATAAGGCACATGATCAGAGTATACAACCGTATATTTGACTGTGTACTTGTACATGCCCCTAAGCATGGCTGTGCTGATTGGTGCTTGATTACAAGGAGATACACGGCCAATGAACATCACTATGTTCTTGACTATATACCTTAAGATGGGTCTTTTTCCTACTTTTCTTCAAAATTTTCAATCCAATAAGGATTAGTATAGCTTCTAAGACCTAATGTGAATATATTTAAATCTTTATTCAAGTGTTAGTCGTGATTCAGAAAAAGAATTGCTATAGTCTGTTGATTCAGGTACATGATACCATGGTTACTGTATGTATGTGTGATAGGTTAGTGATATGAATGAATCTAATACTTATTTTACTAATAATAATTGATGTGATGTTTATGTGTGGTTTGGCTTAGGGGCTAAAAGTGGCAAATCCCTATGGGGCATCCTAGTGATCGGTATATGATGTTGTCTCTAATGTAGTCGTATACTGAGATAATCTAGGGTAAATCTAAGGGTGTTGAGGCCAGTGGTAGCAGTTCCCAATACCATTTAGAGAAACTGGTAGAGGTAGTTCCTAGTTTAAGATGTATATATATATGAGTATATGTATTAAGCATGTATGAGCAGAGTCATGGGTACTCTATTATGGTTGTACCGGTGTTAAATAAGAAAATAAAGTAACTAGTTGATTTCTTTACTTGTATTACTTACATGTATGCTTGTGATTGTGTTCATGTGTTTTTGTATGTGGTATTACATATTAGGCTTAAGCTTGCTCCTCTACTTTTTTTTCAACTGTAGGTAGTTATGATGAATTTCTTACTTACGATGAATACGAAGATATGTACTACTACTATCAAGATGGGGAGAGCAGTGACTATTATTATTATGAGGATGACCACTAAGGTAGTATCGGTAAGAGTTCATGTTAGTGTAGTGTGACCATGTTGATGTGGTGATGAGATTCCAAGTGTTTAATGTTTAATTTATCGATGTTGTAGTATCATAGAACATAGCTTATAATTCTTTCTTATTGCACTTATAGATTATATGACTAGCTTGTGAGTCATTCTGTTTAGTATGTGGAGTTATTTTCAATGTTACTTGGTTCTTATTGGAGATAAATTCTAGCATTAATGGTATTAGTAGATTTATTTACTAAAGCCTTAACGTGTCATTAGTCAATAGGGACACTTGGCAGGTTATAGCTTCCTAAGTTTGAGGCATTGTAAAGCCCCTAATCTTGCACACTTAATATTGTACTTAAGTGCCTTAGAGCCTTTGAATCACTTATGTTGTCAAGCCCTCCACCATTAGATCGTGGCCAGTAGTTTATAGGTTATCTCATGCCTATAATTTTCTTTGTCCATTAGTTAATCAATAGGAGGTGATTATGGACATGATTAAGGATTTTCAACTATTTTAGAGTGGGATTTGCTTAAGTTAATTAGGAGTGCAAATTGGCATTTTTATCCTCATACATTTCATGCCTACTATGGTTTGTTTAGGAAGTTTATTTTTCATTAGTTGCCTTATTTTTTTATTTATTTGTGGGATTAATTCTTGCTAAATTATGTGATTTTATATTATTTTTAGGGTAAAGTTCTACTTTTAGGGTTTTGGATTTGATTACGTTTCAATTTAGATTTTCTAAGCTTAAGATTAGTTTCTATGTCTTTTATTATGGACTTTAGAGATTGCTAATTGGTTTAAGGTTTGTATTTTCAAATGAAGGCTTTCGGTCAATCTTGGATAGGGTTTAGGATTCCTAGTATAATGATGTGCTCAAAACCAAGCCCAAGCACATGCAAATGAATCAAAGAAACAAACCCCAACTCACACACATAAATCGGTTCAATTGGATTAGAAATTGCATGAACCCTACTGAAATTTTGATGAAATCCAAAGGACCAAAGATGCAATCAACAATCCAACAAGGTTAAACTTCACCAAATAACAACAAATACAAATGAAATCCACGTGAATTATGCCAAGAAGAACAAATCTAGTTCCGTGATTTTATCCTCTATCAACAATCACCATTCACGTCACAAATGATTCCAATATTGATGATGATTTCAAATACTAAAACAAACAATCTCATAACATGACATTTGATCACGATTGCAATAAAAAATCTGAACAAGAACATCCAAATCAACCCTAGATATGACTCACTAGTGATGAAATGGAAACACAACAAAGAAGGAATGATACTACTCACAATTGCCCTTTGTTGTACTCGCGACAATTTCAACTCTTGGAAATTGAAATTGATAAGAGAAATTGGATCTAGGGAAAACCTAAGCCCTCTCATGAAAATGTGAAGTGTATTATGAAAATTTTGGCCTCCCCAAACCCTACTATAAGCAAGTATTTATACTTGCTCCCTTTAGGGTTAGAAAATGCACAAAAATTACAATTATGCCACTTTTAAGGTGGCCGATCCTAAATGACAATTACAATAAAAATTGAAAGTGTCCCAAAAGAAAATACAACATAAAATAGTCCAAATAACAATTACAAAATAAAAGAAAATAATCTTCATCATCCGAGCTCTTCCATAGGATTCGTCGACCCAACTCATCGCCGGTGCAGGTCGATCCATGGATAACCCACAAGCTGAGTCTAAGTGAGTTTGCCCATCGCCCTATAAGATACGATAAGTGTGCCTGTTGGAATATATACTACATGAGTAAGATAAAAGAGGTTAGTAAATGAATAATTCCAGGGTCGATTTGCTCAAAATGGGCCATCATCGCCAAGATTCGAAATCCTTTAGTTCTTGCCCTAATGATAGGTCTTGTTAGATTTTGATTCCTATCATATAAGGAGTTGTGATGAGAATTCGCCTAAGGTTTCAATTCACTAGGCCTTGGTTACACTAATCATATTGACTACACTAGAGCAATCCTAGGTTTAATGTTACACATCATATTTTCTTTCGAGCATATTTCTCAATATTCCCACCCGACTTAACTTTTTTAATTTGAAAATTCTTGAGATTTACATTCTCTTTCTCAAAGTAGTTTTGAAAGAGCACCAAAGTAAATTAACCAACATAACATGGCATTTCCTACAAATAAATTGTTAACTATAACTTATTCTCAATAAAGGAACTTTGTAAATAAGCCACTAACTATAACTTATTCTCTAACTTATTTGAAGATTTTATGGATCTCCCCACAATAGTCATGCATATTGTTCTAACAGATCTCTCAAATAAGAATTTTGTTCCTTAACTAATTATAATTTTGAATTGATAATGGTGTTTAAAGAATTACTCAAGGGAAGTCAAGAGCACAATGAAGAAGAGATTTTGGGTTGTGGCTATGAAAGAAAATCCTCGATCACCAAGTAGGAAATTTTTTGGAGATAATCGAGTCATATTTAAGCCATCTAAATCATTAGATTAAGGGAAAATAAGAAATAAGGAGAAGTTGGAACTAGTGGAATGGTTATATAATGATGTTTCTAATGCATTTGTTGTAAAGTAAGCTTTGTAACTCGTTTAAGCTAATATTTTTTCTTTCGTATTTTTTTTATCTTAGGATTGAAAATTATAAAAATGACCCTTATGCTTATAATCTCATAATAAAAGAAATACAACAATGAAAGTTGGGAATAGATTATGGATTTTATTGTAATTACAAAATTAACAATAAATTTTAGAATAATATAGAAACTTAAGTTAAATCAAGGAAATAAGTGATCAATTTGCAAAGTGTAGATTAGAGAAAACTTTTTACATCTTTCTAACTTTTACTCCCTGATTACGTCTAATATATAAAAAATAACAATCTATCCAAAGATAACTTTTGAAAATAAAATAGATCAGATGGAAATCATGTAGTTCTCCAAGTATCATATTTCAAATAGACATGAATATGATATATGGAACAAATTCATATAAGATACTGTCATAAGATAAACAATTAAAAAAAAATCTAAAAAGACCATAATTAAGTGAAATTGAATGATAATGAAATGACTAACCACGATTCTTCCTATAAACTTTAAAATATAGAGTTGTTTCAAATATATATATATTTATATGTTGACATCACATTTGTTATTTAATAAGGATGCCATCAGGTAGGTCATTATAGGGTATCAAACTAGCCCAACCTAATATAAACCCTATAAGGTCAGAACCTATAAGGCTTTGAGATGGGTTTTAGAAAAGAGTTTAAAATCTTATAAGGTTTCAAATCGAATTTTAGGACTTAGAAAAAATCCAATGGGAAATTCAAACCCGGTTAAAAATAATTAATATATATAAATATATTTAAAGCCTACTATGTAATTGAAAACAAATTAATGATTAATAAAAATATTATTTCTCTATTTTGAGTTTTGAAAGGAAACCCTAATACCTTATCCACTCTCTAACCTTTGGTAGTTTTTGTTATTTGATTTTAAATTATGATTTTATGAAGAAAATACAAAAAATGCAATCCAACAAGTGCATTAATGGGTTTGAAAAAACCCCATTAAGTCAAGTTATGGTAATAAGGTAAAAACCCTATAGGGTTTTGGGGCAAGTCATGGATAACCTTATAGAGTAGCGGGTCAGGTTTAGATTTTATAAAACCCATCCTAAACCTAAACCTAACCCGGTGGCATCCCTAGTGTCTAAACTTTGTTTATTTTTCCAAGTAATTACTTGAAGTTTAAAAATGCCAATTTATTACCTATACATTTTTCAAGGTTATTAAATTATCCAAATGGGATAGTTAATTGTGAAAATAAGTAAAGTTCATGTAAAAATAGGTACAGTTCAAATAGTTAATTGCAAAAATAACTAAGTTTAGATAGCAAATTGACATTTTAAAATTTCAAATTGTTAATTGCAAAAATGAATAAAGTTGAGATACCAAATATAACATTTACCCTATTTTTATTTATATATAGAGCTTGGGTTAAACACTACATATAGCTAAATTTTAGATTCCAATTGTTAATTTTTGAGCTTAAATTGACTTGTCTCCACCCTCAAGTGTGCTTGGCCTAGGGATGTTCATGGTTTAATTCAATTCAGTTTAAGGGTCGAACCAAACAAAACTATATTTGAAATGGCTTAATTTAAACCCTTGATGAACCAAACCACTTTTAACGATTCTAGGTTTCGAATTGAACTGTTTAAAATGGAATTCGATTTGGTTCAATTAGGTTTAAACTGCTTTTAAAAATGCCTTATTTTAATTAATAATATTAATAGTTAATGAGGTTTTCAACCAACCATTAATCTTCAAATTGAGGAATATTATGCAAGAATGTAAGTGAAATAATATAATATCATGGTAATATTATATTTTAAGTGATAGTGAAGGTATACTAGTCTGCTTAAGAGATGAGGGATGATGGTAGTATAAGGAATTGACCATAGAGATTAAGAGTAGAATGAAAGTCAACAAAAAAGAATTAATAAATAGGGTTAAACAAAAATGTTAATGAGGTTTAAAACTAAAAAATATCACATAATTTTTATTTAATAAGAAGCAGTTAGGAACAGGTTCAAGTGATTCAATTTGCTTTGATCATTTGAACTGAACTATGAACCGTTTAGACCAACTCTAAATCAAACCAAAATATATTTTATAGTTTAGTATGGTTCGATTTGATTTGGTTTAATGCATAGCCCATATGCAACTAGTAGGCAGATGTTATAGAGTTGGGGTCAAATTAAATCAATTTATAGCTTCCTGTGGTCAGCTTCTTTAAGGTAGGAAAGCTACCCAAAATCGAAAGTGTGGTCTAACTTCTAAGAATACATATAGGAAATTTAGAGAAAGTTTCAATTTCATCAGAGGAAAGAAAGTCGTAAAAGAGTATGTGCAGAACTACATGGAACATTTTCCCACACAAGACTCGAGTAGTATGAAAATCAAAAGTAAAATGTAGTATCGCCGCTGTTATTTTTGCGCTTATACAATATAGGCTTGTAAGTTATATTTTCTTCGACAACAGTGCGTAATGTGAACATTTTCTCCCTCTTCCCGTAAAGGCCAGTCGTGCTACAGCCCTTAAGGATGAGGCAACACTGGCAAATGGATGACACAAAATGTAAACGTAAATTTTTTGGGTTTTATCCGGGCGATCTTCCTCGTTCCACCCTTGCTATGTTCATCTTCGTGGTGTCAGAATTGAAAGACAGAGGGCATAAACCACCAACTTGTGCTCCATAGCGTCTCACGTTCGAGTGCTATGCTTACTCGTCTTCCATTGAAACCGTAATGAATCTATTTTGACTATACCGAGACCACCAAGCTGATCATTTACTCAAAGCTCGTGTAGATGCTGAGAGCTAACGTATAAATAATAAATGTCAAGACCTTTCTGTGGACACACCAATACTTAAGGACGTGTTTCTCAATCTGGAAACTTGGCAAGTTCAGTCGTCTTGTGGGTCGCCTTAAAATTCTGAAAAAAGGCTGAGAACCATTTGGACTTTACAATGCCAGGTATAGGGCATGAACTTCTAATCTGGACTCTAGTGACGTGGGATTCAGCAAAGTTGTGGCTTTTTTTTAATATTTGGGCTAAAAGATAAAACAACTAGATATGTCAAGATCACGGTAATCTTGATTCTTACCTTTCTATCCAATATTTTCCGTGTTGTGATTAGGTGATTGTAGGTAGACATGGGGCTGGTTCAAAACCGATCCAAAATTATCGGATCAACGGCTGTGGGGAGGGGAAACCAGAACTAGTCTGAGGGGAAGGGGTGGGTCAATTCTCTTGACCTGGCGATTCATGGGCCAATTCAAGCTATGAACCTGCACTTCGAGTTTTTTTTTTTTTATTAATTTTTTTTCTAATCCTCATTTTTTATTAAATATTTTTCATTTTAAGATTATTTGATATTTATCAATGTGTATTTTTTGAGTTGGTTTGATTTTTTTGCTTAAATTTACAAACATTGAAGTTTAATCTATAGTTTCTCGGAGCAATATATGATATTTCGAAATTAATTGGTGGCAATACCCTGTACATGAGGGTGGATGTCGACCTTGAATTTTTTTTAATTAAATAAAATTATTATAGAAAAAGATGGGGACATTTGGCCATACCTCTTGTACACAATAATAATATTGTGTAAGTAAATAAAAAAATAAATAAGAGAGTACTATCCTCCTTACAAAATATGTCTAACTCTAACCTAGTACAAAAAATAAATAAGGTAATACTATTACCCTTACAAAATTATTTAGCTTACTTGATATCAGGATCCAAACCATCAAAGCTTCCACCCGATGAGACAAAGTCGCTGAAGTATTCATCTTCTTCACTGGACGTTCCATACAACTCTTGTGTGTGACTCCTTGACTTCGACCAATCCTCTACATAAGCCAGCACCTCAACGTTGATGAGTGATAGTTGTGGTCACCGTTGAGACAGGATAAGGCCCATGGTGCTAAGTGCCTATTTAACAACTACCATTGATGCGGGAGCAGCCAAAACCTGGTGATGCGTGAACCTTACGTATATCAAACCTAGAACCCGACATACGCTATTTGAATCAATACCTCGAGGATCATCTCGAACAAGTAGCACGCAACTAGAACCCAATCACACCTATTGACTGAAACCTAAGTTATCAATTAAGGGTTTCCTATAGCAATTTGGTTAAGGAATTCCTAAAAGAGAGTTCTTTTGCAAAGAACAAAAGAGGGCTTTTCGTGTTTCATGAAAATGTGATGTAAATTCTATTCAATGATACAATGATCTTGTGCCAACCTCCTTACATGTTTCTATAGTGTATACATGTATCAATATGAAAACCTAACTTTCTTATTCTAATTTACTTCCTTATCCTCACGCGGACCGAGTAGGTAACTAAATATTCCAAATTACAAACCAAATAACAAATAACAACAAAACCTGCAAGTCTCTTTCCTTGTTTTGGTTCAACATTCAAAATTTGTGCTAGGACTTCAATTCCTTGTATTCTTCCATGGAAATGTGAATTACATTAATAGGTGTTAGTTCTCCTTTCATGTAATTTGATTCCTTGGTTTGTAGGTCCATAACCAATCCTTATAGGGCATCATTCATCCTCTTTGCTCTAACTCAAGTCATTGGTCCTCCAATTCCTTGCAATGAATCTTGAGTCCATGGTTCAGTCTTCTTAAGTGCTAGATGATCCTCATCATTCCCTCCTTCCTCAAAAAGATTCATCCTCCAATCACCTGCATCATAAGGAGTAAGATCAAAAACATTAAATGTAGCACTTACATTACCATAGTGGCTTAGCAAATCTATCTTGTAGGCATTGTCGTTTATGCGCTCCACCACTTGGAAAGGTCCACTGCCCCTTGGATGTAATTTGTACTTTCGCTGCTCTGCAAATCTTTCCTTTCTTAATTGTACCCAAACCCCTTCTCCTGGATGAAACACGGTCCTGACATGTCCCTTTGGTATTGGCCACTCCCGGATCGCCTCCATTTTCTCCTCATCCATGGCTATCCCATCTGTACTTGCAACAAAACCAAGAAAAAATACCATACTAGGCAATGAAGAGTTAGTTTCAATATAAGTAAAATAAACATCCTTGTACATAAGTACAAGTAGTTATTTCCTTGCCAACGTTGCACTCTTAACCTCACTTTTTATTGCAATTTCCTCTCCTCTCAGTATTTCAAAATCTTTTCCCTCATAGCTTACCAGTGTTTTTTTCTCACTCTTATTCTTTTTCTCATCCTTCTCTCGCACACTCACGTGTTTCTCTCTGAATTCTTTTGCAAGCCTCACTTGATCCTCACACGCTTCCTATGGTTTTTATGAAGTTAGAACCACCTTCCTTTTGTTTAGAACAAAAGAATATTATTTCTTGTACCCATCGTACATCGACTTCCTATCAAATTTCCATAGTCGCCCTAATAATAGGTGACTAGCCTACATAGGAACTAATTCACACATCACCTCATCTTTATAGTTCCCTATAGAAAAGGCTATAAGAACCTGCTTGGTCACCTTTACTTCCCTACATTCATTTAACCACTGTAACCGATATGGCCTTGGATGTTTTATAGCTTTCAACTACATCTTATCTACCTGTAGAGTGCTAGCAATGTTAGTGCAGCTACCACTATCAATTATCAAGCTACACACTTTACTCTGCACATGACACCGTGTATGAAATATGTGCTCACGTTGGATCCCCTCACCATCCTCCTAGGGTTGTATACTAAGTATACTCCTCGTGACATATAACTCACCACTCACAGGTCCCTCCAAGTCAACGACATCATACTCCTATGATGGTGACTCATATTCCTCTTCTGAACTCACACTCTCTACATCCCCATTATCACATACGATCATAGTTCTTTGATTTGGACATTAGGATGTAATGTGTCTAAATCCCTAATGCCTAAAACACTTGATATCTCTAGTTTTGGAAGGGGGGTTAGTGTCAATTTTACCCTTAGATGCAGTAATTGGATTCTTAGCCTTTATGTCCTCCTTAGGCTTGGAATCCATGGAGTTCTTTTTCCAATTAGACTTCCATGGAGATTTAGAAGTCAACCCAGACCTCTAGTCACTCCTATATTTTAATTGTCGCTCTACCTTTATTGCTTTATGTAATAGTTCTTCCATATCCAAGCAGTGGTGTAAATCTATTACATTAGCAATTTCCTGATTCAGACCATTAATAAACTTAGCCATAGTAACCTCGTCATCCTCCTCTTCTCCAACCTTAGTCATGGCTATCTCCAACTCCTTATATAATCCTCTACACTTTTGGTTCCCAATGTCAATCCCTAGACTTTCCTAAGTAAGTCCCTATGGTAGTGATTAGGAATGAACCATTTTTGCATTATGGTCTTCATCTCCTCCTAAGTACTAATAGGTCGCTCTCCATACCTATGCCTATTACGCACTAGCTAATCCCACCATACATTGGCATAATTTGTGAATTCTACTGTAGCCAATTTATCTTCTTCTCCTCAGCAAAGTTATGGCATTCAAACATATGTTCCATTTTCCTCTCCTACTCTAAGTATAACTCCGGATCATTCTTTCCCTGAAATATTGGGATTTTCATGTTAATGCTACCCAAGTTACTATCACGCCTCTGGGTGTTCCCTCTTTCCCTTACGTTGTGATATTCACCAGAGTCAAAATCCTCTCCTTCTTCTATCCTAACTCCTCCTCTAATTGGTCTACCTACTCTTCGCTTGACAGTGGTACTACTAAATGGTTCCCTACTCCTCTCTATCTTAACCATTCTTTCATGGATCTATTCAAGTTCACCCATCAAAATTCTTTTCATCTCTTCTATCAACTCCTCAAACATTACCATGTTCTCACCTCCTTTCGTGTTCTGTCCTGACATATTTTTAAAGTTTTTCAATAAAGTAAGATCACAAGTAAAATATGTTCCTCACACTCACTTGTGTATTGCTCTCAATTTCACTCGTGCATGTCCCTCAAAATTATGTCCTCACAACCCGCTTTTACAATCCTTTGCTAGGAACTCAGATTGAAAATTTCTTAATGCAATTTACTAAGTCACACCTAATTGGCTCCCTCGATTTTCTAATCATGGTGACAATTGGAAATTAGAACCAATCTTCAATAGCTACGACACATAATATGAACTCGGAAACAAGACAATTAATTCCTCTACGTACAATCTCAAGAGGATACAATTTGCACCGAAATACAATTAATGATTATGGAATGCAATTTTCAAATGCACAATTAGAAAGCACAAAGTATCTATTGCAGTTGGAATTGGAAAGTGTATTTGGCAATTGAATTACAACTTGCCAAAACTAGACTTTTCTTTTTAGGGGATTTCGATTCTTGATTTTTCTTCTGCAACTGGATTGATTTTTTTTTTTGTTTTTTTTTTGTATGTATGCTTTCAAGATGAACTAGGAATTGAAACAACAATTGAATTTCAATGGCTAACTACACTTATATGTTGTCAGTCTCTAAGGGATTTTATGACTGAAACAAGATTTTTTTTTAATACAAATTTTTTTTATATGAATAAGAGTATGGAAATTGAACAACAGACAAATAACAAAAGGATAGAAATTACTTGATTTAAGAAGCCGAAGCTCTGATGCCAAATGATGTGTGAACCCTAGGTATGTTAAATCAAAAACTCGATGTACGCTATTTAAATCAATACCCCGAGGATCATCTTGAACTATTAGCACATAACTAGACCCTAATCACACCTGTTGACTGAAACCTAAGTTATCAATTAAGGGTTTCCTATAACAATTTGGTTAAGGAATTCCTAAAGGAGAGTTCTTTTGCAAAGAGCAAAAGAGGGCTTTTCGTGTTTCACAAAAATGTGATGTAAATTCTATTCAATGATATGATGATCTTGTGCTGGCCTCCTTACAGATTTATATAGTCTATACATGTATCAATATGAAAACTTAACTTTCCTATTCTAATTTACTTCCTTATCCTCACGTGGACCGAGTAGGTAACTAAATATTCCAAATTACAAACCAAAAAACAAATAACAACAAAACCCGTAAGTCTCTTTCCTTGTTTCAGTTCAACATTCAAGATTTGTGCTAAGACTTCAATTCCTTGTATTCTTCCATGGAAATGTGAATTACATTAATAGGTGTTAGTTCTCCTTTCATGTAATTTGATTCCTTGGTTTATAGGTCCATGACAAGTCCTTGTAGGGCATCATTTATCCTCTTTGCTCTAGCTTAGGTCATTGGTCCTCCAATTCCTTGCAATGGATCTTGAGTCCTTGGTTCGGTTTTCTTAAGTGCTAGATGATCCTCATCACCTGGTGAGCCATGCGAGAGAGTATAGGATATCTCTTCTTATACCTCCTCCACCAATTAAGGATGTTGAAATCCATGATACTGTTGTCACTAAATTCGAAGTGTGTATTGAAGTAATCGCTAAGTTCAGTGTACTTAGTTGTCCTAGAATGGTGCAGCTTTAACTTTTGCAACATCATTCATTGCGCAATGAGGGTAGGATCATGCATAGTACCATGTGAGCCGAGGGACGGTGAGGGAGTTTGGGACACTTGACCACCGAATGCAGTGCAAAAGTTAGAATATAATTCTTTCATTACCTAAACTGCTCAGCATAGTTCTTGCATAGCGATAACAACATAAGTGTCTTCTATATCACATAATGCATCAAAAATGAAATAATATAAATTAAGATACTCTAATAAAATGTCTCTTTTCACCATAGATCTAAAACAGAAGCAACTAGATAAATTACTGGAATTTATCTATAATATTGCAACCATTTTACAACCATATTATTTATAGCCACCTGTAGAAAAGGGTAGGATCGTGCATTAAGCAACACCGATTGTATATTCACCACATTCATAAGGAACAAATGAACACTAGCTTAGTACACTTGCAAAAATGTTAAAGTAAAGTCATGAAAAACTATTAAAACATTCAATATTCTACTACATACATCCTAATCGCTAAGGTACAGTGGAATGTTTGGGACATTCATAGTAGCCAAAGAACATAATGTATCTTTATAAGCAACTGTACTTTGTAAAAGTCAATAGGTGGAATTCTACCCATGCTTATTCCTTTCTAAATTTTTTAGGTCATAGTCTATTTTAAATACAAAATCTCTACCAAGCCTTATTTATAAAAGGATGGTCAATTGAAAAACATACTAGTTGTTTTATTGGGGAAATTTTAAAATCTAAACAGTTCATAACATCCTTAATGCAAAGATTTAAAATGTGGCAGGCACGTCGAATGTGGAAAAATGTCTCTCTTAACATAGGTTGACATAAAGTTTGAAGTTCATCAATGGATGTCGTATTAGCGACCGCATTATCAAAACCAATTGAAAAAATATTTTTTGCGAAACCATATTCACCTAAAATAATACTTATAATATGGAAAATATTTTATGCCATATAGTGATCATTGAAAACACTTAGAGCTATTAGATTATGATACAACTTAATGATCGTCTATTTAGTGGCATGTAACTCCTATGTATGAATCTTCTTACCACATATTGGTCCATATATTTGTACAAATGGCAACATGCATCTCAAGAGAATTGAAAAGAGCGGTTAATTTACGCTTACCATTATGATACAACTTAATAGTGGTTTTTGGTATAGTTTTTAGGTCGTAAATCTGTGAGCTTAGATTCAGTGCTTCTCACTTGTGCTCCAACTAATGTAGGGAAGCTGCATGACTCCATGAGAGGTTACAGTTGCTAAGTATTCTACAAGTAAAACTTGTTGCCTATCGGTAGAATAACGAAACAAGCCCCCTCCTTGTGATCCTATTGACTGTGAAATTTGGTGCTGCGATTTGTCTATGCCGAACTCCATGGGTTGCTTCGCTCACATGTGGCTATTGAACATGCCATACCCCTCTCCCTTTTTCTATACATAACTAGATTGGCAGTAGTTGCAATAAGCACGACTATTGCCATCTTCACCTGTAATTTTATAAAAATGTTTAGTAAAAATTTCTAATTTAAGTGGTGTTGGTGGCTACATGTGGAGCTGGATGGCCCATGTAATTCTTCCTCCAGCACTTCTTGCACATCATCTTGCCCTTCTCCTTTTGCCTCCTCCTCACTACCCTGTAGTGGTAGTGGTTCACTTTGTCTACTAAAAGGCTTTTCATGAAAACTTGGGGGCGGCATCATCAAGTCCTCTAAGCGTTCATTGGTAAAGTCATGGATATCATAATCATCCACTTCAAAATATTATTTGGGTGCTTGCACAAATTTCCCCTTATCACCTTTACCAAAAAAATCCCTCTTAAAAGAACCCGAACCACCAAAATAACTTGCCATTTTTTAATGTTAAGATAATTATAAAATGCTGAAACGAGTAAATGAGGGAAAAAAATATTTAACAGTTGATAAAAAGTATAACAAAAATTATTCACAAGGTGTTGACAATGTAGAAGATGTGAATATAATAAATAGAAGATGAGAGCACACTGAATAGAAGATAAGAGTACAGAAAATTGAAGATGAAAGAAAAAGATAAGAGTGAGTGCAAGTTCTTTGCATGGATAATTCTGCTCTTCAAACTGCACTATCAATTTGTATAACATCTAACAACACATTTAATTTCTTTTGCTCTTTTTTGCAACGTTCAATTTGAAAATTTGAACAGCTGCTCATTGCACTTATACCAACAACTTAAATCTATTCCTCACTGCCTATAATCCTATAAACCTACGTGAATATTTTTTTCAAAATGTGCTGCATGCTTTCAAAACATCTGAGTGCAAATCTCACTGTTTTTATTCTGCACCATCCTTTCGCGTTTCTCTCCGGCTATCTTCTCTTTTTCTTTGTTTTTCTTCCCCAAGGTTGCAAAGTTATAGTCTTTGAAATTACATTCAATTATTACTGTTGTTCAGAACTAGATTCCTAATTCCTTTGACATTTTTTTTCTTCTTTTGTTGACAACGTGTGTCAACCTTTTAGTTGAATATTTTCTTTTCTTTTCTTCCTCCTCTGCGTTTCTTCTTTGTTATCAACTTCAATTATTTTTTATTTTTTTATTTTTGGACTTATATGGTAGGCCCAACTAATGTGCTCAAAACCAAGCTCAAGCACAATCAAATAAACTAAAGGAACACTTCAAATCTCAAACATAACCGGTTCAATTGGAATCAAGAAATTGCGTGAACCCTATTGGAATTTTGATGAAATCCAAAGGTCCAATGATGCAATCACAATCCAATAATGATAAACTTCACTAAATAACAAAAATTATAAGTGAATTCCACGTGAAAAATATCAAGAAGAAAAGAACCAAAACCGTGATTTTATCCTCTCCCAACAAGCACAATTCACGTCACAATTGATTCCAAAATTGATGATGATATCAAGTACTAAAACATTCAACCTTATAACAAGATAATTGATCACAAATGCAATAAAAAATCTGACCAAGAACTATCTCAATTCACCCCTAGATATTACACACTAGAGAAGAAAAGAAATCACAACAAAATGAAATTGATATTACTCACAATTTCAAAGTGTTACACTCGCTACAATCTCAACACAATCTCAACTTTTGGGATTGAAATTGAAAAGAGTCTAATGACAATTAGGAGAACCCTAATCCTCATGCAAAGTGTATCTCAATTCTACAAATTTTGGCCTCCTCAAACCCTACTATAAGCAAGTATTTATACTTGCTACTCTTAGGGTTAGAAAATGGTAAAAAATTACAAGTTTGCCACTTTTAAGGTGGCCGGTCCTAAATGGAAATTACAATAAAATGAAAGTGTCCCAAAAGAAAAATACAACTTAAAATAGTCCATAGAAAGGAGAAATATATAAAAGAAATGAGCCTTCATGATGCCGGTCTTCAAGATACTTTTGAATTAGGCCCCGTTGAGAATCTTGATTTGCTCAAAAGTATAGGTGATTTTGTATCATGTAGGATTGATAAGTGAGCCTGCCGAAATGCACTACAATTATAATGTAGGGATATAGAAAGTAGATTAGCTTTCTCAAGATTAGATTTCTTAAGCAAGACTCTCAAAACTAAATTATGGAGACCCTTAGCTCGAGCCCTAGTGATAGGTCCTGTAGGAGTCTGATTCCTATCATCTCCTCGGACTTCTGGAAGATTTGCCCTCAAATCTGATAGGTCTTCATGCATGTCATCTGATAAGTATGGTGATAGGTCTGAGACATTAAAGGTCGCTGATACTCTATACTCTCTTGGTAACTCTATATGATATGCATTGTCATTGATGCGCTTTAAAACCTCGAATGGCCCGTCTAACCTAGGAGACAGCTTCTGTGACTTCTTATGTGGAAACCTATCCCTGCTAAGATTAATCCAGACTAAGTCACCTGAATTATAAAGATGAACTTTCCTGTGTCTGTTTCCTTGGATTCTCTACTATTCCTGGGTCTTCTGAAGGTGTTCAATTGTCCTATCATGGATGTGCTGAATTTGTTTGGCTCAGCTAA
The DNA here is from genome assembly GCA_037954665.1 of Laguncularia racemosa. Taxonomy (NCBI): domain Eukaryota; kingdom Viridiplantae; phylum Streptophyta; class Magnoliopsida; order Myrtales; family Combretaceae; genus Laguncularia; species Laguncularia racemosa. The sequence continues at coordinate 1,743,008 of JBBMOL010000155.1, forward strand.
CTCCACTAAGACTCTCTTCCTTTGTCACTGGTCCAGCTATAAAATCCAATGGAATAGAAGGATTATAGCCATAAACAACTTCAAAGGGAGACTTACTGGTTGAACTATGAGTAGACCTATTGTAAGCGAACTCAACAATAGGAAGACACAAGTCTCAATTAGTAAGATTCTTGCCAACTGTTGCTCTGAGTAGATTCTCAAGTGTGCGGTTGACAACCTCTGTTTGTCCGTCTGCCTGTGGATGGCAAGAGGTATTGTACATAAGTTTAGTACCTAGTCTTCTCCATAGTGTCTTCCAAAAGAAACTAAGGAACTTAGTATCTCTGTCTAACACTATGTTGTGTGGAACTCCATGTAATTTGACAATTTCCTTCACAAAAAGGTTAGTAATAAAAAGAGCATCATCTGTTTTGTGACATGGCACAAAGTGTGACATTTTGCTAAATCGATTAACAACCACCATAATAGTGTCTTTCCCCCTTCGTGTTCTATGTAATCCTAACAAAAAATCTATACTGATGTCAATCCAAGGTTTATATGGTATAGGTAAAGGCATATATTCACCCTGTGCACCTTTCTTCCCTTTAGCTCTCTTACAAATACCACACCTTTCTAATACCCTATGGACATCCTTTATCATACCCTTCCAATAGAAATTCTCCCTCAATATGGCTAGGGTTCTCTTCTCACCAAAATGTCCTGACAACCCACCTGCATGTGCTTCCCTCACCAATAATTCCCTCATAGATCCGGATGGAATACATAGTTTTCCTGATTTATACAGAAAACCCTCTATCACGCAATATCCATCATGCATCTTGCCCCCAAGACACCTCTCCATAATAGTCTTAAATTCCTCATCACATATATATTGTTCTTTCAACAACTCAAAACCCAGCAGTTTTGACTGAAGAGAAGTGATAAGTACATACCGTTGTGATAAAGCGTCAGCAACAATATTCTGATTACCCTTTTTGTACTTTATCACATAAGAAAAACCCTCCAAAAAAATCCACCCAATTAGCTTGGTGTTTAGACAAATGATGTTGTCCCCTGAAATGTTTCAAAGATTCATGATCTATATAAATAATAAACTCTTTTAGGAGGAGATAATGCTGCCATGTCATGAGAGCCCTTATCATATATAGAATAGTTTAAAGTTGCACCACTCAACTTCTCACTAAAGTATGCTATAGGTCTCTTTTCCTGCATTAATACAGCACCAATTCCAATCCCAAAAGCATCACATTCCAACTCAAAAAATTTATCAAAATCAGGTAAAGCCAATAATGGAGTATAAGTGAGTTTTTCTTTTATCTCTTCAAAACTCCTCTAGGCTTTTTCACTCCAGGCAAAAGGTGCACTCTTTTTAGTTAGTTCTATGAGAGGATTGACAATACTACTGAAATTTTGGACAAAGCATCTATAAAAGGATGAAACTCTATGAAAACTTTTTACCTCAGTAATTGAAGTAGGTGTTAGCCATTCTTTGATTGCCCTCACTTTCTCCTCATCCACCCTAACACCTAAACCAGATAGAACAAAACCCAAAAATGTTACCTCAGTTTGGCAAAAGGAACACTTCTGGATATTTACAAATAGCTGTTGTGTCCTCAATACTGAAAATACTGCCTGGAGATGCTCTACATGTTGTTCTAGGTTTTTGCTGTAGATCAGAATATCATCAAAATAAACAACAACAAATTTTCCTAGAAATTCTTTTAGTACATGGTTTGTTAACCTCATAGAAGTACTAGGAGCATTACTCAAACCAAAGGGCATAACCAACCATTCATACAGTCCATGATGTGTTTTAAAAGCGCCCTTCTCTCATCCGAATCTGGTGATATCCGCTTTTAAGATCCACTTTGGAAATGACTTGTGAACCATGCAGCTCATCTAACATATCATCAAGTCTAGGAATAGGATACCTGTATTTGATGGTGATTTTGTTGATGGCTCTACTATCAATACACATTCTCCAAGTACCATCCTTCTTAGGAACAAAAAGGGCGGGAATAGCACATGGGCTGAGACTCTCTCTAACAAGCCCCCGTTCAACCAATTCATCTACCTGGCACTTCAATTCCTTAGCCTCCTTAGGATTCATGCGATATGCAGGTCAGTTTGGTAACACTGAACTGGGCATAAGATCAATAGCATGCTCTATCCCTCTCAAAGGTGGTAATCTTGCTGACAAATCATCTAGAAAAATGTCAATATACTCATTCAATACCTGAGAAACTGCTGGAGGTAGAGATTGTGGCTCCTATAACCCTAATACACATCTCAACTGAAGTAAGTATATTGGAGCATCTTCTGTGATAACCTCTCCATCTCACCCTGTCCCATCAATAATACCTTCTTTTCCTCAGAATCATCACACTGTATTAAAGCCCTTTTAACTTTTGATGGTTGACTGATCTATTGCTAGACATTCTGGACCTCTGAAGGTGACATAGGATTTAAAATAACTCGTTTACCTTCCTTTTGGAAAACATAAGTATTCCTAAAGCCATCATGTAAGACCCTCCTATCATATAACCAAGGTCTGCCAAGTAATATATGGGATGCACACATAGGCAAGATATCACATTCAATCTCATCACAATACTTATCCCCTATACCAAAGGGTACCCTAGCTCTTTGGGTCACATACAAACTTCCTTGATCACTGAGCCAATGCAATTTATATGGTTAAAGATGTGGAATAGTTGTAAGTCTTAACTTCGATACTAACGAGGCGGCTACTATATTGGTACAACTACCACCATCAATTATAAGGACACACAAATTTCCTTATATCCTACAAGAAGTATGGAACAAGTTTTCCCTTTGCTCTTCATCTTTATTAGCAAATGTAGTTAATGTTCGACGCAACACATTAGCATATTGAAGCATTACACTAGACATCGTTGAATTCAAATTCAATCACCACAACAATAATATTTCCCTACTCTTTTCAATTCACGGTGCAACAACTTTTTCCCAAATTCCACAAGACACTCACTTCACAAACAACTCCACGCCAATTTGACTCACACTGCCACTTACACAATACACACACCACACTTTATATCAAACAACAATAACACACTCACGTTATAAGAATCCACTCCCACAACAATAACAACAAAATGCACTCCACTTCCACGACAATAACAACAAAATGTACTCCACTTCCAGCACAAATTCTAACCGCAACTTTACACAAATAGGTAGCAATTCAAATTTGAAAACCAAACCACTTCACTAATTGCAACCCTTCTACAATTGGTAAGAAATGATTTTCAAATTCAAACAAACGCTCATTAACTCCTTAACTTAATAGATGTGTTTGAATTCAAATAAATTCCCTATTATCCACACAATGCAAATCTGGAAAATTGAAAACTTCCACTTCCGAATTGCATAAGAAATCACACAACACACTCCACAAGCTTCATTAAACAACACATCAATCATGGTATGGATGGGGTAAATTTCAAATTCGGAAATTTGAATCAATAACACACTTCTACTCTTCTTCCCTTCCAGGAGAATGATCAACCACAACTAGCCTTTCAATTCAAAATTCAACAAGCAGCAAATTCACTTCTCAATCAAGACAATTACGCAACTCAATTCACAACACACAATTTTGGATCACAATATGAAGAACCTTAATTGAGCGTGATGATCAAGAATTCAACCAGCACTTAATCCCTTCTCTTAACTTGTGCTCTAATACCAAAAAGATGATGTGCTCAAAACCAAGCCCAAACACAATCAAATAAACCAAAGCAACACTTCAAATCTCAAACATAATCGGTTCAATTGGAATCAAGAAATTGCGTGAGCCCTATTGGAATTTTGATGAAATCCAAAGGTCCAATGATGCAATCAAAATCCAATAGTGATAAACTTCACGAAATAACAACAATTATAAGTGAATTCCACGTGAAATATATGAAGAAGAAAAGAACCAAAACCGTGATTTTATCCTCTCCCAACAAGCACAATTCACGTCACAATTGATTCCAAAATTGATGATGATATCAAGTACTAAAACATTCAACCTTATAACAAGATAATTGATCACAAATGCAATAAAAAATCTGACCAAGAACTATCTCAATTCACCCCTAGATATTACACACTAGAGAAGAAAAGAAATCACAACAAAATGAAATTGATATTACTCACAATTTCAAAGTGTTGCACTCGCCATAATCTCAACTCTTGGGATTTAAATTGATAAGAGTCTAATGACAATTAGGAGAACCCTAATCCTCATGCAAAGTATATCTCAATTCTACAAATTTTGGCCTCCTCAAACCCTACTATAAGCAAGTATTTATACTTGCCACTCCTAGGGTTAGAAAATGGTCAAAAATTACAAGTTTGCCACTTTTAAAATAGCTAGTCCTAAATGGAAATTAGAATAAAATGAAAGTGTCCCAAAAGAAAAATACAACTTAAAATAGTCCATAGAAAGGAGAAATGTATAAAAGAAATGAGCCCTCATGATGCCGGTCTTCATGATACTTTTGAATTAGGCCCCGTTGAGAATCCTGATTTGCTCAAAAGTATAGGTGATTTTTTATCCTGTAGGACTGATAAGTGAGCCTACCGAAATGCACTACAATTATAATGTAGGGATGTAGAAAGTAGATTAGCTTTCTCAAGATTAGGTTTCTCAAGCAAGACTCTCAAAACTAAATTATGGAGACCCTTAGCTTGGGCCCTGGTAATAGGTCCTGTAGGAGTATGATTCCTATCACCAACCCACTAGTTCAATTGGACAGTGATTTAATGAGCCGAACTAGTGGGTTGACAATCAATTTAGGGCTTGCTAGTTCATCGGGTTATGTAATGCAACTCGGCTCGGCGATTCTTACCTACCAAGCTAATTCACCTAAAGGGTTAGTTCAAGGGCTAGAACCAGCCCTCTCCTACGTCTAATTGTAAGCATGAATAGGTATAGAATAAATAGAGTATAAGACTTTATTTGTATCATATCCTATATGATATAGTTTCCTAAATTATGGAATGATAAACTATCATGTAATACTTTGGAATCACCTTATACCTATAAAACCTATAAGGTATATGGTACTTTATGGAACCTATAAATTTTGTTTTTCCTTTTATAAATTTCAAATTTATGTGATCTTGAAAAAGTAATTTGCTCATGTAGCAAAACTTATAAAATTTTAAAAGTAAATTTTCTTTTTTTCATTATTTTAAATTTATGTGATTTTACTACTTAACAAATAGAAAAGGGCAAGGAGAAAAAATGGAAAGTATAAAGTTAGAGAGAAAAATGGGGAAGATTAAGGGGAAAAAATGGAAAACATGAAGTGAAAGAAGTAATATTAATTTAGCCGTTTAAGTTATTAACTTATAGGTTGGATTCATTAATTTTTCATTTCACTAAAATATTTAATGGTAAAAAATATAATATTATTATTTATTATTTGTTTATTAATATTAATTAATAATTTTTATAAAGTAAGTATTGAGTGACTACCCTGTAAAATAGGGTTATTCGCTCACCTCTAGATCGTCGTATGTCGTAATTTAAGTGGGATTGCAAGTGGTTGTAGAAAGCTATTAAGATCGCAAGTGGCTAGTGCCCACCACTATAAGTGAGACATGTGACCCACACCATGTTAGGTAGCTACCTACTACCTAAAGGAGTAATGTAGGTGTAATGCCCCAAAATCCAGGTCGTGCTATTGCCCGCTACGTGTTATTATTTTATAAGAACACCTTAAGGCTCTAAATTAACTCTAATAACCTTTAAACTATAACTCCTATATAAAAGCATTTCATACATCCCCAAAATTCAAATAATCTCAAAAACCATATCAAATATCTAACACAGCGGAAGTCTTTAAACACCAAAATAACATTATCAAAAGATTACATCTATTATAGCCTAATAAAGTAATTCTCCTAAAACCTAATCACCATAATAGTAATGGTAATTTTCATCTTCCTCTCTTTATGGTTCACCTAAACCCAAGTTATCTTCTAGGTTCTCATCTTCCTCAACACTTGCATCTAAAATGGTTCCCTGAAGGGTAAGCTAATGCCCAGTACGTATAGCACAAACTCACACGCATGAACAAGTATCACACACATCATGCAATACTTAAACACAAACAACCGTTTCATAATACAATTTATGTCCACAAGCATTAATGATGGGAATCAATCTTGTGGTTCCAACAGTAGGAAACCTAAATTGGATGCATGAACCTATAAATCCACATATGGCCACATCTTATCTAATAATATTTTATTTTGCACCTTAGCAGGTACATTTATCGATTTTTTACAGGATGACCAAATAACATGCACTCAGGATCAACTTGCGGGACAATCTTGGAGTCACATGCAATAGTCCACAAATTGTTCAATTGAAGTGAAGAATCGGCCACTTGAAGACCATTTGTATTTGTAATTGTTGCTTTTAGGAACCGGCCATTTTATTAGTGCTTTTATTTTGCTGATCTTGGAACCGGCCACTTAAATGGCATCCTTGTAATTTTTGTGTTATTTTTACCCTAATTAAAGTAAGTATAAATATTTGCTAACTAAGGTTTTTGAAGATGCTTTTGACATTTTGAAATCAAACACTTTGTTGCCATGAGGGTTGTCCTTTGCATGCAATAGATCTCTTATCAATTTCTTAGTGAAATTGTGGCAAGACCAACTAGAGTGGATTGTGAGTAATATCAATCTTACTCTTTTTTTTTTTTACAAATTGTGTTTAGTGAGTAATATCTAACTACAATTTGTTGGTAACTTGTCCATGTCCACGTAAATTAGGGTTCTTCATTTTCATATTTGAATCATTTCAAATTGAATTGAATTCTAGTTAATTTCCATTGTTTTTCCATTCATATTTATACAATTGGTTATTCTTATATCAATTTGTCTTCAATCTCGTGAATTTAGGGTTCAATTGTGAAATAAGTGATCACACCATTTGATTGATGTGTTTGCTATCCAATTAGTGAGGCACATCATCATTTTTGGTATCAGAGCAAAGGTTGTGGAGTAGGGTTTATGTGAACTTCAATTGAAAAATTAAGTTTCTTGAATTTTACTTCTTGATCTAAATTGTGAAGTGGAATTGAAGTAGTTTATTGTGATTTTGTTGTGTTATATTTGTTGTTTTAAAGTGGAAATGGAGACCTTTTAGTAGTCTTTGTGTTCTTGATCTTGCTATGAGGAGAAGGGGAAGTAGGAAGTGTATTTCTTTGTGTGTGTTTCAGAATTGGAGATACATTCTTTGTGACAAAAGAGAAGTGAATTTCCTTATATGTTCTTTCAGAATTGAGGAGTGTGAATTGCATCTCCAGATTTGTTTTGTGTGGAGGATAGGAAAATTATTTGAATTCAAATACATTCATTAAGTTAGAAGAAGTTATTGTGTAGAATTGATTGAATGCAATTTGAATATTTTTTAATTGTTTCTTACCATTTGTGGAGAAGCTTCATTAAGAGTTGCATTTGAGTTGTTGTGCCATGATTGGAAGAGGAGGAAAGTGTGTGTGTGCTATACTGTGAGTGAGTGTGTATGTGGTGTAGTGATTTTTTGTGGTGAAGGGTGCAACATAGTGTATTTGTTATGTTGTTGTGAAAGGTTGCCGCACCATGGATTGTACGTAGTGCATGTGCCTTGAGTGAAGATTATTTTATTGTTGTGTGGTCGTTGAAGTGTAGTTATTGTGAAGGGGTATACTACATTACTTTGAATTATCTTTGCAATTCGACAAATCAAATCCACAACTATGTCAAATTATAATGTAAATGAAGGAATTGGCAATGAGGCTACGAGCCAAGTTAGTGGCGGATAGGGTCATCGGACTGCAGGTGGAAGAACTTTGGAGGAATAGCTTCAGGACCTTACTACCATTGTTGCTGCATTAGCAACAAGGATAGATAGGATGACGATGCCACAACTGCTAGTGACAAATCTTCAGGCACCACCACCTAGAGTAGCTCCTCAAAATGTTCAAAGGGAGGGAGCAGTTGGAGGTAATATGGGAAGAAGAGTGGAAGGAGATTACCATGCTCTCAAGGAGGAAAGAGATGATAATTTTGGGGTTAATCCATACCCGAACAGGGATTTCAGGCCACCTTAGGGGTTAGAGTATGTGAAACTGTAGATGCCTTCATTTGATGGTAAGGGCTTAGTAGATGATTACTTGGATTGGGAAGAAAAAGTTGAGGTTCTTTTCAAGTGTTATGAAATTGATGATAACACCAGGGTTCGTCTTGCAGCTGTACAGTTCATAGGTTATGCCGCTTTATGGTAGAAGAATCTGGTGATTAACAGGTAAAAGGATGGAGAGGCTGAAATACATACCTAGAGGGACATGAAACGGGTTCTGAGGAAGAGGTTCATACTTGAACACTACAGGCAGGAATTGTTTATGCACCTCCAAACACTGAGATAGGGAGGCAAAATAGTAGATGACTACATAAAGGAGCTTGAGATGTTAATGATCAAATGTGGATCAGTCGAGCCTCTTGAGCAAACCCTAGCACGATTTGTGTCTGGGTTGAAATACGAGATTGCCTATGTTGTTGAGCTGTAAAGGTATAGTACACTTGATGAGGCTATATAGTTAGCCTTGAAAGTGGAAAGGTAGAGGCTATCCAATCCATTCTAGGCCACTAGTAACAGGTATGGTACTACTACTAAACCTATGGGGGCAAATGGTTAGATAGGTGGACCAAAGGGAGTAAGTGAACATGCCAACGCTATAGACAAAGTTATTCCTAGCACTGATAAAGAGAAAACTGTTTCTGAGAAAGGCAAAGAGGTAGTTGGACCTGATTTTAGGCAAATAGCACTAGGGTCAACCAGTGGGAAGATGCACCAAATTAAATGTTTCAAATGCATAGGATTTGGACATTTAGCTACATAGTGTCCTAATAAAAAGGCAATGACTCTTATGGAGGGCAACGAAGAAGATGATGAGGAAGTTATCCATGGCCTTATAGGAGTATTATGATGATCAAATTGCTGAGACACATGAGGACAAAAAGGGTGAAAATTACTTACCTATTAATGTGTTACATAGCGTTATGGCCATATCTACAGATGCTAGGGACATATAGAGGGAGAACCTGTTCCACACACCTTATCAGATTCGAGGTAACCTATGTGTGCTTTTCATATGGTGGTAGTTGCACTAATGTTATATTTGCTGCATTAGTAGATAACTTACAACTAGTCACTAGCCCACATCCAAACCCTTACAAATTGCATTAGTTGGATGATTAAGGTAATTTGCATGTTGCACAAAGAGCAAAGGTGCCATTCAGTATAGGAGATAGATATAGTGATGAGATTATCTGTGATGTACTTCCTATGTGCGCCTTTCATATGCTGTTGGGTAAACTGTGGTTGTTTGATAGAAAGGTGTTACATGATGGGTTCAAAAACACTTACATGTTTCAAAAGGATGGTACATAGATTATCTTAACTCCTATGTCTCCATCTAAGGTTCACTCTTTCCAAGAATAGATTAGAAACACTTCTGGCTCTTCCAGACTTCCAACCAACAAGCAAACACAAACATGAGTTTCAGTCTAAGAGAAGACCCCTTAGATTTGAGGGAAAATCTTTTAGAGGCCTGAGGAGATGATGGGAATAAATCTTCTGGTTCAAGTAATAGGGAAACCTAAATTGGATGCATGAACCCAAAATTCCACATATGGCCACATCTTATCTAATAATGTTTTATTTTGCGCTTTAGCAGGTACATTTATTAGTTTTTTATAGGATGGGCAAATAACATGCACTAAGGATCAACTTGCAAGACATTCTTGGAGTCACATCCAACAATCTACAAATTGTTCAATTGAAGTGAAGAATCGGCTACTTGAAGACCATTTATATTTATAATTGTTGCTTTTGGGAATTGGCCATTTTATTAGTACCTATATTTTGTTGATCTTGGAACCGGCCACTTATGTGGCATCCTTGTAATTTTTGTGTTATTTTTACCTTAATTGGAGCAAGTATAAATACTTGCTAACTTGGGTTTTTGAAGAAGCTTTTGACATTTTGAAATCAAACACTTTGTTGTCGTGAGGGTTGTTCTTTGCATGAAATAGATCTCTTATCAATTTCATAGTGAAATTGTGGCAAGACCAACTAGAGTGGATTGTGAGTAATATCAATCTTCCTCTTGTTGTTTTTTATAAACTGCGTTTAATGAGTAATATCTAAGTACAATTTGTTGGTAACTTGTCTATGTCTACATAAATTAAGGTTCTTCACTTTCAGATTTGAATAATTTCAAATTGAATTGAATTCTAGTTCATTTCCATTGTTTTTCCATTGATATTAATACAATTGGTTGTTCTTATATCAATTTGTCTTCAATCTCGTGAATTTGGGGTTCAATTGTGAAATAAGTGATCATGCCATTTATTGTTGGAATTTGTAGTTCACGCCATTTAATTAATGTGTTTGCTATCCAATTAGTGAGGCACATCAATCAATAAGGTGCTCATATCCCCTTTAACACACCGGAGCATGATTTGGTGATGGGAACTATCATTATGGACCCTACACCCATTTCCACTTAAACCTTAAACTTGGTGATGGGAACTACCACTATGGGCCCCATACCTATGTACACTTAAACCTCTTAATCCTAGTGATGGGAATTACCACTACGGCCTCCACACCTATGTACACTTAAACCTCTTGACCAACATTTAACCCAGATCATTTCCAAACACAACTCTATTAGGGATAACGTCATACAAGGATCATTAGAGTGCTCCCTAGGGATCTGCCACTATGAGCCCCTCGGCTGAGCTAAGCACATACAATATACAACTAAAACACTTAACCCAAATCATTTAACTTAATCAAGTTCAATGCATAAACTAACTTAAACAAGCATAAATCATCATACAAGTTACACGTACCTTAAATCCTAGCCTTAAGCACTTCCCATCTTAGACTTAAGCTAAATTGAAATCTGTACACATCAACAAGCTCTTCTTAATACTTAATCTAAGATTAATATCATTCTCCTATTTCTCATAATCTTATTTATTTAATTTCTCTAAGGCCTTGCTAGCTATCTAGGTTGCATGGAAATTAGTTTACATTGAAGTTAAATGAATATATAACCATGTTATACTTTATTCAACACAGCTATGTTAAGGACCGTGTTGCTCAACACGGGCTGGAGCATGACTGTGTTAAATGTCTTGTATCTTTCAGTGTAATGTTTAGCTTTAACATAGTTGGAACACGACCATATTGGGAGGCCATGTTCTTAATTCAAAAAGGTCAAAACACGACCGTGTTAGGAGGTCGTGTTATCCTTGACTCAACATAATCAAAACACGATTGTGTTAAGAGGTTGTGTATATCTCAATGTAACCTTCACACTCAACACGGTCGACACACGATTGTGTTGGTTGGCCATGTTATCCTTAGCAATCTCCATGAACTCCTAATTCTTCATTCTAATTTCTCCTAAACCCAATTTTTTCTATTCCTAAGCTCGATTACATCTCTAAAACATGTATTTATAAATAAATTACATGAATTAGAATACTTACTTAAAAAATTCCACAATTGTATCCTTGAGCTATTGATTCCCCTTTCTCGTATCATCCCTTCTCAAATATTGAGTCTTGATGCACACATAACACTCATAAATTCCAATTCCAATAACCTAAATTGAAATTTGTATAAAATCCCTTACCTTTCGTCTTTGGAATTAGGTCATTCTTTTTTCATTTTGTCTTTAGGGTTCCTATCAAAAGTGTTTGTCCTCTGGTTTTTGTTTCACTGTTCATAATGGCAAATGAGGTTTTCTACGTTTATTCAGTATTTATATCCTTCATGTGAAAAGATCCATTTGCCCCTTATTTAAATACATTTTTATTTCCTTAGCCTCAGCTCATTGTGACCACATATATACTAAGATATATTAATAAAATTTTCAAGTATTACAAGTCCTATACTATAAGGTTATACATGAAGTCATGCTTATTCTAAACAAAAATTCAGTACTCTAAGTGCTTACTATGAATTCACGATATTAAAAATATAAATTCATACATACATATTAATATATATATACCTATCTCATATTATAAATATATAAATAACTACTATGATCTATCAGCATGTAAAAACTATAAAACTTTCTTACAAACATAGCAAAATATTACGAGTCATGATTTTAGATAAACTACTTAACTAAATTCAATCTATAGGTCAAAGTTATCAATCTAACTATTGCTATACCTCCACCAATCCATTAGTTGTAACTCAAGTTGTTGTAGCAATCATCAATAATCAAATACCACCTACACTTAAGGAAGAGAAAAAAATAAAAAATAAAAATAAAAAAAGCTCAAATATCATTAAGTTGCAAAGCCTAATAAGGAAATATAAGGCAAACACAAACATATTTCTCATGGCATGCAAATTGGTCATCCTACGTAAGTAGAGGGTAATAAACACAATTGACCTTCTAACAACTTATAGGGGGCCTAGTAGAATTACCTAAGAATTACCATATCATGTGTACACCCACAATATGAAAGTTACCTTACAAGTCATAAATTGTAAGACTCGAATTTAATAGTTATTCCTCACCATAACTGATAGTACATATAATTAATTATTATGAAAATAGCTATGGAAGTCGATACACTGCAGTTTACTAGAATCGTAAAGAATTGTTATCCCTTACCAAATAGTAAAATCGAGTGATCTCAACATTTAAAAGCACTAGATTCAAAAAGTTTGGAAAATAGTAAATAGATTTATAAGTTCTTAATCACTCATCTAAACTTCTAACTATCTTCTAATTTTCCATCTATTCTTCAACATAGAGTCCGGAACACTCATCACTTTGATCTTAACCCATTTTGTAGCTTTAAAATATCCTACAAGACAAATTGTGTGTGTGTGTGTGTGGGGGGGGGGGGGGGGGGGGGGGGGGAAGGGGGAGTGGGAGTAAACCATGCCTTAGTGAGTTCGCCAATCACCACTATCACTCAAGTTATCAAACATTAATTAGTAAATCATGAAATCTATTTACATACAAAATGAATTCAAGCAATACATTTATGAGAGTCTAGAACCATGAAAGGTATAGATGTACAATGCCTATCATTCGATTGACCTCCATACTTACTCGAATAGAGCACCATGGTTGTCAAAATCGTGATTTTACGTAGAATCGCTAAGGGGTCCGTAGAATCGGAACGTAGAAACGTAAGTTTCTACAACCTATGTAAAATAACTTTCAAATATTATAAATTTACTTACAATAGTCATTAAAAAATATAATGAATAATAGAAATAAGGAAATTAAGTATTTATTTTAGCCATAAATTGCAAATTTGCAATAAAAGTCATAATATAGATAATCGAGCATAAGTTGTATAATATAGATATTTTATTTCTAAAATGATAAATCATGTATAAAACAAGTTTCACCTAGTTCTATATACAAAAGCTAAAAGATAATAGATAAAATTTAAAAATCAATTGTGACTTTAAGAAATTACTAATAAATAAAAATTGATAATGAAGATATACCATTAGAAAGGAGTAATATTAAAAAAAAGACCAAAAGTACATAATAAAGAAGATACTATAACAAGAAAACCTTCAAAATTATATATTACTAGGTAAATTTTTGCACTATTCGTGATTATTAATTCAAAATATATTTACTTAACAATATCTCACATTTACTTAACTATAAGAATGGTATATTGAAAAGATAGAAATATAAATACATTTATACCTTTCCTATAAAATTAAAAATCTAAAAAATTCTTATAAAATTAAAGTTATCTACCATTTATTTTATTTACTATTACAAAAATATTGGTTAAAATAAGGAAAGTTGCAACAATCAAACACGAGTGCTTCAATACGAACATGATCACAAATAGGAACAAGAAGACTAACAATCGACCAACACAAATACAAAGACTTCAATGCAATGTAACACACTGACAAGAGAGGAGTGATGACCGACGAACATGTTGGGGTATGACTCATACTTCCCTACGATAGGAAAGCACGTGGGTCCTGCTCCATACTGAGCGAGCGGGAGTCCGAGGAAGCCGCCTCGGCGGGGGTTTCAAGGGGGCAGCGCCCCTTGGACGCCAAAGGGCTTTTAATAATTAAGCCCACAGTTGTTTATTAAAAATTTGGGCTTTGATAAGAAAACACGAAGAAAAATGCTTTTTGGAAGGAACAAGGGAAGAGCACGGTCGGGAAATTAAATTGCACGGCCGTATGTTAAGGAAACATGCCTATAGAAGCACACACGGTTGAAGGCACGGTCGTGTTTTAAGCTTGGAAAATCTACAGAAGCACACACGATTGAGTACACGGTCTAAGACACGGCCGTGTGTTATTTGCGTAGAAGCCCATAGTTGTACATATTTGTGGAATCGGTTGAAACAGATAGAATCGCGATTTTGAACGATTTTACTATTCAAAATCACAATTTTGTTAGGATTTTGCTTCTCTTCGATTTTGTGTGTGAGTTAACTAGAAATATATATAAAAATTCGTAAAATCGTTAAATCGTACGATTTTGACAACAATGTAGAGCACCTCACCTTACTTAGGAGGTTGTTTAAGTAGACAGTCCCCTAAACAAACTTGACACTTACCCATCGCCAAGAACAAAAATGAAGGGCCAATCTTGGTGAATTCCATGCTAAGGTATTCACCATCAATCAAACAATGATGCCTCCACGGCTAAATTAGATGATCCCTCATCAGGGCATCAACTTGCAATCAAACTATTAACAATGCCTCATAGGCCTTAAACAAGAGCTATTCCAACCGCTTTACCTCTAATGAAATCAGTTCTTTGATAATTACCATTCGCAACACCGAGGTTTTATAAATAGCAACCTCTAAGAGAACATATTGAGTTTTTGATATAACCTTTACGAAAACATTTTTAAAAGACTTAAGAGGTTTTAAAAAGTTACAACATAAGGTTGAACACCCTTCATTCCTTTTTTTTTTGTGTACTTGTTAAATCATAGACATATGATGAGTAATCTAGTTATTTTGACTAAGAATTTAAATTTACTGGTTAATAAGGTGACGACATGGATGAGAGCATATAAAGCAATCAATCATTCCAAATCAACAATCGCAATCAACAAAACACCATGCAATTAGCAAACAACAAGCAAATAATAGATCATCTAAACTCCATCACTTGGGCTTAACTTAAGGATTGTAATAATCCTTGAGTAGAGACTAAGGATCTTCTAAAAAAACCTAACTAATTAGACATAAAAGAGAATACATATAAGAATAACTACTTCTAAAATACACTACTTTAGTATCACGTCGCTAACCCCATGTCTTAGTAAAGTCTTTTAGAGTCTTTTAGTGCTAAGTCCTTTGTTTAGGAATTGGTCTGTTGTCAAGGTCTACACTTAGGCTTTTTTTATGATAAGTCCTATTCTCAAATGATGTCATGATAAGGCAAATATATGTCCAAGGTATGTGTCTATGAATATCCAAAAATATGTCCATGGATATTCAATAGGTCCAAAAATAGTCATAGATGGTAATAAGTCTTCAAGATTCGAAATTAAGGCTTTAACATCCTTTTTTTGAACTTTTGTATTTATTAGGGGATTGAAATATATCTAAACACTCAAAAATACTCTAAATGAAAGAGAAATAGAGTAATCTTATGAGGATAAAGTTTGCTTGAAATGGAATTATGATTGGAACCTACAACTTTCATAAATAGGTGATATTAGTGTATGTAGATGAAGAGTATGCTACCAAAACAACTTAGGTTAATTGGGTAAACACCCCTTGAATACCTAAAATAAGCTCCTAAAATATAGAAAATAGGTAAGATTAGTAACTTCCTTAAGAAAGTTAAAGATCACTTAATCTTCTTGGAAGTTCTTACCTTAATGCTTGGAGTTGGTGATTTCGAAACTCTTATTAGTTTTGGAGATGTAAATGGAATTAATTATGCATGAACATTTTTGAATTCTTAGAGGAATATTAGGTATGTTTGGTGAAGATTTGGATGAGGGAAAACCAAATAATAGGGGGCTTAAAGTGGGGTGGGTTATGGGGAGTTTTATTTAGGTAAGTTAGTCCCCTTACGTCCCTTTTATAGTAGTTAAGTTTTGTTGCTTTGTAATTAATTTTAGGTTCTAATTTTCCATGCCTAAGGGGACACGATTAGGCAAATTTTAGGGTTATAATTGGCCTAACATCTTGTAGGATAATTTAGGGTAGTTATTGCATAAGAGAAAATAAGGTTGATGTGGCTAAAATCATATGGAGTGGATAGGGTCAATGGAGGGTGGTAGATTTTGGTAGCTTCCAAGTGGTTTTTTGGGCTAATTTTTTACTTATTTCTAGTTTACTTCCTTAGATTAGTCATGAAAAATTTTGGGCTATTTTTTATTAGGTTAAGATTAGGTAAGATGGCCTCAAACATGGGATGAAACAAGATTAAGTAACAAGGTGTTTTTGGAGATGAGATTTAGATGTAATTTTCCTTTTTCTTATAAGACTCTAAAATTATAAATTTTTCATGATATTTCTAGGTCCTTAAACCATTTAAATAAAGTTAATTTATGGTAGTTTAGATTAAATTAAATTAAGATAGGAAGGGGTGAATTGAATGGTGATAAGCTAGATGGATTTACATGGTGGTGCTCATGTGAAGAAAGAGGTTTCTAATCTATTTTTGGGAGCTCATCTTTTGAAAATTTCCCATTACCTTTTACTGAGTAATCAAGGTATATTTAAGGTATAATAGGGTAAAATTTGGGTTATATTTAATAATTATAAGATAAGATAGATTATGGTAAGTAAACCTTGGTAAAAATTGGAAAAGTCACATGTTTAGTGCACCAAATTTAGATCCAATTTTCATATGCCTAATTCCAAATTATTTTATGTTTTTTTCTTAGGTTAGGATTGAGAAAATATTTGGTGGAATAAGTTTAGTCTTGATAAGATAAGATAAGAGTTGAATTTTCAAAGCTTGAAGGAGAAGTTGGACTTATCATTGTGGCATCTTGGAGAAGGGACAAAGTTGGTGGAGTTTTGTGTAGATTTTCTAATATTTTGTGTGTTATTGGGTATGTAATATTGGATTAGGAAAGTTTTGATTAAAATAGATTAATATTTGGGAGTGGTTTCAAGCTTAACCTCTTAGAAGGCTTTAGGGTAAGATTTAAGGGACTTTTGGCTTCAATTTTGTTTTGTAATTGAGTTTGTTATTAATTTGTGTTTATTTTTTCCGATCTATGTTTAAGGATATTAATCCATATGATTAGGATAAGACATGATAGATTTTGGAAGGATTAAACTCAAGTCAATGCAAGTTTTCTTGAGTCGTCTTATTGCTTATCGAAAGTTAACTTAAGTTAAATAGGGGTAAACTTTAGTAAATTGAGTCTGGGTTTTTAAATCTAATACTCAAGGAATGTTTAGGCCTAAGTGTTGGTCTTATAGATGAAATTTGACAAATTTCGAATTTAGTCTAATAGGTGAAATATCGAGAATAATATTAAATTCTCAAGTAAGGAGTTTAGTGGAAATTAGTGCAATTCATGGTTTCCAACTAAACTTTTACTAAGCTAAACTCATGAATTCCATTTAAAAAGAGTATCATATGAATCCTTGGTATCTTATTTACCAAGTCTTTCTTAAGTCAACTCGAGTCTTAGCTCTAATGTTCTAAGTCTACTCAAGTCTTCTCGAGGGTGTCAAATGGAAGACTTAAATTAGTGAGTTAACTAGAGTCAATTGACTCAAGTTCACTTTTTAATTCGACTAAGTTGACTTACGCTAACTTATAAAATTTTGAGTCTTCTCTAGCTCGTAGACCTTACTCGGGTTCATTTAGAGCTAAATTCTAGGTGTATTTCCTTATCTAGTAGGATTTCTAAAAATACTACCTACAAAATCCTTAGGAATTATAAATGACATTTAGGCTAAAATATTTGATCTTTGATTTTGATTTCTCGGCCAAATCTATTAGGTATGCATACTTCTTTTCACTTTCCATAAGATATTCTAGTTAAAATAAAGATCTTTCTATCATCTTAGTAGCTTGATTTATGATTGAATAGAAGTGAAAGGAATTGGTACTAACTGGTAGAAGTTTTTGTTTCTATGGGATTTAACTTTGATTTGCATGCTTAGATTACTAAGATCCATCTCATTAGTTTAAGATTACTTGGGTCTACGTGGTTTTGTGGGCAAGTTAACTTAAATCGTTACCCAAGAGGTCTTTAGTCAACTCAAGAACTTACTTTAGTCAACTCGGGTTGTTGTATTGTTAAACCCAAGTCAACTCTAGTATCTTAACCTTATAAGATTTTCTAGATTTAAGGACTAATTCATTTGGAAGGTTTTTGCAAGATGAGTAGTTTTATCGAGAGGTTAATTTGGTGGTTCTCTATAAGAAGTCATAAAAAACTTTGTCATCAAGTTTGTCAAGATAACTTCCTTGAGAAGTTATATTTCTTAGCTAAGTTTCTTTTGATGTCTTACTTGAGCAGTTCATCAAGTAAGCTTCCTTAAGAAGTTAATGGAACATCCTTCTTTAAAATGTTAACTTTAAGGTGACTTTCTTGGGAAGTTAGTTAGAAAAGCTCCTTGGACAAGCTAACTATTTACATCTCTGAAAAGAAGAAAAATTATATATAGATATTTAAAGGAAACTTAAATTAACTAAAAGAAATTCTTGTTACATAAATTTTGAAGGCTAACTTTATTTAGTTAATAATATTTAAGGCTTAATTGTAAAATATAAATAGAAATCATAATTTTTGAAATTTTTAATATTAGAAAAAAATTTGGGTACTATTTTTTTTAGTTGAGATCTAAAATAATTATCTTAATTAATTTTATCATAAAAAATAGCCTACTTTTCTAGGGTTTCACAAACCTAGTGTCTTAGGGCACATAACCATTACACAAATCTATTGATCTTAGGATATATATCCAAGACACTTGTAGGTTGTTATATTTGCAATGTGTTTTTATTTAACAAAATAAACACATTGCAGGTAGTTACAAAATTAGAAATTGAAGCTAGACTAGCAAAAACTATGGTTCCATTGAACTATATTTAGTTTTAGTTTTCTTTCATAGTAAGGTTTCATTTGCTAGACATTTTATCTTCTATTACCCTACTAATGGTAATGGTAATATGCATTGTATATGGATGAAATGTGAGTATGTATAAGTAATATTTTCCATATATAGCTGCGACAATTGGTACTTTTGAAAACTTTACTATTATTATTTTACAATAATTGCCACATGTCAAAATTTTACGTGTTTTTATAAGCAACATTTATGGATTAGAGGTGAGTAAGTATTATTAATAATATTTTAATACATGATAGTGATACTATGTAGTTTTGAGTAAACTACCAATCATATTAAAAAAAAAATTGTCACATACTAAAATTATAGTCCTACGTCTACATCATTAATTAATTCATGTTACATTTCAATACCATTGGATCGTTTCTCAAATGATTGAAAGTTTCCCATGTAAGTAATGTGATAGGAATCTAACCCCTAGCCCCATTATTAGAGCTATAGCACATAAGCTCAATAGCCTCACATAGACGATTCTATTTGACTAGCTAAATAAGGAAGAGGCCACTCTTATTCAATCTTATAGGCTGCATGACCTACTTAACCAAGGCGCCCCTTTGATAGTCATTCAAGTTGAGGAGCCAACCAAAAGCAATCTATCAAACAACCTTTAAAGACTCACAAGAAGAGAAGATTAATTTGGACTAGAGTTCAATCTATCGATTTCCACTTATACTTTGCAACCAACCTACCCAACTCCTACCCACCAACTACCTAAGCAAAGGATTGAGCAAACTAGCTAATGACAGTATTGTGTGAGTTCTCCCATAGCCTAGTTTACTTAACCTAAAGGCTCAAACCTCCTCTAACTCACATATAGTTTATCTTACCTTTTTTAGCTAGTACTATGTTTATGTAATTACTTTTTAGAATGTACTACTTCTTATTTTTCCCATTTTATCTTTAACCTTAATGGACTTACTATAAGTACTCTATTTTTATAAATAGCTAGAATCATCTTGATGGGAAATTTTCCAGCACCATAAATGTTCTCAAAACTCGATTTGGATGATGATTTAAATCGCTCATATTTCACTTTATTTCTTTTTATCTAGTAAATATTTGAATAATAATCTTATAGGTACAATATTATTTTCTCCATGGGATGCCAAAATGTCTTACATTAGTTGATGGCCATGGGACATCATCAGATTTGCATCTAAAGGCTGTTGCGATTGATTTCACTTTGAAGCATTGGCTCTTGACGAATTATATTATTTTTGTACTTTGTAATTGTTCTTTCGACCATTTTATGTTGTAATTTCTTTTGGGACATTTTCATTTAGGACTGGCTACCCTAAAAGTGGTATAGTTGTAATTTTGTGGACTTTCTAACCCTAAAGGGAGTAAGCATAAATACTTACTTAAGTAGGGTTTTGAGAAAGCTAATTTTTAGATTAAAACACATCACTTTATGAGAGCTTAGGGTTATCTAAGTTCAATTTCCTCTTATCAATTTCAATCCCAAGAGTTGAGATTGTGGCGAGTACAACAATTGAAATTGTGAGTTATATCAATTTCTAATTGTTGTGTTTTCTTTTCTTCTTTAGTGTGTAATATCTAGGGCTAGATTGAAACTTTCTTGGTCAGATTTGAATCATTATTATTTCAATTGTTGTGCTTAATTGAGTTACTTTTATACTTGATTTCTATTTCTCCATTTTGCACATTGTTGAACCGTGAAAACAATTGTTATGGAAGGTGGATCACGGTTATTGTTCTTGTTGATTTTGTGTAGTAATCACATGGCTTTTCAAGTATAATTTGTAACCTTCATTGAGGAATACTTCATCGTGTCAATCATTTCATGAAATATAACATTTGGATCAAAAATTTCATTTAGGTTTTACGGTCTAATTTTGCTTTAAAAGTGAACCAAATTGGTCTTGTCTTTTGGGGTTATTATTTGGGTTGTTTTTTCTTATGCTTAATCCCCTTTTAGGCACATCACATCTATTAAATATAGTAAAGATACCTTTCCTTTGTAATTCTTTGCCCTCAAACTCTTTCTCACTAACCTTTTAGCAAGGTTACAATGAGAACCCCGGTTGCTTACTTTGTGAGTCATATCAAAGTAGGAATTAAGTCATATAGTTGCTTTTAGTGGTGAGTAATATCCACACAATCATTGCACATTTGATAAACCCTTTAAATCATCTTTGTATTTCTTTCATACTTGAAAGGATTGCCTCTTAAATTGATGACCTAATGATTTGTTCTCCTAGGCACATCACCATTTCAATCTTGGTATCAGAGCAAAGGTTCCAATGAGGGAGTGTGTCAAACCCCGTGAGCCCTTAGGACGTGTAGTTTCTACCACACACTACATGAAAACCTAAGGATAACCTTTCTGTTATCCAAGAGTTTACCTTACAACGTATAAGGCGTACTTGCATCCAAAATTTCCAAATCAAGGTTTAACATTTTTCAAGAAATACAAAGATATATTTATATAAAATAATTAAGTGTAATGAAATATTATAATTTCTACAATACATAGTACAGTTTCAAATATAAAAGTTCATAATACATTTTAGTCCAAGCTACATATATGAAATTTTAGATATGAACTAAAAAAAAATACACAAGTGATCTCGCCACTCAAGTCCTTCCCTATTCCCTTGCTTCCTGCACTAACCTTTAGCATCTGTCTATTAGGCTTGAGCCAAATAGGTGCCTACAATAAGGAAAGTCTGTGAGGGTGTAAACTATAAAGCTTAGTGACCTAGATCCTCTTATTGAATTGCCAAGCAAATATCAAGTAAGTTATTTAATTCAAACATATGCCATGCATGAGAAATCACATGAATGTAACAACATATACAGTTTACCGGACACTGCATATAGCACAGATTTACACCCTCCATTGGTTAGGTTAGGAAATCATGAACTACATGTTGGCTTTGGTCATTAATGACCCCAGGCTATCTTTTGAGATAATTTGTAAAGTCTATATATTTTTATAATATACTTCAATAGATTTGAAAATACATATATACATATTAAGCTCGTCATGGGATTAGATTGTGAAAGGCCCGTAAGTCAATTACCCTTAAGTGATGAATCTCCAAACTAAGAAATCCTAAGTCTTAATCAAAGGACAACATTTCCCATTTCCACTTAGTTCCCAAAGGTCAAGACAAGGTGTGCCCATAGAGTACACCTCCATGGGACCTTTCCATACCATCGCATGATGCCAACAACCTTCTTACATGCAAATGCTGTCATGTGTGATTCATTTTATTTATGGAAAACTAATCTTAAGTCAATTTATTTAGCATCCATAGCAAATAAATACAAACACTAGTAATTTCTACGGTCTAAATGTAAGGGAAAGTAGAAATCAATTAGCTGAATATAATTAAGATAAATTGAAAATTACATATGGCATTCAAGTACATACAATACCCCAAGTTACCCCTGCATATTGATAGGAATCAAATTCCCACAAGACCAATCACCAGAGCTTGAGCTAAGGGCTTACAAAACCTAGCTATGAGGATTCTTTATGAACAACTAAACCTGAGGATGTTAATTTGGTATCTACTTTTGTATCATATAATTGTTGTGCATTCTCATAGGTACATTTATCGGTTCTATAGGATAACGAATAGAAATATGCTAAGGATCAAATTGGGGACATTATTAGACTCACATCCAACGGTCTGTAATATGCTCAATTGACTTAAAGAGCTGGCCATTGGAAGATCATCTTTTGTACTTGTATTTTTATTATTGAACTAGTCACTTTTTACTCATTTTTGGGACTTTTGATTTACTTGTAATGTGTTGTCTAGAACCAGCCACGTAAGTGGCTTATTTGTAATTTTCATGTGGTTTTTACCCTAATAGGAGCAAGTATAAATACTTGCTAACTAGGATTTTTAAACGCAAATTTGAGACACCTTTTTTACTGTGGAAAGCTTGTTTTCAACGCCCCCCACCCTTAACTCTTAACAATTACTCCTAGAATTTGTAGTGAGTGGATTTTGATTGTGTTGTGCGTCATATCAACAACATCAAAATTAAACCTAAGTCCAAACTAGTGCGTAACATCCGGTAAAGAATTAGATCCGCTTATCTATCTCTTGTTTCACACTAATTAGGTTCCAATTTCAATTTAGGTCTACGCCCTAATTAATTAGTAATTGGCTCCTTGTTGTGTTATCCTGGATATATACTTATTACAAATCAATATTTATTCTTCTTCCATCTTACTTAATGTCAAAGCTAGGTTCATCACAATTAGGGATTTCACGCCATTTTAAAGTATTCATTGTGTAGTTGAACCAGCAATTGCATTGTGTATTTATGCTTTAGATATTAGGGACAACATCTTTTTTTGGTACAAGAGCTATTGGTTTGTGAGAAGGGAATTTTGTGATCATTGCAACTTGAGTTAGGGTTCTTGAATTTCTACTTATTGATCCGAAGTCTTGAGGTGGAAATTGAAGTACTTGATTCTGTTGTTGTAGTGCTATACTTGTTGTTTGTTGTAGTAGAAGTGGATTTCTTGTTGTAGCTTCTCTATTTTTGACTTTGCCGTGAAGGAATTGGTGGAGTAAGGATTGTATTTCCTAGTGTTTATTGTGGAATTGGAAATACAAATTTGTGGTAAAAGAGAAATTAATCCTTATAAGAATTTTCATAATAGAAGAGTGCAACTTACAATTTCAAATTTGATCTTTAGTGATCAATATCTTGGTCGTAAGCTCCTTATGTGTGGAAGAAGGAAAGTTGTTTGAATTTGAAATTCCATCATTGGAATTCCATAATTTGAATAACTTGTGGAGTGTGCCGTGTTTTCTTTATGTATTTTTGGAATAGAAGAGTGTAACTTACAATTTCAAATTTGAGTTAGTGTGAAAAAAAAAAAGGAAATCATTTGAATTCAAACACATTCCATTAACTTGAAGTAGTTATTGAGTAGTATTAAATATATTTCATTTGAATTTGAAATTAATTCTTACCATTTGTGGGAAAGTTACATTAAGGAGTGTCATTTGAATTTGTTGCTATGTTATATGTGTATGAGTTGTGGTGTAAGGGAGTGTATTGAGTTGTTGGAGTTGTGTTATGTATATTGAGTGAAGGGTAATTTACACCGTGAAGTGTTGTGTGTGTGTAGTCGTGGTTGAAGTGAGTGCACCGTGTATGTGTGTGGTGTGTGTGGCGGTGTGAATTGTTGTAGAGGTGTATGTGTGCAAGGTGCTACACGTGGAAATTAAAGTGTATGTGTGTGCCGTAGCTAAAGAAGGAAATTAAGTAGTGAAGTTTGAAATTCAAAAGCAAGCATTTAAGAGTGAAAGTTATAGATGTGCTCAAAACCAAGTCCAAGCATAATCAAATGAATCAAAGAAAACAAACCTCAACTCACATACAAACCGGTCCAATTGAAATGGAATTTACGTGAAACTTAATGGAAATTTGATGAAAATCCAAAGGTCAAATGATGCAATTAACAATCCATATATGTAATCTTCTTCAAATAACAACAAATGCAAGAGAAATCTACGTGAAATCAAATCAAGAGGAATAGATCAAAACCATGATTTCAACTCCTTCCTACAATTCCCAATTCGCGCCACCAATGAAGATGAAGATACCAAGAACTAAAGCAATCAATCTTATAACATGATAATTGATCACAAATGCAATAAAAAATCTAACCAAGAAAAATCCAAATCAACCCTAGATATGACTCACTAGTGATGAAATGGAAACACAACAAAGAAGGCATTGATACTACTCACAATTACCCTTTGTTGCACTCGCCACAATTTCAACTCTTGGAAATTGAAATTGATAAGAGAAATTGGATTTAGGAAACCCTAAGCCCTCACACGAAAAGTGATCTCAATTCTGAAAATTTTGGCCTCCTCAAACCCTACTATATGCAAGTATTTATATTTGCTACTCCTAGGGTTAGAAAATGGTCAAAAATTACAAGTTTGCCACTTTTAAGGTGGCCGGTCCTAAATGAAAATTACAATAAAATGAAAGTTTCCCAAAAGAACATACAACATAAAACAGTCCATAAAACAATTACAAAGTACAAAATATCATAAGTCTTTATGAGCCAATGCTTCAGAATGGAAACAATCGCAGTGGATCTTTGATTGTAAATTTAAAGATGTCCCGTGTCCATCAACTAGTGTAGGACATATTGGCATCCCATGGAGAATTATTATTGTACTTGTAAGATTATTTCTCAAATAATTATTAGATGAAAAGAAATGACATAAAATATGAGTGATTTAGATCATTATCCAAATCGACTTCTGAAAGTGTCGATGGTGCCAGAAATTTTCCCATCAATTATTGAGTTTTATTACTTAAACACTTGCTTAGTTGAATTCAATAACTTAACTACATGGAAGTGTTTAAGTGTTGCTTCATTTATTTTACTATAATTGAAGTGTAGAGAAGTATTTGTAGCATTGGTTGCTTAATTGCACCGTAAGTGTATAGGGTTGTATTGGTTTGTGAAGTAGTGAACAATCATGTTGAGTGAAATATTTTTGTTAACTAATGTATTGTGTCGAGCATTGACTTCTTTTACAGCTAAAGATGATGAGCAAAGGGAAAATTTGTTCCATACATTTTATAGGGTACAAGGTAACCTGTGTGTCATTATTGTTGATGGTGGTAGTTGTACTAATATTATGGCAGCCTCATTAGTATCGAAATTGAAACTTGTCACTACCCCACATCTTAAGCCCTATAAATTAGATTAGCTAAGTGATTAAGGAAGTTTACATGTGACCCAAAGATCTAGGGTACTTTTCAATATAGGGGATAAATACTATGATGAGATTGAATGTGATATTCTTCCTACGTGTGCATCCCATATATTGCTTAGCAGACCATAGTTATATGATAGGGGGGTCTTACATGATGGCTTCAAGAATACATATGTATTCTAGAAAGAGGGTAAATGTATCATTCTGAATCCAATGTCACCTACAGAGGTCAAGGATGTTTAGCAACAAACTAGTAGGCCATCAAAGATAAAAGGGGGTCCAGTACAAGCCAATAAATCTAGAGGGAAGAAGGTCTTATTGAGGGGACAGGTGAGTTAGAGAAAGCTATATCAGATGAGGTTCCAGTATACTTGTTGCAGTTGAGAAATGCCCTAGGACTAAAGGGACATCAACATCTACCCTCTATAGTATCTTAGGTATTAAATTGAGTACAATGATCTTTTTATTGATTGATGTGCTCAAAATCAAGTTCAAGCACAATCAAATGACTCAATGAAATAACTCACAATTCAATCACAAAATCGGTCCAATGTGGATGACAAATCATGTGAAAATCCCTTTGAAATTGGTTGGAAACCAAAGATCAAATGATGTAATTGCAATCCTTATTTGTAATCTTCACCAAGTGACAACAAAAAGAGATTAGATTCACGTGATTTTAGATCAAAATTAAAGCATCAAAACCGTGATTTCCACTCTTCCTTCAATTCCAATACACGCCAACACTAAATTGAGATATAGTTCAAGTACTAAAAGAACAATCAATCTTAACATGACAATTGTTCATGAATTTCATTCACAAATA
The DNA here is from genome assembly GCA_037954665.1 of Laguncularia racemosa. Classification (NCBI taxonomy): domain Eukaryota; kingdom Viridiplantae; phylum Streptophyta; class Magnoliopsida; order Myrtales; family Combretaceae; genus Laguncularia; species Laguncularia racemosa. The sequence goes on from JBBMOL010000155.1 coordinate 1,769,772, forward strand.
AGTCCAAGAAACTTCAAATCCACCCTAGATATGGCTCACTAGAGAAGAAATGAAAAAAAAACAATGAAAGAAATCGATATGACTCACAATTTCTCCTTGTCGCATTCGCTACAATTCCAATTCTTGGGTTGAAATTGATAAGAGGTTTTGAACTAAGGAAGAACCCTAATTCCACACGTAAAGTCCTATGTTTAATCTGCAAAAATGGCCTCCCTGAAACCCTACTATAAGCAAGTATTTATACTTACTACTCCTAGGGTTAGAAAATGGCCAAAATTACAAGTTTGCCACATTTAAGGTGGCTAGTCCTAAATGAAAATTACAATGAAATGAAAGTGTCCCAAAAGAAAATACAACCTAAAATAGTTCATAAAAAAATTACAAAGTACAAAATATCATAAGTCTTCATAAACCAATGCCTCGAAATCGAAAACAATCGTAACGGGTCTCTGATTGTCAATCTGAAAATGTTCTGTGTCCATCAACTATTGTAGGACATATTGGCATCCCATGGAAAATTATTATTGTACCTGTAAGATTATTTCTCAAATACTTATTAGAATAATAGATATAAAGTAAAATATGAGTGATTTGGATCATCATCCAAATCGGGTTCTGAAAATGTCAACGGTGCTAGAAATTTTCCCATCATCTCCTTAGGCTTCTAAAAGATTTGCCCTCAAATCTAGAGGATCCGTTTTGGAACTGAACCCTAATGTCTCTGTTGTCCTGCTCTTCTGGCTATCAAAGGTAGTGGATGGATTTTTGATCTGTTCCTGAAACACATGGACCTCATATGGAGTCATTGGCGATAGAACTATGTGTGATTCGCCCATGCTGAACATGTAGGTATTTCTAAACCCATCATGAAACACCCGTCGATTAAAAAACCAAGGCCGAATAAATAGTAAATGGAATGCATGCATAGGGACTACATCACACAGGATCTCATCATGATATTTCTGCCCGACATTCACTGGAACCTTTGCCCTAAGGGTAACATACATACTACCTCGATTATCCAGCCAATGCAAGTTATAAGGGCTAGGATGTGGAATAGTAGACAAATGTAATTTATCTGCCAGTGCAGCAGATATAACATTCGTACAACTACCACTATCGATGATGAGTACACAAAGGTTACCTCCGATTCTGCAAGAGGTGTGAAATATGTTCTCCCTCTTATGTCACTAGTATCAGGAGATATAGTTAGAACCCTGTGTAACACATTAATGGGTAGATAATTGTCTCTTGTACGCTCCTCAGGTGCGTCTGCAGTCTGGTCATCATAATATTCCTGCAGTGCCGTTGGTAGATCTGTAAGTTCAATCTGATCGTAGTCATCCTCAATATCCTCCCTAGTGTCCTCCACAACAGTCATCACCCTCTTATTTGGACATTGTGCTAACATATGCCCAAATCCCATGCATTTAAAGCACTTTATCTAGCGCGCCTTCCCACTAGTAAATCTGGGAACAGTCTGCCTCACATCTGGAGCAATTACCTCTTTACCCTTCCTAGTAGGTAAATTTTCTCTAATAATAGTTGGGGTAGTTTTGTCCACTGCTTTCACTACCACACCTACCGCTTTTGTTCCCCTTGATCGACCGTCAGCTGATATGGGTCTAATAATAACACTGGGCCTACTGCTCGGAGCCCTAAATAAGTTGGACCTCCTTTGTCTCTCTACTTTTAAGGCCAACTAAGTAGCCTCATCAAGTGTACTATAGCGCTGTAGTTCAACAACACACGCTATTTCATATTTTAGACCTGAGACAAAACGTGTTACGGTTTATCCTGGAGATTCAACGGACCCACACCTAATCATAAGGGTTTCAAACTCCTGCACATAATTATCCACTGTTTTGCCTCCCTACCTCAATGTCTGCAGTCGCATGAACAGTTCCTATTTGTAGTGCTCTGGAATGAACCTTTTTCTCAATACCCTTTTCATATCCCTCCAGGTCTAAATCTCAGCCTCTCTATCCCTACGCCTGCTGATAATCAGATTCCTCCACCATAATGTAGTGTACCCTATAAACTCGACAGCAGCCAATCGGACCCTAGTACTATCATCGATCTCATAACATTCAAAGATACCCTCAACCTTGTCCTCCTAATCTAAATATTCATCAGCTGATCCCTTGCCATCATAAGAAGGCATCTGCAGTTTCACATATTCCAAGCCCCGAGGTGGCCTGAAATCCCTATTTTGATATGGGTTTGCCCCAAAATTATTATCCCTCTCTTCCCTATATGGAAGATGCTCCTCACCCATCCTTCTATTCAGATTCCCATATCCCACTACTCTATCTCGATGAGGATTCTGTGGAGCTACCTAAGGTGGTGCCGACTGGTTTACCACTGGTGGTTGTGGTAATGTCATTCTATCAATTCTAGTTACCAGAGTAGCAACTATGGTAGTAAGATCCTGGAGCTATTCTTCCAAAGTTCTCCTATCTACCACATTACGACCTTGACCTCCACCAACCTGACTATTGGCTTCATTGCCAATTCCCCCATTAACGCTGTCATTCGACATAGTTGTAGACCCTCGTATATTGATCCTCAAAGACAAATTGAAGTAATGAAACACACTTCACAACTACACTTCCTTTAATGCCACACAATAGCAACTACAAAAAGGAAAACAAACAAATCCACTTAACTTCACAAGTATGCTACTACAACCCACGTGTAACACTCTTCTCCACAACACATTAACACAACACGGTGCAACAATTATATAATTCACCTCCACATGCAACACTTGCAATCCCCTTTTTAATCACACACACACACAACACCATGCACTCACTATTTGCTTAACTCACCAATGCAATGCCACACACACACCTTTGCTATACATGGTGCATAATAAATTCAATCATCACAACAATAATATTTCCCACTTCTTTCAAAATCATGGTGCAACAAATTTTTCTAAGTTCCACAAGTCACTCCTTCACAAGCAACTCCCACAGCAACAACACAATTATTACACTCCACTTCCACGGCAACAATAAGAAATGGCAACAACAACAAATACACTTCCACTTCCACGGCAGGGATAACATGATATACTCCACTTTCCACAAATTTAATCCGCAACTGAACAAATATTCAGCAACTCAAATTTGAATTTCAACCTCTTCATTAATTGCAATCCTTCCTCAATTGGTAAGAAATGAATTTCAAATTCAAATAACACTCATTAACTCCTACAACTTAATTGATGTGTTTGAATTCAAATAGATTCCTTACTATTCAACACAATGCAAATCTGTAAAATACTTCCCCAATTTTGAATTTGCACAATGGAGTCACAACAACAAAACGCCACAAGCTCCTTTACGCAACAAGTTAGTCACGGCATGGATAGGCAAGTTTTCAAGTTCAAAAATGTTGAATTAACAACACTTCTACTCTCCTTCCCTTCCACGAAAATGATCAATCACAAGAAGCTACAACAATCCCTCCAATCTAACTTCAACAAGCAGCAAATTAGAATTTCAATCAAGATAATTTCCGCAACTCAAAATCACTACACACAATTTCGGTTCAAAAATGAAGAACCCTAATTGAAAGTGATAATCACGAAATCAACCAACACTTAATCCCTTCTCTCAACTTGTGCTCTGATACCAAAAGATGATGTGCTCAAAATCAAGTTCAAGCACAATCAAATGACTCAAGAAAACAACTCACAATTCAATCACAAAACCGGTCCAATGTGGATGACAAATCACTTGAAAATCCCTTTGAAATTGGTTGGAAACCAAAGATCAAATGATGTAATTGCAATCCCTATTTGTAATCTTCACCAAGTGACAACAAAAAGAGATTAGATTCACGTGATTTCAGATCAAAATTGAAGCATCAAAACCGTGATTTCCACTCTTCCTTCAATTCCAATACATGCCAACACTAAATTGAGATATAGTTCAAGTACTAAAAGAACAATCAATCTTAATAAGAAAATTGTTCACGAATTTCATTCACAAATAAGTCCAAGAAACTTTAAATCCACCCTAGATATGGCTCACTAGAGAAGAAATGAAAAACAACAATGAAAGAAATTGATATGACTCACAATTTCTCCTTGTCGCACTCGCCACAATTCTAATTCTTGAGTTGAAATTGATAAGAGTTTTTGAACTAAGGAAGAACCCTAATTCCACATGTAAAGTGCTATGTTTAATCTGCAAAAATGGCCTCTCTCAAACCCTACTATATACTTGCTACTCCAAGGGTTAGAAAATGGTCAAAATTACAAGTTTGCCACTTTTAAGGTGGCTAGTCCTAAATGAAAATTACAATGAAATGAAAGTGTCCCAAAAGAAAATAAAACCTAAAATAGTTCATAAAACAATTACAAAGTACAAAATATCATAAGTCTTCATGAACCAATGCCTTGGAATGGAAAACAATTGCAGAGGGTCTTTGATTGTCAATCTGAAAATGTTCTGTGTTCATCAACTATTGTAGGACATATTAACATCCCATGGAGAATTATTATTGTACCCATAAGATTATTTCTCAAATATTTATTAGAATAATAGACATAAAGTAAAATATGAGTGATTTGGATCATCATCCAAATTGGGTTCTGAAAATGTCAACAGTGCCATAAATTTTCCCATCATTGATGATTTGCCAACAGGTTTACCACCTTTAAGAGGAATAGAGCATGCCATCAACCTCTTGCCAGGGTCAGTTTTACCAAATCGACCTACATATCACATGAATCCCAAAGAGGCTAAAGAATTGAAATGTTAGGTGGATGAGCTAGTTGAACGGGGTTTTATCAAAGAAAGCCTCAGTCCTTATGCTGTTCCAGCCCTTCTTGTTCCTAAAAAGGATGGTACTTGGAGAATGTGCATTAATAGCCAGGCCATCAACAAGATTACCATCAAATACATGTATCCTATTCCGAGACTTGATGATATGTTGGATGAATTGTATGGTGCACAGGTGCTCTCCATGGTAGATCTTAAAAGTGGATATCATCATATTCGAATGAGAGAGAGAGATGAATGGAAAATGATGAGAGCCATGATGGGAGCCAAGCCCGAAGATGGAATGTGGATCCTCTTGAAGTGCCACCTGGACCAATCACAAGAACTCGAGCAAAACGATTAAAGGAAGCACTTAACGGGTTGATAAAGGATGTCCATGAAGTCGGAAAGGATTAGAGCAATCATGAAGTTGGAAAGGATTGGAACAACCATGGGAATGCCCTTGCTCTTGTACAAGTCATAATGGATACGGGTTGAAGAGGGCGTGTCTTTACAAGGCACGACCGTGTAGGAGTCTGGAGGTTACATAGAATCATACATGGTCGTATACATGGTTCAAAGGCACAGCCATGTATGGTGTCAAGAATTTCCATAGAAAGATACATGACTAGAAGTACACGGTCGTGTACATCTCCAACGCCGGCTCCAAGGCCGCAATATACAACATAGAAGTTTGAAAACACTTTTGAGAGAATTCCTCTCTTGGTTCTTTAAAGAATTAATCTAGAACTTATCGGATTTTTATTCCGTAGCGTTCATCTCGACTTATCAATAGGTCTTTCATCCCGATTGTGGCGTCTACATATTATACCAAGGTTCTTGTCTCACTTATAGGCAATGGGTTGCGGTTTCCAATCAATTGTTTGGCATCTTGGGTAGCAATTCTGAACATATTAGTATTGGGTTTCATCACACGTTGGCGTAGTTCGTATCAGTTTGGTATCAGAGCAAACCGATTCCGTATTAGCTTGGTATCAGAGCCTAGGTTTGTTAAAACATCAGTTCGGTTTGAGGAAGGTAACATCAAAACCCTAACTCCAATCGTTCATATCAATTGTTCGTATTCAATTTCATAGTGTTAATTGTCTATTGAAAGTGTAGTACCTACTATTCCATTTTGTTACAAAAAAAATGGAAGAATCACGACAAAATATATATATATATCGGAAAGAAAAAAAGAGGAAAATTTCGAGCCTTAGAGTTGTTTTGAATTCTACGGAAGGGGATTGGTGTAGTTTGGGTTAGTTCTGAAAGAATTGAGAAGAGGAATTGGCGAGTTAATATCATCATTGCTTGCGAGAATACACGAGTGACTGTGTGATATCACCCTTTGAGCGAAACACGTAAGGGAGTGTATCGTGAGGCTTAATTATATATATTTGTGTTAGTACTAATCTTTTCTGCAGGAACTATGTCGAGGCAACATTCTCCTGAAGGTGAGAGGGGAAGGTTAGATGCTAGGTTAGTGATTAAGGCGTTAAGGGAATTACTAGTGAGGGAGTCTCATGGAGGAGGTTTAATGGGACATTTTGGAGTAGCTAAAACCTTAGGGGTATTGCAGGAACACTTCTATTGGCCTCACATGAAACAAGATGTTGAGAGGATTTGTGAGCGATGTGTCACGTGTAAGCAAGCAAAATCTAGAGTCCAACCTCAAGGGCTTTATACCTCATTCCCCATTCCTCATGAGCCTTGGGTAGATATTTCCATAGATTTTGTGTTAGGATTACCCAGGTCGAGACATGGTCGAGATTCTATTTTTGTAGTCGTGGATAGATTCTCTAAAATGGCACATTTCATTCCTTGTCACAAAACAGATGATGCTTGCAATATTGCTAATTTGTTCTTTAGGGAAGTTGTGAGATTACATGGTATGCCTAGAGAAATCGTATCGGATAGAGATGCTAAGTTCTTGAGTTACTTCTGGAAGACCTTGTGGGCTAAGTTAGGAACTAAGTTATTGTTTTCTACTACTTGTCATCCATAGACTGATGGTCAAACTGAGGTAGTAAATCGAACTTTATCTACTTTGTTGAGGGCTATCATTAAAAAGAACATTAAAAGTTGGGAAGATTGTTTGCCGCATGTTGAATTTGCCTATAATCACACAATGCATTCTGCTACTAAGTTTACTCCTTTTGAAATTGTGTGTGGTTTTAATCTACTAACTCCTTTGGATTTATCACCTCTGCCTATTTCTGAGTATGTTAATCTAGATGGTAAGAAGAAAGAAAAATTTATTAAATAGATCCATGAGAAGGCAAAGCTAAACATTAAGTGAAGAACAGAGCAGTATGTGAAACAAGCCAACAAGGGTCGTCGACAAGTTGTCTTTGAACTTGGAGACTAGGTTTGGGTTCACATGCACAAAGAGTGGTTTCTTGTACAACGTCGATCTAAACTACTTCCTAGAGGCGATGGACCATTTCAAATTCTTGAGCGCATCAATGATAATGCGTACAAGATAGATTTACCAAGTGAGTATCAAGTAAGTGCAACATTTAATGTTACTGATTTGAGTCCTTTTGATGCAGCTGATGATTTGAGGACAAATCCTTTTCAAGAGGAGGGGAATGATGAGAGCCAGGATGGGAGCCAAGCCCGAAGATGGAATGTGGATCCTCTTGAAGTGCCACCTGGACCGATCATAAGAACTCAAGCGAAACGATTAAAGGAAGCACTTAACGGGTTGATAAAAGATGTCCATAAAGTCGGAAAGGATTGGAGCAATCATGAAGTTAGAAAGGATTGGAACAACCATGGGAATGCCCTTACTTTTGTACAAGTCATAACGGATACGGGTTGAAGAGGGTGTGTCTTTACAAGGCACGACCGTGTAGGAGTCTGGAGGTTACATAGAATCATACACAATCGTATACACGGTTCAAAGGCACGACCATGTATGGTGTCAAGAATTTCTACAGAAAGATACACGACTAGAAGTACACGATCGTGTATGTTGTCATGAATTTCCACAGAAAGATACACGACTAGAAGTACATGATCGTGTACATCTCCAACGCCGGCTCCAAGGCCGTGGGCCTTCATTCCCACGCTGCCGGCCTTTAAGTCATTGTTTTGTTATTTTACACAACTTATTCAAGCTATGTCGTTTTGGGGCATCAATGTTACAAATTGTAAACCCTAATATAAAGCTCCTAAGGTTTAGATACAAGATAGAATATAGAATATACAACATAAAAGTTTGAAAAAACTTTTGAGAGAATTCCTCTCTTAGTTCTTTAAAGAACTAATCTAGAACTTATCGGATTTTTATTCCGTGGTGTTCATCCCGACTTATCAATCGGTCTTTCATCCTAATTGTGGTGTCTACATATTATACCAAGGTTCTTGTCTCACTTATAGGTAACGGGTCACGGTTTCCACTCGATTGTTTGGCATCTTGGGTAGCAATTCCGAACGTATTGGTATTGGGTTTCGTCACACGTTGGCGTGGTTTGTATCAGCTTGGTATCAGAGCAAACCGATTTCGTATCAGTTTGGTATCAGAGCCTAGGTTTGTTAAAACATCAGTTCGGTTTGAGGAAGGTAACATCAAAACCCTAACTGCAATCGTTCATATCAATTGTTCGTATTCAATTTCATAGTGTAAATTGTCTATTGAAAGTGTAGTACCTACTATTCAATTTTGTTACAAAAAAAAAAAAGAAAAAGGAAGAATCACGACAAAAAAAAAATAAAATATCAGAATGGATGGTTATGCCATTTAGCTTGAGTAATGCTCCTAGTACATTTAGCAGATTGATGAATCATGTAATGAAGGAGTTTTTAGGTAAATTTGTTGTTGTTTATTTTGATGATATTTTGATATACAACAAAAGCCTAGAAAATCATGTGGAGCATCTTTATGCGGTGTTTTTGGTTTTGAGGGCACAACAGCTATTTGCAAATCTCCAGAAATGTTCCTTTTACAAAACCCAAGTAACATTTTTGGGTTTTATTGTGTCTGGTTTTGGTGTCAGGGATGATGAGGAGAAAGTGAAGGCTATTAGAGAATGGCCAACACCAAAATCAGTCATGGAGGTAAGGAGCTTCCATGGACTAGTATCATTTTATAAGCACTTTGTCCATAATTTTAGTAGCATTGTCAGTCCACTAATAGAACTGACTAAGAAAAATGTTCCTTTCATTTAGGGTGAGAAGGCCCGAAAGAGTTTTAAAGAGGTAAAGGAAAAACTTACTTATGCTCTAGTGTTGGCTTTACTCGATTTTGATAAGGTTCTTGAGTTAGAATGTGATGCTTTTGGGATAGGGATTGGTGCTGTATTAATGCAAGAGAAGAGGCTTATAGCCTACTTTAGTGAAAAGTTGAGTAGTGCAACTTTGAACTATTCCATCTATGATAAAGAATTCTATTCCTTAGTAAGGGCTTTGATGACATGGTAGCATTATCTCCTTCTAAGAGAATTCGTCATCTATATAAATCATGAGTCACTGAAGCATTTCAGGGGTTAACTGATGTGCCTAATCACATTTTAAAGCACATCCAAAAGACTTAAGATCAACTATCTCAAGTCTAGGCAAAATCGGATCCAAAAATGGCACTTTTCAAATGAACCCTAACGTTGAAATGATGAAATTCAATCAACCAATAACATAATCAGAATACCCCAAAGAAAATGCCTTCTAACAACACTCTAATTTCATATAATCCACGCAAATGAAGCCTCAATTTGACAAAGAAAACCGTAAAGTAAGATCCCTTTCCCAATGGTGAAAATCACGTTTTCAAGGAAAACCTTAAAGATGAATGGAATCAATTTGATAATTTCCTTCAAATAATCACAAGAATTCGTGAATAATAACATGTAAATCTGACCAAGAACTATCTCAAATCAACCCTAGATACAACACACTAGAGAAGAAAAGAAATCACAACAAAATGAAATTGATATAACTCACAATTTCAAGATGTTGCATTCGCCACAATTTCAAGTCTTGGAATTGAAATTGATAAGAGTTGGAACCAAGGTATGAACCCTAATTCACACGTGAAAAGAGGCGTATATTCTGCAAAAAATAATGTCCTTCAAACCCTCTCTTAAGCAAGTATTTATACTTGCTACTTCTAGGGTTAAAAAGTGCTCAAAATTACAAGTTTGCTACTTTTAAGGTGACTAACCCTAAATGAATGTTACAAAGAAATAAAAGTGTCCCAAAACCAAAATACAACCAAAATAGTTCATAAAAGAGTAAATATATAAAGAAATGGTCCTTCAAGATGCCGGTCTTCAAGAAGCTTTTGAATCAGTTTCAGTTGACAACCCTGATTCACTCAGTAATAAGGGTGTTTTTGCATCCTGTAAGACTGACAAATGAACCTGCTGAAATGCATCAAAATTATAGTGCAAAGATGTAGAAAGTGAGTTAGACTTCTCAAGGTTAGGCTTCTCTAGCAAAACCCTCATAACTAGATTCTGGAGACCCTTAGCTCGGGCCCTGGTGATAGGTCTTGGAAAAGTCTGATTCCTATCATCTCCTCGGGCTTTCTAGAAGCTTTGCCCGCAAATCTTATGGATCTTCATGCAAGTCATCTGCTAAATATGGTGAAAGATCTAAAACATTAAAAGTGGCTGATACTCCATAATCTCCTGGCAACTCGATGCGATAAGCATTGTTGTTGATGCGCTTTAAGACCCTGAATGGTCCGTCTGATCTAGGAGATAACTTCTATGACTTTTTGTGTGGAAACCTATCCCTGCTAAGATTAATCCAGACTAAATCACCTATATTATAGAGATGGTTTCTCCTGTGCCTGTTTCCCTGGATCCTCTGTTGTTCCTGGGTCTTCTGAAGGTGTTCAGTGGTCCGATCATGTATGTGTTGAATCTGTTGTGCTCGATCAACTCCACTAAGACTTTCTTCCTTTGTCGTTGGTCCAGCTATAAAATCCAATGGAATAGAAGGGTCATAGCCATAAACAACTTCAAAGGGAGACTTACTGGTTGAACTATGAGTAGACCTATTGTAAGCGAACTCAACAATAGGAAGACACAAGTCTCAATCAGTAAGGTTCTTGCCAACTATTGCTCTGAGAAGATTCCTAAGCGTGCGATTGACAACCTCTGTTTGTTCGTCAGTCTGGGGATGGCAAGAGGTACTGTACATCAGTTTAGTACCCAGTCTTTTCCATAGTGTTTTCCAGAAGAAACTAAGGAACTTAGTATATCTGTCTGACACTATGCTGTGTGGAACTCCATGTAACTTGACAATTTCCTGCAGAAAAAGGTTAGCAATAAAAAGAGCATCGTCTATTTTGTAGCATGGCACAAAACGTGACATTTTGCTGAATCGATCAACAACCACCATAATAGAGTCTTTCCCTCTTTGTGTTCTGGGTAATCCCAACACAAAATCCATGCTGATATCAGTCCAAGGCCTAGATGGTATAGGTAAAGGCATATATTCACCCTGTGCGCCTTTCCTCCCCTTGGCTCTCTTACAAACACCACACCTTTCTAATACCCTATGGACATCCCTTATCATGCCTTTCCAGTAGAAATTCTCCCTCAATATGGCTAGAGTTCTCTTCTCATCAAAATGCCCTGACAAACCACCTGCATGTGCTTCCCTCACCAACAATTCCCTCACAGATCCAGATGGAATACAAAGTTTTCCTGATTTATAAGAAAGCCATCTATCACACAATAACCATCATACATCCCTCCTCCAAGACACCTCTCCATGACAATTTTGAATTCCTCATCACATACATATTGTTCCTTCAACAGTTCGAAACTCAGTAATTTTGACTAAAGAGAAGTGATTAGTACATACCGTCGTGATAAAGCGTCAGCAACAATATTCTGATTGCCCTTTTTGTACTTAATCACATAAGCAAAACCCTCTAGAAATTCCACCCACTTAGCCTGACGCTTAGACAAATTATGTTAACCCCTGAAATATTTCAAGGATTCATGATCTGTATAAATAATAAACTCCTTTGGGAGGAGATAATGCTGCCATGTCATTAGAGCCCTAACTAAGGAATAAAATTCCTTATCATATATAGAATAGTTCAAAGTTGCTCCACTCAACTTTTCACTAAAATATGCAATAGGCCTCTTCTCCTGCATTAATACAGCACCAATTCCAATCCCTGAAGCATCACATTCCAATTCAAAATTTTTGTCAAAATTAGGTAAGATCAGTAATGGGGCACAAGTGAGTTTTTCCTTAATCTCTTCAAAACTCCTCTGGGCCTTTTCACTTCAGATGAAAGGAACACTCTTCTTAGTCAGTTCTGTGAGAGGGCTGACAATGCTACTGAAAATTTGGACAAAGAGTCTATAAAAAGATGCAAGCCCATGAAAACTTTTTTACCTCAGTAACTGAAGTGGGTGTTGGCCATTCCTTAACTGCCCTCGCTTTCTCCTCATCCATCTTAACTCCTGCACCTGACACAACAAAACCCAAAAATGTTACCTCAGTTTGACAAAAGGAACACTTCTGAAAATTCGCAAATAACTGTTGTGCCTTTAGTACTGAGAATACTGCCCGAAGATGCTCCACATGTTGTTCTAGGTCTTTGCTGTAAATCAGAATATCATCAAAATAAACCACAACAAATTTTCCTAAGAACTCCTTCAATACATGGTTCATCAATCTCATAAAAGTGCTAGGAGCATTACTCAAACCAAAGGCATAACCAACCATTCATAAAGTCCATGGCGTGTTTTAAAAGCGGTCTTCCATTCATCCCCTTCCCTCATCCAAATCTGGTGATATCCGCTTTTAAGATCAACTTTGGAGAAAATATGTGAACCATACAGCTCATCCAACATATCATCAAGTCTAGGAATAGGATACCTGTATTTAATGGTGATTTTGTTGATGGCTCTGCTATCAATGCACATTCTCCAAGTTCCATCCTTCTTGGGAACAAGAAGGGCGGGAACAGCGCATGAGCGGAGACTCTCTCTAACAAACCCTCGTTCCACCAACTCATCTACCTGACGTTTCAATTCCTTAACCTCCTCAGGATTCATGTGATATGCTGGTCGGTTTGGCAACACTGAACCGGGCATAAGATCAATGGCTTGCTCTATCCCTCTCAAGGGTGGTAATCCTGCTAGCAAATCATTAGGAAAAATGTCAGTATACTCATTTAATACCTGAGAAACTGCTAGAGGTAGAGGCTATGATTCCTGTAGCCCTAAGACAAATCTCAACTGAAGTAAGTATGTTGGAGCCTCCTCTGTGATTAATCTCTCCATCTCACCCTGTCCCATCAACAATACCTTTTTCCCCTCAGAAACGTTATTTTGAAGTAAAACCTTCTTAGCCTCTGATGGTCGATTAATCTGTTACTGGACATTATGGACCTCTGAAGGTAGCATAGGATTCAGAATAATTTGCTTGCCCTCCTTTTGAAACATATATGTATTTCTGAAGCCATCATGTAAGACCCTCCTGTCATATAACCAAGGTTTGCCAAGCAAAATATGAGATGCACACATGGGCAAGATATCACACTCAATTTCATCACAATACTTGTCCCCTACACTGAAGGGTACCCTAGCTCTTTGGGTAACATACAAACTCCCTTGTTCATTAAGCCAATGTAGTTTGTAAGGTTTAGGATGTGGAATAGTTGAAAGCTTTAGCTTCGATACCAACGATGCAGCTATTACATTAGTACAACTACCACCATCTATTATTAGGACACACAAATTTCCTTGTATCCTACAAGAAGTGTGGAACAAATTTTCCCTTTGTTCTTCCTCCTTACTAGCAAGTGTACTTAATGAACGTCGCAATACATTAGCATATTGAAGCATTTCACTAGACTTTGTGAAATTCAACTCAATCAACACGTGTACAATATTCCCCACTCCTTTTAAGATCACGGTGCAACAATTTTCAATTTCCACAAGTTCACTCCACGGCAACACACAAGTAACAACTACAATTAATATGTAACACTTCCACGGCAAGAACCAAGGGAATAATGAATACAAGTAATCTTCAACTTCCACGGCAAATAATGAAGACAAGAGATTAATAAGTAGCTTTCCCAAAATGAATTCCGAATCCCACTATAGGCAGCAACTTTCAATTTGAATTTCAAATAACTTCACTTATTGCAAGCCTTCCTCAATTGGTAACAATGAATTCAAATTCAAATAGCAATCATTAACTCCCACAACTTAATTGCATATGATTTGAATTCAAATAATTCCTTACTAACCAAACTTAATGTAATCTGCAAATTTAACTTCACAAATTCAGAATTACACAATGGAATTCAAACAACAAACTTCACAACTCCACACGCCACAAGCTACTTCACGGCAACAATTGGTAAGTTTCACAATTTCAAAACAATTTGCTAAAGCAACTTCACTTTGTACTTCTGCTCTTCCAAGTGAATTAGTGTCCACAAAGTGATATAATAACCTTCCCAAATCAACTCCAACAATCAGCAAATCAAATTCCAATCCAAGGCAATTTCGCAATCTCAAACAACAACAACAACAACAACAACACAATTGCGTTTTTTCCACTTGATCAACCCTAATTGTTGATCACTCCCACGAAATTGAATACAACTAATTCCCTTCCCTCAACAAGAGCTCTGACACCAAAAAGATGATGTGCCTAATCACACTTTAAAGCACATCCAAAAGACTTAAGATCAACTATCTCAAGTCTAGGCAAAATCGGATCTAAAAATGGCACTTTTCAAATGAATCCTAATGTTGAAATGATGAAATTCAATCAACCAATAATATAATCAGAATACCCCAAAGAAAATGCCTTCTAACAACACTCTAATTTCATATAATCCACGCAAATGAAGCCTCAATTTGACAAAGAAAACCGTAAAGTAAGATCCCTTTCCCAATGGTGAAAATCACGTTTTCAAGGAAAACCTTAAAGATGAATGGAATCAATTTGATAATTTCCTTCAAATAATCACAAGAATTCGTGAATAATAACATGTAAATCTGACCAAGAACTATCTCAAATCAACCCTAGATACAACACACTAGAGAAGAAAAGAAATCACAACAAAATGAAATTGATATAACTCACAATTTCAAGATGTTGCACTCGCCACAATTTCAAGTCTTGCAATTGAAATTGATAAGAGTTGGAACCAAGGTATGAACCCTAATTCACACATGAAAAGAGGCGTATATTCTACAAAAAATAATGTCCTTCAAACCCTCTCTTAAGCAAGTATTTATACTTGCTACTTCTAGGGTTAAAAAGTGCTCAAAATTACAAGTTTACCACTTTTAAGGTGGCTAACCCTAAATGAAAGTTACAAAGAAATAAAAGTGTCCCAAAACCAAAATACAACCAAAATAGTTCATAAAAGAGTAAATATATAAAGAAATGGTCCTTCAAGATGCCGGTCTTCAAGAAGCTTTTGAATCAGTTTCAGTTGACAACCTTGATTCACTCAGTAATAAGGGTGTTTTTGCATCCTGTAAGACTGACAAATGAACCTGCTGAAATGCATCAAAATTATAGTGCAAAGATGTAGAAAGTGAGTTAGACTTCTCAAGGTTAGGTTTCTCTAGCAAAACCCTCATAAGTAGATTCTGGAGACCCTTAGCTCGGGCTTTAGTGATAGGTCTTGGAAAAGTCTGATTCGTATCATTAACAAAACCTGTCTAAACACCAAGCTAAATGGGTGGAGTTTCTAGAAAGTTTTGTGTATGTGATAAAGTACAAAAAGGGTAATTAGAATAAGGTAGCTGACGCTTTGTCACGTAGGTATGTACTTACCACTTCTCTTCAATCGAAACTACTGGCTTTTGAATTATTGAAGGAATGGTATATTCATGCTGATGATTTTAGAGCAATTATTGTGAAATGTTCTAAGGGTAAGATGTTTGAGGGGTATTACATGATTGAGGGGCTTTTGTATAAAGTTAGGAAATTGTGTATACCTTATGGGTCTATGAGGGAATTATTGGTGAGGGAAGCACATGCAAGAGGATTGTTTGGTCATTTTGGCGAGAAGAGAGCCCTAGCTATGTTGAATGAAAATTTTTATTGGATGGGTATGATAAAGGATGTTCATAGGGTGTTAGAAAGGTGTAGAGTTTATAAAAGAGCAAAAGGAAAGAAAGGCATACAGGGTGAATATATGCCTTTACCTGTACCTACCAAACCCTGGACTGATATCAGTATAGATTTTGTGTTAGGTCTGCCTAGGACACTAAGGGGAAAGGATTCTATCGTGGTGGTTGTTGATAGATTCAACAAAATGTCCCATTTTGTGCCTTGTCACAAAATAGATGATGCCCTTTTTATTGCTAAACTTTTTGTGTAAAAGATTGTCAAATTGCATGGTGTTCCACATAGTATAGTGTCTAACAGAGACACCAAGTTTCTTAGTTTCTTCTGGAAGACACTATGGAGAAGACTTGGTACTAAACTTATGTATAATACCTCCTACCATCCACAGACTGACGGCCAAACTAAGGTTGTTAACCGTACTCTTGGTACCTTACTAAGAACAATGGTTGGTAAGAATCTTACTGATTGGAACTTGTGTCTTCCTATTGTCAAGTTCGCTTACAATATGTTTACTCATAGTTCAACCAATAAGTCTCCCTTTGAAGTTGTGTATGACTATAATCCTACTGTTCCATTGGATCTTATACTAGGACCAGCAACAAAGGAAGAGAGTCTAAGTAGAGCAGAGCAAGCCAAAGAGATTTAGCAACTTCATGAGAAAACAACTGCATGCCTTCAAAAAGACTCAAGAGCTGTAGAAACTTCAAGGAAACAAGCATAGGAAAACCAACATTTATAGTCTAGGTGACTTAGTTTGGATTAATCTTAGCAAAAATAGGTTTCCACATAAGAAGTCGTAGAAGCTATCACCTAGATCAGATAGACCATTCTAAGTTGTCAAGCGCATCAACAACAACACCTACAGGATATAGCTACTAGGAGAGTATAGTGTATCAGCAACTTTTAATATTGCAGATTTGTCACCATATTTACCAAATGACGTTCATGAAGACCTATTAGATTTGAGGGAAAATCTTCCTAAGGCTTGAGGAGATGATAGGAATTAGATTCCCACAGGACCAATCACTAGAGCCTGAGCTAAGGCTTATAAGACCTAGCTATGAGGATCTTCCATGAACAACTAAACCCTAAAGATGTTAATTTGGTATCTACTTTTGTATCATATAATTATTGTGCATTTCGATAGATACATTTATCAATTCTATAGGATGGCAAATAGAAATACACTAAAGATCAAATTGGGGACATTATTAGACTCACATCTAATGGTCTGTAATGTGCTCAATTGACTTGAAGATTCGGCCAATTGAAGACCATCTTTTGTACTTGTATTTTTATTATTGAACAAATCACTTTTTACTCATTTTTTGGGACTTTTGATTTACTTGTAATGTGTTGTTTAGAATTGGCCATCTAAGTGGCTTATTTGTAAATTTCATGTGGTTTTTACCCTAATAGGAGTAAGTATAAATACTTGCTAAACTAGGGCTTGTAAGGGAGCTTTTTGAAACACAAATTTGAGACACCTTTGTTGCTGTGGAAAGCTTGTTTTCACGCCCCCCCCCCCCCCCCCACCCCCTTTACTCTTATCAAATTCTCCTAGAATTTATAGCGAGTGGATTTTGATTGTATTGTGCATCATATCAACAACATCAAAATCAAACCTAATTCCAAACCAGTGCATAACATCTATTAAGGAATTAGATCCTCTTATATATCTCTTGCTTCACACTAATTAGGTTCCAATTTCAATTTAGGGTTCACGCCGCAATTGATTCGAAGTTGGCTCCTTGTTGTGTTATCCTTGATATATACTTATTACAAATCAATATTTGTTTTTCTTCCATCTTGTTTAACGTCAAAGCTAGGTTCATCACAATTAGCAATTTCACGCCATTTTTAAGTATTCATTATGTAGTTGAATCATTAATTGCATTGTGTATTTGTGCTTTGGATATTAGGCACAGCACATACAATTCCAATTCGTATACCCAATTTTTATAAACATGCAGGTTCACTACAAACATAAGTAAGGTACAATAATCATTATATTTTCACTCACCCAATCATATGGTCTTCAGTTGTAATAATCATGCAACAAGTTGTCCCCAAATGATGTGTCACCTGATAAGATAAAATAATTCAATAAGTTTAGGTCAAAACTAACATATACTAATTTTGCTAATTTTGGCAGTTTTCTCAGTTTTGAAGGTTTTAGTATTTTCTTCATAACTTTTTCATTTTAAATCCGATTTTCACTTATTTATAGATATTTTAAAGAGTTTTAAATGTTCTTTCTATTTTTAAATTCATTTTGTCTATTTGAACTTCATAAGATTGCACTAGTGCCTGAACAGATCAGGTGCACTCGATTTATGTTTGGTTTAGGGTTCCTTCTTGCCTAATTTGATCAAATCACCTAAAGAAATTAATTCCAAACACTTAGAATATATTTAGGACTTCCAAATGGCATGTTATCTTTTTGTTTCTTTATGGAATTTTTAGAATTTAGCCCAAGGATTTTGTCGAGCTTTCCATGGCTTCAAATTTGAGTTTTTTTCTTCCTAATTATGTTAGTTTTGTGTTTTCCTTTAAGATTTTTATTCCCATAATTTTCCTAATGATATTTTAGCATTTTTAGGTTCTATAAATAAGGAAAATTACAGATTTAGTTAGATTGGTCATGGTTTGAA
The DNA here is from genome assembly GCA_037954665.1 of Laguncularia racemosa. Classification (NCBI taxonomy): domain Eukaryota; kingdom Viridiplantae; phylum Streptophyta; class Magnoliopsida; order Myrtales; family Combretaceae; genus Laguncularia; species Laguncularia racemosa. The sequence goes on from JBBMOL010000155.1 coordinate 1,788,283, forward strand.
GTCCTTGGGAACATCTTGCCAATTCTTCCAATTTTTCACTATAAAAGGGGTCCCTTTGTCATTTGAATTTTCTACAATTTAATAAGGCATGAAATATATAAAAATATTCTTCATTAGCTTCTCAACTTAGGCATCTAGAAGCACCAAGAATCTCCAAATTCTGATCTGTTAATATCTTTAAAAAATTCAAGCATACAAGTTGCATTAGAAGGTGAATCTCCATGATTTGTCTCCTAGATTGGGGTTACATTTCCAACTTATTTCCTAAGCTAAAGAAACTCCAAATATACATTTAAAGTTAAAAAATAAAATTACCATAACTCTATTCTAATATTTGGAGTCAAAATATTAGAAGAAAAAAAAATGATATCAACAAGAAGGTAGGAAGGTCCTACTCGTTGGTGCTATAGAAGTGCCTAGATCTTCGTCCTTTTACTTCCTCTTGAGGTAGCCTTATGTCTTGATCTTCCTTGGGGCCTTAGCTCCCCAAATGACCTCTTAGTTAGTGTAGATAAACCCAAAGTTTGGCTTAGAGGGTCTTTTGGAGTGTGATCAGTGGATGAAGAATGGAGGCATGCAGCAAGGGAAGTTGAGTTGCGATTTAGAGGGGGATGATGTGATCTGATTTTTTAGGGTTTTTTTGGGAGTTCTTTACATAGCTTTTTGAGTGTGTTTTTTTTTGTGGGATTTCTTCAGAAGGAAGGGGGTCTCACGTGAAGAAAAAAGTGGTGATCATATCAGAAAGGTATAGCCTAGAAAAAGAGGGTTAGATGTTGCAGCTTAAGGCCTTCTCTTGGATTTGATTTTAGAAGGTTTTCCTTGAGCATTTCTTAGAAAAAAATTTAGAGCTTTTGCATGGTAATTTTTCTAGAAAGAAGAGAGGCTTTGCATGTGGAAATGGAGAGTGAGAAATCAAAAGTTTGGATACATACTTAAGGAAATTATCCATTGGTCTTTAGTTTAGGGCACATGGGTAAAAACTTTGTCCATTGTGTAATAGGTCTAATCTTAGGGGGACATGTCTACCAATTGAGAGGTCTTATCAATTTGCTCCCCTTTTTCTT